>JBDPZO010000002.1:10629616-11039454 GCA_039877585.1 Heterodera filipjevi
ATACTAGAGTTGAGCGGTACTGGTACTGTCCGGTACCGCGATGATTGTTATCGGAACTAATTTTCTCAACAAATGTGCTAATTACCGAACTGTTACCGCTAAACTCTACTCCAAAGAAATGCTGAATTATGTCATGAATTACAAAATTTTCGCGGCGACGCCTATCGGCACCAACGGACCCCATTCGCCTATTAGGTTTTTCTTTTTTGAAAATCGATCTAAAAAATAGTCATTTTGTGCGCTAAATTTGATATCAATTTGAAGGTTTAACATTTGGAATAGCAGCATTTGCTCAGGCACATTTTTGCAAAAATGTCTTCAAAAGCATACGTCAAAATGAAACCGGGCTTGTATTCAAATAGCGTCGGATCGACTTGCCCGCCACCAGATTTCCAAAGAAACTGGCGTATTTTTTTGCTAAAATCTATAAAATGCACTGAAAGTGAATGCATAAAAACAAGGAAGTCCCTCCTCCCAATGGGAAGATTAATGGTTCTACATTCATATATTTGTATACAGCTTTTCGGTATTCATCGACTGTATCACCTTTTTTTGTTTAAAATAGTAATTTCGAATTGTCATTATGTTTTTTGGCTGCGGATTTCTATGAAATTTTCTTAGGGGGCCTAACTCGAAATTTCTAGAAAATATTTCGAAAAAAGAACCTCATTCGATAGAGCTTGAAAACTCTACAAAAAATTATTCAAAAAGATTTTTCGCTCCACCCTACCTAGGGTGAGTTTTGGCCCCAGGACTTAATTGTCCCTTTTTTGGGAGGGGGCGGTATTATTTGAGGGGGGAGATTTTTAGTGGGAATATTATTTTTCAACCCCTAGAAAAGGGGGAGGGGGGGGGAGTTCTATTTCAAGAAATACGGTATTCATTCCAAAAATGAATAATCATCGACCCTTCAAAAAACAACAAAAAGTGTATAAATACTCCAGATATTACACTATGATTTTCTTCACTGTTTCTCATTTGGTGCAAAAATGTAGCCAAAATTTTTGTTTTACGAAAAATTTCTTTGATACTAATTAGAATATGGATTTTTTTAGACTCATTTCCTGGGATTAAAATTAGAGGCCTAATACCTGAAAAATGGTAATAATTAGGGCTGCCAAAAATATGGAACTAAAATCGCGAAATATGGCCATAAAATATGGATCAAAAATCGCAAAATATGGACATAAATATGGGAAAAAGCTAAAATATGGACCAAAATATGGGCATAAAATTTTATCAAAATAGTGCAATTTTTTCAAAAAAAAATTGGCGTTGTTTATAATTGCAAATGAGATATATTTCCAAATTTTGGAGTGAAAACGCATTCGATATCAATTTTTTTGATCATAAATATAGAAAAAAAATTAGAAAAATTTTTAGAAAAAACTCGAATTTTCTTTATTTTTGAGGGCATTTTTTGATAATTTTTAAGAATTTTTTTAGAGAGGTATTTTTCGTTTTTATTGCATTTTTCTCATGAAATTTTCCAAAAATGCCAAAATATGGACATAAAATGGGTCGGGGTTGTTTCGGCCCCCACGTTTCGGCCCCCACGATTCGGCCCCCACGTTTCGGCCCCCACGATTCGGCCCCGGGCACGTTTCGGCCCCGGGGTCGTTTCGGCCCCAAGCCAAAAAAAGCAAAAACAAAATAAAGTTATCAAACAAAAAAATTGTTTTTTTTCAAATAGGGGCCCCCTAAGTCTAGGCCTACGCAAGCCGAAGCTTAGGTTGGTGTTTTTTTCGAGGTATCCTTCAGGTTTTGTGTAATAGACAATTGATTTACCAGTACTTTAAAGAAACCTATGAGTAAAGTTCATTTTTTTGAAATTTTCAAAATTAGGTTAAGGTTATAAAAATTCAAAAAATTTTTTTTTGATTTTCGAAAATTTTTTAAAATTTTTTTGAAAATCAAACTCTATTTTTTAAGTTTGAGGTAGTTTTTCAAAAAATAGGGTCAAGTTTAAAAAAGGTTTCTAAATACTAAGGAAAAAAATCACTCTGATTTTTTGAAAACTTAACCCTAAATTTTTGGGCTACCGATCCGAGTGCCGAATGGTCCGAGTGCCGAATAGAACAAAAACAGTCCGAGTGCCGAATAGAACAGAAACAGTCCGAGTGCCGAATAGTGTTAAAAATGTCCGAGTGCCGAATGGTCCGAGTGCCGAATAGAACAAAAACAGTCCGAGTGCCGAATAGAACAGAAACAGTCCGAGTGCCGAATAGTGTTAAAAATGTCCGAGTATCGAATGGTCCGAGTGCCGAATGGTCCGAGTGCCGAATAGAACAAAAACAGTCCGAGTGCCGTGCCATCCTTTTGACACAATTCTATTGGCAAAACAATATTGGTCACTTCGTTGCCGTTAAGCGCTCGCCCGAAAGGACGACGTCTCTTTGCTGCACGCTGCGCAAGTGCTTCGGCAGTTGGCATGAGCGCAAACTGCTCGTTGTCATCATCCGGCACATTCAACGCGTCAGTGACTAGGTCAGTTGATGGTATGTCCGGCTCCGTCCTTGCGCGTTTGTTGAAGTTGGCCAAGCGTCTCTCCACCTTACCAAACCGGAGACCTATTAAAAAAAAAAAACAGTAGAAATCGTCTTTTATTACCTACCTTCATGCCACAATATCTCACCGCCTTGGCGTGAACAGCCGATATCAAATTTCACTTGCTGGTGGTCCACTGTCTCTGTGCCATTGTTTGGGCTTTTCGCTGTAACTTCACACTGTTCTTCTGGCACCTTCACTATTTCTTTTTGACGTTGTTTGGGCTTTGTAGTTGCATTGACTAATAGTTCGCGTACATTCATTTTTGACATTAAAAGGAACAAAAAATTAATTAGTGGTGATTATCAAAAAGGATACTTATTTGTTAGTTAATTGTTTTGGAAATTTCATATTAAAAATTTAAAATGATTTTTTATTCGGCACTCGGACTGTTTTTGTTCTATTCGGCACTCGGACCATTCGGCACTCGGACCATTCGATACTCGGACATTTTTAACACTATTCGGCACTCGGACTGTTTCTGTTCTATTCGGCACTCGGACTGTTTTTGTTCTATTCGGCACTCGGACCATTCGATACTCGGACATTTTTAACACTATTCGGCACTCGGACTGTTTCTGTTCTATTCGGCACTCGGACTGTTTTTGTTCTATTCGGCACTCGGACCATTCGGCACTCGGATCGGAAGCGAATTTTTGAACCCCTAGTTTTTCAAAAAAAAAAACTAGGTTGAAAAAAATTTGGGTACTATTTTTCTATTTTTAGCTTGGGGCCGAAACGACCCCGGGGCCGAAAAACGGGGGCCGAAACGACCCCGGGGCCGAAACGTGGGGGCCGAAACATGGGGGCCGAAACGTGGGGGCCGAAACGTGGGGGCCGAAACGAGCCTGGCCCCGGTCCGAGTGCCGAATAGAACAAAAAAAAATTTTGAGTTCCGAATGGCACAAAAAAAGCCAAAATGGCTTTTGTTAAATTATTTTTGGCTGAAAATAGGTATTTAGGGGTTTTCAAGGGTGCTGAGCAAAAATTTGCCCTTAAATTTGTTGTATGACACCGTCTAGTCTAAGATTTGGTCAAAATACGATTTTTTTTATCAAGTACATACTCGTTTTCAATAAAAATGGCGCTGACCGGTGCACAAAAATTGACCAAATATTAGATTAGATGTTGTCATATGACAAACCCAAGGTCAGATTCGTGATCAGCGCCATGGAAAACCCTGATATATATGTTTTTAGCTCAAAATAACAAAGTTAAATTAGGGACCCCCATTCTGCACGATTGCCGAAAATTTCAAGCATAAATTTATTTCTATCTAATGAAAAATTTTCATTCACATTACTTAAATAAACTACGATAACAACGAAGATAGAGATGATGAAACTTTATTACGACACCTTAGGGCTTTACAGTACCGACTAGCAGATTCAGAAATACAGGATTGGTAGCTTAGAAGTCCTGAACATTTGATGTTAAGAATTTGATTATGTGGTTAAAATTGATTTTGTTTTTTTAAACTTTACCGTTTTTATACTTAAAATTAAGAAAAGAACAAAATTTGGCGTTTTGTTGGCCGAAAATATCGTTTTCTGGGTTGGGCCGCAAATGTCGCGGCCGCAAATGTCGGGACACGGTTTTAATTACTAAGTAAAAAAAAAATGTTATTCGCGTTCAAAAAGTAAAATTAATTGGCAATCCTAAAGAATGGGGGTTTCTAATTTAACTTTTTTATTTTGAGCTAAAAATTGGTATCTAGGGGTTTTCTGGGGTGCGGATCACGAATATGACCTTGGATTTGCCCAACTCCGACCCCGGATTCGAACAAAAAGCCGAAAACAATTTTTCAAAATCCAATTTTTAGGTCATAAATGTATTAAAATAACATTATATAAATTTATTAATGCTTTTTTGCTGGGTTTCATGTATTACAAGCCATAATAAATTCTAAAAGCTGGATTTAAAAAATTTGAATTTTCGACTTTTTGTTCGAATTCGGGTCCGAAGTTCGGAGTTGCACAAAATGGTTGTCATATCCTTGATCAGCGAAGTCGAAACCCCTTAAAAAAAACTTAATAAAAAAAAATTTTTTTTTTTTTTAAAAATGGGGGGTGGGGACCAGCCTTTGTATGCCCGAAAAACTAAAAAAATCATCTATTAGATGTAATCATATGACAAATCTGAATTCATATTCGTGATCAGCACCCCAGAAAACCCCTAGATACCAATTTTTAGCTCAAAATAAAAAAGTTAAATTAGAAACCCCCATTGTTTAGGATTGCCATAAAATTTTTGAATTCTTTGCAATTAGTGTGGCAATTAACAGAACCAAAAATTAAAACTTTGTGAAGGATCGGCGTCCGGTGGGGGAAAATTTTGAAAACTGGCTGTGATTTAAGAATAGGTTTTGCACCAAAATAATCAAATATGACATACTTTATTTAAATTGGCATAATTTCTTGTTTACTCAAATTTAAAATTCAGCCCAATATGGTTGGTAGGTAATGAAAAGCCAATCTTTTGGGGTGTAAATAAGTCGTTTTTCGAGACTAAGGACTCGAGACCGAGACTTTCGAGCGCCACTACCCGACTCCGATTCAAGGCCGATTCAGTTTACCAAGGAAAACGGTTAATTAGTGTCAAGTAGCCAACTTTAAGCAAAATGCAAGATTTATTTTTATTTTTTCTCTTATTGCTAGAACTTGATACATCGATTTAAAAGCGAACCCTAATTTTCTTTTCTTCAAAACCTAACCCCCTGATATTTTTGAAACTACATGAAAAATTGAAAAGGTGACAGATCCGGCCCGGCATTAGCCGGCCTATTTGAATGGAAGCCATAGTTGGAATTAAATGAATTTTCAGATTTTTGAGTTGACTTTAAAATTTGTGGAAAGTATCTCCAAAAAACGCAGATAAAAAATACCTCTACGTCAATTGTTTGCGTGCTTAATATTTATTGGGAGGAATAATGCCCGATAACAAATTCAGCTCGGTTAGCCTAATAAGGGGAAAGTAAGTGAAATGGCAAAAAGTTATAATGGGATATTTAGTTTTTTTCTGACAGCGAATGGACGAAAATTGACACGTTCGAAGGAAGTAGGAGGGGAGGGGGGGGGGGGTGATGGAACAGGAATTTTGGATTGGAAAAAGAAAGAGGAAAAGGGGAAGAGGAAAGGACCCGAAAGGACTTAGGCGAGAAACGGCAAAATAGAAGAGGGAGAGAGACAAAAAAGGGAGAGAGAAAAAGAGAAGAACAGAGAGTATTAAAAGAGACACAATTTGAAAAACTACATAAAAATACAATAATAAATTCTAGCGCCAAAAAATATCATTTTCATTCGTCAGAAATTCGGCATGAGTTTGAGTCGGGCGAACATTGTTCGTATTCGACCAATGACGGATGGTCGAGGTCCCCTCGACCCGTGTCAACGTCAGGGGAAAGCAGCGAAGGGCCAAAGTTTTTGACACAAACGCCTAAAAGTGTTAAAGAATTCACTTTTCATGGCAAAAGATGAGCCGAAGGGACATACATTTGTGCTCTTTGAAGCCGCGACTGAACATTTTCCTGGGCACGCCGACCTCAAAATGGCGTAAATTCCAAATTAAATTGTTGAAACTATGAAATGCCAAAGAAATGGCGCAAATGCAAAAGGAAGAATTTCACGGTTTTCTATCTTTGCTCCAACAATTCAAAGTCTTCTCAGAAAGTTGCAACAATTAAAAAGTTTATTCGGCTAGCACAAATCATAGAGGGGAAAGGACCCAATTTTTTGGCTGCACGAGGCGCTAAAATCCATAATTTATTTTTGTCCTAAATTTGACCATTTTTGCCAATAATTTGTATTTGTACAGTAAAATGATCCCCGGGTCAAATTTTTGCAGTGCCCATTACGAAAGGTAGTCTTAGTATATAGCAGGGATACAGCCGTTCATTGATGTCCAATATTTTTTTCTTTCGGAAATCGGAATTCTTGCCCAGAAATAATCCCGGGCCTAAATGTTGGGTCATTAAATGTCGGAATGCCCAAGCGTCATATTCTCAGTGTCGACTATCAAATGTGTCCGACTCTCACCCATTCGCGCGTCACTCCTCCGCTTTTGCTGGTGCACCAAACGCGTCCCCCGGCGCCCCTTTTCCACTCGGAATTGCACGGGGGCAGCAACGACTGTTCCCTCAGCTGGTCGGCTTTTTGCCTTTGCGCTTTTTCCATGCGTTTATTCAACTTAAAAGTTTTCTCTCATTTTTTGTTATATTTTTTCCCTCCCTTTTTTTTGACCCTTCGCAATTTTTCGGTGGGCCGTCCCTTTGCGTCAAAATATGCGCCGTTCAAAAGTCCGACCAGGCGATATTCCCTCTCGTAAAAGGCCACCCAATCGAGCACACTGAGCAGTTCACTCTCCGACAATTCACTCGCGTCCGAACAGTCGCCGGGGCACGAAAAATCACCGGAGACAAAGGAACGGGTGGCATCCTTTCCTTAAGGCAAATGAGCCGAGAAATAAAAAAGGGAAAGTGAAACAAACCGGCAAAAAAAGTGATAACCGCCGCCAATTCCGTAGTGTTTTTTGCCCTTTTCCACATCAAACACCCGGCCCAAAATGGCCAAATGGATTGGCTTCGATGGGTCACTTCCGTCATGAAGTGCCAACTGATCGACGGAGAAAATGGGCAAATGATCTGAAAGCAATGAAAAAGGGGAAAATGCCGACGCAAAAAAAAAAGAAAGAAAGAGGTTCGAAAAAAGAAAACATTGTTTAGGTCGAACTGCGAGCGTAAAATTAAATAAACGAGAGACAGAATGCTTAATACCAATTTAAAAATGGACGCATTCGTTTTTCTTAACACGCTGTGTCTTCAAAAATTTGCTTGAGATTTTCAGTACGGGATATATTTTTAGCATTGCCCTCTCCCTTGCTGCGGACCAGGACAAAATGTCGCCGGGCGAGTTATTTGGCCATAACCTTTTTCCCATAAATTACTATCAATTTCTAATGCCATTCGAAACTATGATTAACGGAAGTTAAGTCATTAAAAACTCTAAAAAAAATTTTAATCGCTTAACTTCCGTAAATCATTGTTTCGAAAACTTAGAGCCTTCGAGTGTCATCAAATTGGTAGTGAAAAAAATTGACCAAAAACTCGTCTGGCGACGTTTTGGGGCCCTTCCGTTCCTCTCCCACCGTTTTGTGCCAATTTCCCATTGTCTCCGTTTTGCCGTCTCCGCCTTCCTTTTGGCTCATCCTTTGTTGGATGAGCTTTTTTCCGGGGCAAATAGGTGCCGACGCGATTGTCCACAGTCAGAAGCAAATCATTGACAAAAGGGACCTTAAGCGTCACACCTTGAGAACATTTTCCAACCGCAACAATTACACCAATTAGCACACACTAATGACCTGACGAATTCGCTGCTGCACCCAAACCATTGCTGGGCCAAACGGAATTTGAACGTTGTAAAATGAGAGGAGGGCGGACAGAAAAATGACTTGAAGAGCCAACAAAATCAGTGGTTTCGAATAAAGTCTGTTGCTAGTGTCACTGTTCGCAGTTAAGCCAAAGATCGAAACTTTTCCCATTTCATTGGCTAAATGCTTTTTTATTAAAGTGAAAAAAAATACGTCCAAACAACAAACAAAGTAGGAAAGAAACCATTAAGACATATCTTAATCTTTTCGGATTACTTAACCCATGTTTTATTATATAATAAATGATATTTAATACGAATTTTAATCTCGATGAATGAGACATTTCTTGTCACTGTGACGTCACTGGTCGGTCAGCTGTTGCTGCTGTTCTCTGAGGAGGTCGAGTGTTTCCTCTTCCTCTTTCGCCCCCTCTCCTTTTCCTTCTTCTCCCGCTTCTCCTTCCGCCTCTTCTCCTTCTTCGTCTTCCTTTTTTTCCTCCCTTTTTCCTTCTCCTCTTCTTTGTCGTCTTCCTCACTTTTCACCGTTATCACTATTTGCTCTGTCTGTGTGTTCATTGTGAACAATTTGTGTTCCTCATTTTTCTCTTCCCTCCCATTTGTGCCATCGGATAACAAAAATTCCTTCGGGGGCATTGCCGGGCCGTACACATCCTCATCCTCCACCAAGTCGTTGATGGTGATCACATCCATTCTCCTCATCATCTTTTCCGATCCGTTCGTTTGGTCTGTTTCCCGTCGATCTGTCCCATCGTCCGCCGGCCTTTTCCTCGTTGGCAATTTGATAAGCGATTGTTCCTCCTCTTTCACTTCGTCTTCTTCCTCCTCCTCTTCTTCATCCTCTTCCCCAAAAAGAGCAGTCAAAAATTCGAGTGGTACTAGTTCTTCCCCGTTCTCTTCCACTTTCTCCCTTTTGTCCGACGTCGATTTGTCTTCGCTTTGTCCATTTGTCTTGGCCATTTGTCCCGTTTTGTCTTCCCCTGCTCCTTTCTGGTCAAATCGTGAAGTATGCTTTCGTTTTGCGGATGCCAATTCTGCCGCTGTGTCTCTCAGTCCCCCCAAGTCCATCAGTGAATATTGGGCCGAATAATCCTTCTGAGCACGTCTGCTTAGTCCAGGAGCACCGACCAACTGCGAGTCGGGGTACGGGTTCGGCACGTTGAAACGTTTGCACAAGTCACGGGCAGGATGCCAAGCGTATTTTTGGCGCGTCGTTTGTCCGAATTGTTTAAGACGGACAGCTTCTGCCCTCTCATCTTTGACTATCTTAAGGAATTAGTAAAAGGAATTATTTTCATATGGCAAATCAATTAAATTGTTTGACCGATGGTTTAAAGTCCGTCGCAGTTTCACTTTCCTTCTCAAAGCGACGCTTCAAATGTTCCGCGATTGGCGCGGCAAAGTCAATCTTCGCCAATGGCTTTTGTCGCTCGCGCACTTCGGGCAGCAGCGAGCGCAGTTCGGGAGTCAGCACATCCTGAAACTGCTCCGACTCGCGCTCCCACTCCAAACGGGTCATGTCTACGGGTTGTGGAAAAGCAATACCTAAAAGAGGGAACAAATGGGAATAGCGATTGTTTCCACTACCGACATTCACTGACCCCTCTTTAGGTAGTTGACGTACTGTTTGAATCGGTGTGCCTTCATCGGCTCCTCTTCGAACGGTTCCGTCTCTCTGTCTCGCCTTCCCATTTTGGTGTCCCTCCTTTTGTCCGTTTCTCTCCCTCTTTGGGTTTTTAGCCGCTCTCTGTCCTCCGATGAAAGCATTTCCATCACCGAATGGTCACTTTCCCCGAGGATTTTTGCTCGCTGAAAAGGCGTCAGTCGTTCACATGCTTTGGCCACAGTTTCGGGCAATTGCTTCGGCTCTTTTTTCCGCTGCTCATCCTTTTGAGCCCGACGGGGCGTCGGTCGCCACCCGTGGGGTAATTGAGGCGCGACAAAAAACTTTTGGTGAGCGGAATTCCCTTTGGTAGAAGAAGGGACGAAAGAAGAGTCAACTTAAAAGAAAAGAATTAAAAGGTACAAAAGGAACACGGGGGAGAGGCGGAGCATGACAAAACTCCGCCTGAAAAAATTGCCAAATCCTTGATGTTTGTTTCGAAAATTTCAGTAACTTTCCGAAAATTTTCTTCTAAAGACATCTTTTAGTTTTTCTGAAAAAATCAAGAGTTTTTGACAATATTTTTTCCGGTGGAGTTATGTCTCGGCGGAGTTTCGGCTGGCGGAGCTTTGGGGTACACCGGGGCGGGGGTCATACATTTTGGGATTTCGTTTTGTGCCACAGAAGTGGAAGCGCCGACTTCGAAGTCGTATTGGGAAAGGTCGAAGTTTGTGTAAATGTCGTCGTCTTCCTCCTCAAAGGCGCCCACACCAAAGGCCTGAAAAACAAAATTCATTTGCCGATTCTTTCACTTTTTGGTTCCGCCCCCCCCCCCAAATTTACCTGCCCACGAATGCCTTTGCTCTTCTTGGTCACTTTCAATGCTGCTTCCACCACTCCGTACTTTTGCGACAGAACGGCTCTTTCCGTCAGCGGTTTATAGCCAAGACCGTGCACATTTTCCTTGGCGATAAGTTCGACTATTGACACATCGTCCGGCGAAAATTCGATAGGGGAATGTGAGCGCAATTGTTCCTCAACTTCGCGGACGGCTTCTTCATCAAATTGGCCATGGCGACCGGACTCGCGTGCATCGGTGACTTAAAAGGAAATTTGAAAAGAAGGCTAAATTATAATAAAGCAACAAATAACCCTTTTGCCGTTCCAATTGGCGACGGCTCATTTTCATGCCAATGCCTTTGCCGGGACGCCAGCCCATTTTTTTAAGGAGACGAACGCCAATTGAATCGCTAAAACAAATTAAAATGATAACAGAGGACTTTCTTGGGAAATGGGAAAAGGTTATAGACCCCAGGCTCTTAGATGTATTTGCCAACTTTTGCGGTGTCGATTTCCAAGAATTCGTACCTTACCGGACGCAGCATTTCAGACAACTTTTCCTCCAAATTTCCGCTTTCTGCCACGGTGGTTGATTGTTGTGAAGAGGAGAGAATGGTGGACGAACGTTCCCATGCCAATAAGCACTTTTCGCCGGGAGTGGCCATGAGCGAGTCGATGAAGTCAATTTTGGGTCGAAGTTTGCGTGCTGCGATCCCAAACTCTCCGAGGTCCTAGACAAAATTCGTTTTGTCTATCATTTGACCCAATTCGGGTTGTATTCCCCATATTTAAGCGCAAAGAAAGGTAGGCAAAATAAGTACCTCTTCGTCCATGAAATCCTCCGCTCCCTGTTGGACTTTATCGGCACGGTCTTGGCGCGTTGACTTGAATGTTTGGGGAATCCAACCTATAAATACAATTGACATCTCCCCATTCATTTATTCGATCACCATGTTTTGAGCCCGCTGTGTTGAAATAACCGGCAGAAAACCCTCCGGTGAAAGCGCCGTGAAACCTCCGTTTGCCGCGTTCATCCGTCACGATTTCGTCTTGCACTCCCTTAGGGCGTTTGGAAATCGCATTCTCTGAGTTTTATCGTTTTTTCTAGTTTTAAATTTTCTTCCTCACTTTGTTCGTCCTCTAACTTCTCAAAAGGCGTCCCGAAAACCATCGAATAATATACCCTCAATTTCGAGTGAATATCAGCTAACAATAATTGTATTTATCTAATAAAAAAAGTAATGTTTTTCACAAAATATTTTGTGTGTAAACAAAGCAAAAAATGAACATATGTCGTCAAAATGAGGAGGTTCATAATACGGAAATTCCATAAACAGATGATCATTGGAGAACAATTAATGATTTCCACCCCTTCCGATTCATCGCTTTCTCTCGCGCCCGCCCTTCACAAAACACCAATCCACTCGCAGTTCCTGTCCCAAAAAATCGGAGCCGTTCAGTCCGGCAATTGCTTCTGCCGCTTCCTTTTGGCTTTCGTACTGCACAATCGCATAGCCTTTGAAATAGCCGGTCCGACGGTCCAAATTCAAATGCATGTTCATCACATTTCCAAACTCCTTGAACAAGTCTTTCACTGAAATTTGCTATATAATTAAAAAAAATGAATGAAGCAAACGACCTTCGTCCTCCTGCGCTTCTTCGTGAACATTCGTAACGAAAATTATCCATCCCTTAATTAATGAACTTTTAGAAAGTCAAGGTCAAATTTGTACTTCAACAGAACGCTGCGGTCCTCCAACAGATCCCTCCTCGTCCAAAGTTTCGTAAACATGGACAGCACTTTTCTGCGATCCCTCGAAACCACGGCCCCTTTTTACCGACACCCCTTTTTTCAGGTCATCCACTGGAATAAGAAAATGGGTTTGACGGTTTCAATTGGCTAACAACATACAGTCGGTATCCATTACATTCTCTTCCATTGCTTCTTCGAGAACAACGCCCTCCATTGTCAGAAAGTAAATTAATTGAGTCTTTTGTACTGTGAGAAAAACAGTAATTGTTACTCTTTTAATACGAAGTATATATGTGAAAACAAAATTAAATATTGTGATAAACAATGGGTTCGACTTCTGTTATGTTAGGCGTCTGTAACACCGAAGAAAATAATTGTGTGAACTCCATCTTATTGGAATTTCAGTTTAGGAAGAGAACGAAATGCCAAAAAGTAATTTCCTTTTAGTTTTTAAAGTTTTTGATACCAATTATCCTTAAGCAAAATTTTCCAGTAGGGATACAACAGTTTTTTCTTACAAATTAGGGAATCACAGTACAGTGCCCAATTGACAAAGCTTTTAATGGGCTCTCTCTTTCAACTCTCTCTCTCTCTGTTTATTTATTTGTCTTCGCTTGGCCCTCCCTCTCCACTCATTCGGTCTTTCATTTATTCAATTTTCCACACTTTAATATTACATCATCAGAACTTTAAAATTATATTCCCTTGCAGCGATTGACCTGCGGGATGGGCCCGCCCTTTCTTCCTCCGCTTCTTCGCTCGTCCGTCCGTTGTGCGACTGTTTCCGTCGATCGGCTATCCGTCGCCCCCCCCCCACGCCCTCCTCCGCTTTTGCTCACTTCACTTCGCTCGGACCCTTTCACCCGTACTCCGCCGGGTTCACTTCTGCTGCTGCTGTTGTGTCCCAACATCAGCTTCTCCTCCGTCTTTTCCTCGCTGTTCCTCCTTCGATGCTTCATTACATTTCTCGGGGGATGGGATGAACAGCAGCGGAATGAATGGACAGATTTGAGGAATCTCTTTGCCCAGCAGCTGTGCCCAGCAACAGAATTATCCCCCCCCCCTCCCCCCGTCCCTTCTCTCCCCCTCCCTCCCCGCCTCCCACTCTTTCCGTCTTCCGCCCCATTCGCTTCATTTCTTCTCGGCAAATTGATCAAAAGAGTGGAAAAAGCGGTTGAACGGAGACACACACAGTAAAAAGAAGGCGCAAATGACGGACAGAAACGGCGACGCTTCACTTTGATCGATCGAAGCCATATTGACTTCTTCAAATAACTCACAAATTCAAAAAACGAAGCTGCTAAAATTTTTGAGTTATTTGCCAAGGCGAAGCGAAAATGTCAAGCATTGTGCGCCAGTCCAAATTCCGACATGTGAGTGACCAATTGGGAAAAAATATTTCATCCTTTTGTCTGATCAATCCAAACTCAGAATCAGCCATCATAGAGAGGGAAAGTGATCAATCATTTTTGACATTAAGGTGTACTGTAAGCAGATCAAACAGGAACAGTGCATTCAGGACGTGAGTGATTTTTAAGGAAGTTAAGTGCGTTTATTAAGCTGCGCCTTAAATTGCCTTTTACAGATTTTCCAATAAAATAACGCACACATTTTATGAGAAAGAACTAATTTAACATTCATAGTAATTATTATTACATTAACAAGGGCTATTAAACAATCCATTTAAATGTTACTTCTGAGAAAAGTCGTCTGCTTTGTTTTTTAAGAAAATTTTAAAATGGCAATAAATGCTAGCCTAAAATTTTAAATTGTGTGAAGAGTTTATGAGAAGTTGACAATGAATCATTTTTCAGGTACGCATCACTGAAGTGTCATGGGACTCTCAGTTCTGTGCCGTCAACCCGAAATTCATTGTGAGCAAACAAATGAATGACCAATAGGGGCGAGGGGGGGGGATTGACCAAATCTATTCGTAAGTAGGACCAGTTTCCATTCTGCTACCCGTTTATTTCCCTGTTGCCCATAGGCAATTGTCAACAAAGGCGCGGGCGGTCCTTTCTTGGTCCTTCCGGTGAACAAAGGCGGCCGCATTGACAAGGTCAGACAAAGCAGGAAGGATTGGCACTCCGTTCACCCAACAGGATATGGCATTTTTATCATGACATAACCTAATTAGGAAATCCCTTTTGTGGACGCTCATAAAGCCCCCTGTTTGGAAGTGCATTGGTCGCCGTTCAATGACCACGTGATTGCCTCTTGTTCTGAGGATACAACTGCCAAAGTTTTTCGTGCCGAATCTTTTCACACTTTTCCTCTCTCTGAAATGGTCAGGTGTGGCTGATCCCTGAAATGGGCCTTCTCCACACAATACATGAGCCCGTCGTGGAGCTGAACGGCCATCAGAAACGCGTCAACACTTTGGCATGGCATCCGACTGCGAGCAAGTTGGCCTAAGGGAATCAAAATAACAAAAAATAATGATAAATAACATTAATCATAAAGCATTTTAATCACCGCCGGAGGGGAGAACAAATTGCTGTTGTGGAACGTAGGCACCGGCGAAGCACTGCTCGAAATTGCCGGCCATCCCGACCAAATTTGGAGCGTTTCGTTCAATTACGACGGGAGCAAGTAAATGCCAGGGAAAATAGTTTTGTTTTTCATTTTAATTGTATTTATTTGCATAGTTTTTAGGTTTGTCACCACTTGCAAGGACAAAATGATCCGTATAATGGACTCACATTCGGGTCAGAGGGCATTTGATCAGTTTAATTAATTAACTAATTCATTAATGACAAATGGTGCTTTGGTTCAGGTGCCGTGCTCAGCTCGGGAATTGGGCATGAAGGTGAGTGACCGATTGGTGATCAGAGAGAGAGAAAGAGGGACGAAACAATCCGACAAACCGCGTAAAGTGATCACAACAAAGAAGGGATAATGATACACTGAGACAAAAACATATAAAAAAGTGAGACAGACAAAAGATACCCTGCGCAAATGTCAATAAATTGATTAGACAAAAGAGAGGGGACAATATTAACCAATCAATCAATAATGAATGGTAATTCCGCAGGTGTCAAACCGCAACGAGCTATTTTCACAAAAGACGGACTCGTGTTCAGCACGGGTTTCACCAAACGCTCCGAGCGATTGTATGCGCTTCGCCACCCCGACAATTTGGCCCAGCCGATGATGCAGGACGAGTGAGTACCAACCCATTGAACAGTCGGCCTCACATTGCTGTCGAATTGTCTCAGATTGGACACGTCCAATGGCGTTCTATTCCCGCTGTACGACGATGACTCGGGCTTATGCTATTTGATGGGCAAAGGCGACTGTGCCATTCGTTACTACGAAATCAATGAAGACCCGCCGTACGTCCATTACATTAACACGCACACAACTTCGGAACCCCAGCGGGGCTTTGCCTTTATGCCGAAACGGGGAATGAATTCGTTGGAGAACGAAATAAATCGGTGGGAAATGAAAGGGAAAGGGACGGAACAAAGAAAAAAGTGCATTTAGCATTTACAAAGTGACCACAAAAGGGGTCATCGACGTGCTCCAATTCTTTGTGCCCCGTAAATCCGATCTGTGGCAGGTGCAAATGGATCATTGGCACAAAATGAATCTTTGCAATATTTTCCAAGGCCGACCTTTACCCGGACACGCGCAGCTTAATGCCCGCTTTGACAGCCGACGAATTCATTGGCGGCAAAAACGCACCACCGAATTTAATGCCGGTGAACCCCGAGGCGGCCAAGGCGGGGCCAAAAGTGCAAGTGGCCAAAAAGGCGAACATTTTGGCACAAATGCCAGCGTACGAATGAAAACCAGTGCAACCTATCGTAACTCTTCTTAAGCCAACAAGAACATCCGCCTGAGCCACCGATGCAAAGGCCGCCCCCTCAGCAACAGCAGCGGGCACCGCCGGTGCGCAACGGCGAGGACACGGGCATCGTACGAAATGCACGCAGAGAGCCATCACCACCGGAACAGCAGGCCCCGGTCCCGAGACAGCAAGTGAACAATGAATGGGCAGAGTGGTCTTTTGACATATTTATGTGTTATGATTAAGGTCCAATTGCGGTCGAGGGAGATCAGGGACGAAGCGGGTGGTGCCCTAACGGCAGGTCAACGACGTGCCGCAGCGGAATTGGACAGAATCCGACGGGAACAGAACAGAAGCGGTGCCGGAGAAGCGGACGGACAAAGCACCGCCGCGACAACGCCAAACGCGTCACGAAGGCCGAGCAATTCATCGGCTGCTGCGGTAATTGGCCTATACATTGATTTTCATTCATTAATAATTTCTGATTTCCTTCCTTAGGTCAGTGGGAGCGTCGAAGAGGAATTGGCCAAAATCAAAACAGTCTTGCGACAGCACGAGCGGAGGATTCGATTGCTTGAGGTCAAATGTCTTTTTACAGTGCCGACAAAAACAGGCAAATTCAGGAACAATTGGCGGATGCCAACATGGCCGGAGCTTATGGTCTATGAAAACAAAGATGGAGAGACTTCAGCAGACAATTTAAACAATGAGCAAAATGATGAAGAAATTAGAAAGCCAAACAGAAGTGTTGATACACAAACAAAATTAGGTGGCATATTGTCCCAGCTTACATTTTGGAATGAGTCTCACTAACTTTGATTTTATTTAGCATGCAAAATTTATTGATAAAATTTCGAAATGAATGCAATTCTGAAAAAAAGCAACAACAACAACAAATGGACAGATCATTAACTGATGAGTTTTTGATGATTCTGCCCACCATCATCCGCTGGAATCCTCCGATGATGAACTGTCCTCGGTCGGCTTCGGTGCCGGTTTTCCTGCCGTCGCTGCCTCTTTCTGCTGCTTCTTCGGAGTCGCCTTTGCCAAAGTTTTGCCTTTTGCTGTGGTCTCCGCTTCGCTGTCGCTCGTGTCTTCGGTTCGTCGTTTCTGCTGCTGCTCCGCCTTCCCCGCGGTCGCTTTTCCCGGCGTCGCAGTCGACGATTGCTTTGTTGCGGTCGCCTGCATTTCGCTGTCGCTGGTCTCCGCTGACGAACTGCTGCTGCGCGTCCTTTTTCGCTGCGGCGGCGTTTTGCTCGGCGTCGCCTTTGTCTTCGCCGCGTTTCCTCCACCATTCTCGGTATCCATAGGCTCTTTCTTATGGTAGAAATAATTTGTTATTTATCGAACAAACCACAAGGTGCAAATGCACTCTAACAGTGGCCGTAAATAAAAAATTAAAGTATAAAAGGGGAAAAAAGTCATAAATCATTGCGACCTCATACCTTGACTTGGGACGGAGAAAAATCCACCATTCCGGGAACGTATCCCTTTGGGGTGTTATCATTTGGCTTCCCGCGTTTGTCCAGCAGACCATCTTTGATCATCGCTTTTTTCTTCGATGCTACCGGACCAAGTCCCCATTTACGCTTAAAATCACAAAATTTAAGCCAAATAAAACTCATCAGTTTTCCATTTTGCAACGAATAATTTTATGCACTGGTAAGAATGAGGTTTTGAGTCAAAAACCTAACCCTAAAATCCTTTAGGTTCTCAAAAAAAAGTTAAGGTTAGTTTTTGTGTAACTAACTTTTACAAAAAGTTCATTCTTAGTGTAAAATGTTTTCATTTTTTTGTTCAAATTTGAGAAAAAAACGAAGCCTAAACGAAGGCGCGAATGGTCGAAAACGAAAACCAAAAAAGAACCCCAAAAAGTGCAGAAGCTAAAAACACGAAAACGAAATTTCGTACAACCTATTCAGTGAATAAAAAATCACAGATTAAATTGTACGGTTTTATGTACATAAAATTAAATTTTTTCACTAAAACTATAAATTACTCGTATTATTCGTGTTTTTTTGGCAATACTCGTTATACTCGTACTCGTGATTTTAAAAATACACGTTACTCGTAAATTTCGGAACGAGTTGCACCCCTGATGCAAACCTTTATTATTCTCCTCAAATAAACCGCTTCTGACAACTTTTAATTTTCTAACTCACCGCGTAAGTGTCGCGTTCCATAATGACGCGTTTAATCTTTGCAACCACTCCATGGTCAGTGATCGCGATTGTCGAGGTGGTCATCAGGGCAATTGCTAAACATTCACTCGGTCAATGGTTCAACCTTCCTCTGTAGAAATGGCCTACCGATGCAAACGGCTTCCCCTTTCGTAGTCACAATCACAATCTCTTCATTTAGCTCAATTCCATTCTCATAACGCAGAATTCCGGGTATCAATATTTTGGCACCATAGCAAATGGCATTTATCTACGAGGGTCATAAATTGTGAATGCCAACGGTCAGAAATAAATACAATAGTAAAACCCACCGAACTGTCCTTCACTACGATGCGTTTGTGCTTAACCAAAAGTGCCTCCAAAGGTCGAATTATTCTTCGCAAATAACTCTCGTCCTTGTGCTGGTCGTACAAATATTGCGCGTCCAAAACGTCGTGCAGTGTAACAATGTGATCATTTTCTCCGGTAACGCCTGACCGGACTCGTCGCAACTCCTGCATTTGGGCCCCAACTCCCAACATGAGACCGAGGTGGACAATATGAGTGCGCACATAGGTACCCGCCTCGCAGCTCATCCAATAAACACCCATTTGCTGTGACGGACTGTACTCGATAAGTTTGCATTCGTACACCGTACGAATGCGCAGCTGACGTTTGACGGCTGAAATGAGTGGTGGACGCTGAAACAATGCACCGGTGAGCTAAAAATGAAAAATAATTAAATGAATTTACAAAAGACAATATTTCGTCAGTTAAAATGGTTTTGAAAAGTCAGCTTCCGTCACCTTGTCCAATGCCTGTCGAATGGTCTTCACAGAATCGACTGGGTTATGCAACTTGAAAATGGCAACGTATTCCTTGCCAGCATTTTGTTGTGATTTTGCTAGGCGCGTGGTGCGGTCGATGCACACAATGAGAACACCGGAGACCTAAAATGAAAAAACCAAAGTAGGTACTTGCAAATTACCCATTTCAGTAAAATACAATTGAAAAGAAGGATTAAAAAGAAGCATTTTAAACAATTTCTTCGCAACAATATTTTGTACTTTTGGGTCCAATGTGCCGCTGTGTCCCGTCTTTTTGACACGTAAAATCCGTTTCACCCAAGCGACAACTTCGTGACTCGATGGATTCGAAGGCTTGTCCAAATTGAAATACCCCGTCGAAATGTACTCCTTGATATCGCGCTTCAATGGAGAACATCCCTCCACGAGCGGAGTGTAATGGCTAGTCCGTATGTTCAGCTTGTCAAAGTTCTTAAAAATAACAGCAAAATCTGTCATTTTTTTCTCCTTTATTTACCTTTAGAAGCAGAGGCCAGTCCTCACTGAGCGCTTTGGGCTCCTCATTGGAAGGTTTTAGCACATAATCTCCACCAGTCGGTTGCACATCCTTTTTAAGTTTGAGTTACACAGTGTAAATTAATAGGACCAAAAAAGTTTGGAACAACAAACCTCAACCACTAATTCTCGCGTCGATTTCTTTCCCATTTTTATAAGCTAGGTATTATTTTTACTTTCTAAATGATAATATCATTTTAACAATACTTTAAATTTTAAAATAGAATACCTATATACAAAAGGCATTTTAGGTCAGGGTTTCTATATGTTCTGATTTATCAGATTTGTTCTGATTTCTTACATTGGGGTAAAAATGAGAAAATAAAACTATTTTTTATAATTTTTGAAGCGATTTCATTAATATTTTCAAAAAAATTTCACAGCGGCACCTTTCGGCACCGCCGGACACTCTATCCAAATATTTTTAAATATGAGATTCTTGGAGTGGGGTCGGGGTCGGTTCGGCGTGGACGGTTCGGCGTGGGTTTTTCGGCGTGGGTTTTTTCGGCGTGGGTTTTTTCGGCGTGGCCGGTTCGGCGTACGTTATAAAATGGACTTTTCGGCGTGATAGTGCAAAAAAATTTTATTTTTCATTTTATTGCTAAAATTTTTGTATGTATTGAGTAATAAAAATTGTTTGTTCTTTCATATGACGTTAAGGTAGATTTAAAATGTCTGAAATTAAAACTAAAAGGAAAAAGAAAAAATTATTGGACAATTTCCTCTACGTTTTCGACACTTTTAACGCTGACTCACAGCTCCACCGCCGGCTTCAAATTCCATTCATCTACAAATTGGAGACGCATACCAAGTTTACCAGCGTGGTGATGGAGTGGAAGAGGAGCAATACCTTCTTTCGGATTCCGGTGTGTTTTCATTCAATGGCGACCAGTCGCAGCATCGGTAAAAAATGTCATTACTGGGAAAAAAAATCATTTTTAATTCAGAATCATTATCTTCGGAAAGAGCTCATACTCGAACTGGTCTTATGCCATGACAGAAGTGTTTGCTGATGGAATTTTTTCAATTGCCCCTCACCCATTTTTAAGTCTACGTTCTTCTGGCAAAGTTTGTTTTGTGTTTTTTCACTTGAAAAGCCTTGTTAAGGAAGGGCAAGTGGTTCCGGTCGCGACATGTCTTCTCACCAAAAAAGTCGCGATTGATTTACGAAAGGATGTTTTAAATGATCGTCGAAGTATAGCCTGCGTTTGCGCCATCGTCCAATTTTGAACAAGCCGCAATTGAAGGAGCATGCGGTGTGTTTCCGAACGCGCAACTGCGCGGATGCCTTTTCCATCTAGTGCATAACTTGCATAATCGTCTTGCTTCGGAAAGACTCCGAAATGTAAGCCGTTTATTTTTCATTTTCTTTTTTAACAAAATTTTCTTTTCTTTTAGCGCTATAGAAGTGACCACGTTTTCGCGGAAATATCCCGAATGATTAACGCCCTTGCGTTTGTGCCCGTTCATCATTTGACTGCGGCAGTTACTGCTCTTAACGATGTTTCGAATTTCAGAGCAATATCCCAAAATTGTGTTATGGACCCTTAATTGATTATTCATTTGTTATTATTTTCGTATCTTTATAAAGATTGAAACGCGAAGGACCAACCATTATATTTTCTTTTGCACAATAAAATGAAAAATTAAATTTTTACACTATCACGCCGAAAAGTCCATTTTATAACGTACGCCGAATCGGCCACGCCGAAAAAACCCACGCCGAAATAACTCACGCCGAAAAAGCCTCACGCCGAAAAAGCCACGCCGAACCGGCCACGCCGAACCGTCCACGCCGAACAGGGCGGTTCCCTTGGAGTGGGGGGGGAGGGGTTGAAAAACTGACAAAGGACGCCCAATTTTTTATATTTTCTCTAGCGGTTCCTATCTGAATGCAGTAAAGGCTTCTTCTTTTTCAAAACTGTAAAATACGCCTAAAACAACAAGCTTTAACTTTTTGTCGAATAAAAAAATGCATATGGGGTTTCGGGGTCGCAGATCACGAATCCGGCACCCATTGCAACTCAGAGAACCCATAACCCGGATTCGAACAAAGTAAACAAAAAATTTTTCCAAATCACATTGCCCAAATGATTTGAATGCACGAAATGCGTAATGAACGAGCAAATCTATGGGATTCGTGATCTGCGACCCCGAAAATTCATAAATTGGCATTTCTACATTAAAAAAATTTAAAAAACAATGTGGGGGTTAAACCAGGGATGCGATCTCAAAATTTTCAAAATGAGAACATTCTGGTCAAAAAATAAGAAGCTAAACGTGCATTTCGGGGCAAGTTTCTTAGTTGTCGGGCTTTGAAAAAAGACATTGAATTTTTAATTTTGAAAAAGAAGAGTCGGCCGGCGGATGGGCTGAAATCAGAATATTTCTTACAAATAAGAACATTTTTGGTTTCTAAGATTTGGACTTCCCAGATCAGAACATTTCTTAGAAATAAGGACATATCGCAACCCTGGGTTAAACTGTATAAGAGCCAAAAGAATTCAATTTAAATTTTAAAGGATGAAAGCCGAAAAAAGGACGAAGAGACAGTGTCTGACTTAGGTATGAGGTATCTATGCTGAATGAGATTTAACCTTTCATTTAAAATGCCCGCTCGCGCTTATGATTAGAAACAAATTAAATTTGTTTAAATATCCCTTTTTTTAAAACCAAGGTTGTCCAATCCTATCCCTTACTTTAATTTTATCTGTTTTGAGTATGGGTTACTCTGATTCTTTTTCAGTCGACTTTCATTTGTGTTGCTGCGTAAACTTAAATTTAGCACGTTTTGAAGAATTTTCATTACCTTTTTGAAATATTTTGCATAAATGAATCCAGAGCAGGACAACATCCCAACCTTCAAACTTGTTTTGGTTGGTGACGGTGGTACCGGAAAGACAACCTTTGTGAAGCGCCATTTGACTGGAGAGTTCGAGAAGAAATACATCGGTTATATCAAGGATATTTTTCATTGATAATTCCGTGTTTTAGCCACGCTTGGGGTTGAAGTCCATCCCCTCACTTTTCATACTTCGCGAGGTCAAATTCGATTCAATGTTTGGGACACAGCTGGCCAGGAAAAGTTTGGTGGACTTCGTGATGGATATTACATTCAAGGTTGCAGTAAATATTAGATTTATTATCAAAACAAAATTGATAGGCCAATGTGCGATTGTCATGTTCGACGTGACCGCCAGAGTCACGTACAAAAACGTTCCAAATTGGCACCGCGACTTAGTCCGAGTGTGTGAGAACATACCAATTGTTCTGGTTGGCAACAAAGTAAATAAACTTTTATTTGCAAAATGCTTTCCCGTTTTTATCCAATTTAGGTGGATGTCAAAGACAGGAAAGTGAAGGCGAAAAGCATCACCTTTCATCGCAAGAAGAATCTCCAGGTTTTTCGTTTCTGATTTATCTGAGTTTTTTTATCGTGCTTTGTTTAGTACTACGACATTTCTGCAAAGAGCAACTACAACTTCGAGAAACCGTTCCTCTACCTGGCACGGAAGTTGATTGGTGACCCGAATCTCGAGTTCGTTGCTATGCCAGCGCTCGCACCACCCGAGGTACAAATGGACCCCACTTTGGCTGCCAAATACGAACAAGAAGTGGCCGAGGCTGCAAGTGCCGAACTTCCGGACGACGATGAGGACATTTGAAAAGTTGAAAGAAGGCTTGGACAAAATCCTTGGGACAACAATTTCAAGCAGACAAAATTACGTCCATTGTTTTTAATTCATTGTTTGATGAGAAAAGCGGATACTTGGAAAACGGTCAATAATCTCTAGAATAATCTTTCGTTGACCTATGGGTTCAGTGGTAATTATATAACATTTACTTTGGGTGGGGAATTTCCTCAATGGATTTCACCGGGAAGCTATCATTGACGCCCGACGAGGAAAAATAACATAATGACTGGTATCGGTAGCAAAATGACATAATTCTTCATTCTTTCCTTCGCCTTTTTTTGCTTCTCCCTCAGATCACGTCTTTGCAGTTCATCAAAAGTGGGCAGTATCACTCTCTCCCGCCTTCTCCTTTCCATGAGCTCGGCATGTAATTTCTTTTCTAATTCTTCTCGCTCTAATACTCGCGGATTTTTGTACAATTTGGAAGTTTGGTAAGTAGACCAAAAATACTCGGAAGTCGTATTTGCACGACTCCAGTCGTGGAACATTTGTCGCCTTCTAAAGTGGACATAAATGGCTAACTGAAAAATAAGCACAGAATTCCAATCTCGGTTCGTCGTACCGATTTTCGCGTTGGAAGTGCTCGAAGTCTCTGAAATCTATGTCCAAATCTGTCCAATCTTTGTGTCTTCCTGTATTGCCCAAATCCGAATGGGCGGAAGGAGTCCGTCGAAAGTTATGCTTTCTGCCAAAATGAGCTTGCGGCTTCGGCGCTGTAAGGTCATCGTAAATTTGTCTTTTTTCTTCAGAACCGAGCACTTCATATGCCTCAGTAATCTGACAACATAAAGAATTAAATTATTGCGAGTCTATTAGACATTCAGATTAAATACATTCTTATGCCCTAGTCTTAGGATTCTCTTTCCTCTTTCTTTTCAAAAAAGATTTACATTTTGAAAAGTTTCGACTGCCTTTGCCTTGTCTTCGGGGTTCGTGTCCGGGTGATGTTTCTGTGAGTAAAATTATAAATATCCGAAAACACCACCCCAGAATTACGCCAGCACTTTCGTTAGCTCGAAAAAGGCTGCTTTGATGTCTTTTGCACTCGCACCTCGTGGCACTCCCAATGTTTGGTAATGGTTTTTGTGAGCAGCAACATCGTTTTGCCGGTAATTTGAAAGCGAAAATGTCAAATGCCGATGGATAATTACCCCCAAAAAACAATGAGAACATTTGTCAGCACATAAATTTAAAGGGGTAAAAGGGAGAGACAGAACACGCACAGCGGACACCGCTATCATCAGCCTGGAAGGAGAGGGCAAAATATGCGGGCAAATTAGCGATGGAGAGATATGACCAATCAGAAATTGATGGAAAATACAAGCGGAAATAATTAGGAAATAATAGTATTTTAGTTGCAAAATGACAAATATAAAGGCGGAGATTATTATCACTCAAAATGAATCACGTCAATGCAATCGCCATCCTCCAACCCAAGCGAATTAGGTGTTTCCTCATCCGCGATAATTTCTGAAAAAATAAAGGTAAAATTCATTATTTTCTTATTCCTTGATTTACCTATTGAACTTAAAAGGAAGCGCGTCTTTGAAGGAATTAACCCATGATCAGTACAAAACAACTCTTTCAATGAAGAAAATGTTGCATCCTGAAAACAAGAAAAATTAAATAAATTACTGCGATGTTTATAAAATGTGATGTGAGACGGGAGAGGCGGAGGGTACGCTTCAAAAAGGGAAAAACCAGCAAAAAAAAAAAGTATCCCGGTGTCGCCCTCCCACGAAAATAGAAAAATCTCAAAATCAAATTAAATACGAAGTTTTTTCGAGCGAGGTACCACCGCCAGACCTCAACCCTTTAAATTTTGGGTCCTTTTCCCGTTTTGGACTTATCCTTTAAATTTACCGGCAGTACGCGCACAATGGTCGGCCTCTGTCCCTTCATTTGATATTTAAGTGCGATCCTTTTTCCTTCACTCTCTTCGAGGTCCTCAAAAGCATCCAATTCGATTTCATTTCTTTCCTCCGATAGGCCCAGTGTCAACAGTGTGTCGTTCGGATCACAACGTTTGTACTGTTTCGTGTACAAATTCACTCGTTTTGATTCAACATTTGTCCGTTCTGCAAATTCTTCAATCACATTTAGCAAAGGTTCATTCTGAAAAGCAAACAAATTATTACACAAATATAAATTCGGTAACCAAATCACTGAAGAAAATCTTCTGTTGCCCTTTGGATGAAATGCGTATTCTGCAGACATTTGACGAAAAGGAAGACACCGGAGGTAAAGACGAAGAACATTCGGTGGTCAAAGAACCCTCTGTCACTGGAAATTCCAAGTGCTGTCTGTTCCCTGTAATGATTAGTGGACAAAAACGTCAAAATATAGGCAAAAAATATTGACTAACCCAAAATAAGAACTAACAATAAACCGAAAAAAGTGCTCAAATAAAATTAGGGTAAATATGTTATTAAAGCAAATAAAACAATGTTTTAAAATCAAAAATAATTTTTGGAAGAAATTTCACAAACAAATTAGGATGTATTTCCTCATTTTCTGGGGTAAAAAATTTGCACTCGGATTTTGTATTTCACGGGTGCATTTTTAAAATTTTACAACGAAACAATGCTAAGGATAAGTAAGGTCAATGCTTACCCACTAAATGAAAAAATATGGAACAAATGTTATTTTAGAGCTCCTTCCTTCATAGCATATGAGCAAAAATATATAAATTCAAACTAAAAAGGCCTTAGTAATGAATAATGAGACGATATAACAGAGTTCTACTTTGTCCATATTTAAAAGATTGCCTTTTGATATTAACATATTAATGTTTTCTTATTTCTTCACAATATTACTAAAAATTACCCGACACCGTCGGAGTTTCTTTTTGTAAATTAAAAATAATAATCCTTTTTGAAAATAAAACCAATAATTGTATCCCATTTTAAAGCAGGAAAAAGTCCGTGTGATAAATAATTGATTTTTTTTTTTGTTGTTGACTAATGTTATTTAATCTTGGATATATTTTTTTAATGGTCGACCCTAATTTTCTATTTTAAACCACGGATGTACTTATTCCATAAAAAAAAGATTTAATGAGACTCTGACTTAAACTATCCAAAAAAAACTATTTCACTTACGATCAACAACAGAAGGAGTCATTGCAGTGTTTTCATTTGGCACACAAAAGATTTCAGGTTCAGCCTCTCCTCGTAAAGCGAAATGGCCAGCAGATAATGTGCGGGATGTCAAACCTTAGAAAATATTTTTATAAATTCGAAATGTATTTTTTTCAGCACCGTGTGGATCCAAAGGAACTTTCTCTGTTGCATTTATTCCATTTTTCGTCATTTGTTTGCTCTTTTCTCCCCTTGAACATCCCTTCTCCACTTTTCGTAATGTCAAGGCCGCCTTCGCTTTGTATTTGGAAAAATTATTGTAGTATTCGTCGTCAGTACTACTACTTTCATCAGAACAGATATTGGCAGTCATTATTAAATTATAAAAAACACAAATTATTAAAAGGAAAGATTAGAAGAGACGAAATTTGGTGTAAATTAAATAAATTTTAATTTGAAAAAAAAAATAATTTTTTTTTCCTTTTTCTTTTGCTTAAAAGGAACCGCCCGATTCGACGCGACAGTTCGTCGCCAGCGAACTTTTCGACGCTATCTATTTCTTAGGCAACCAAATTCTTTAAACTTAGTGTCTTTCGAAGACTTGTTACAAGCTCTATTAACCTTCCAAAAATTGAAAAAATTACCTACCTATAAAAAAGTTAAGAACCAAAATACACCAAATTCCGACTTTTTTGCGTTCTTCAAGTTGTAACTTTGTTTAAAGAGTTAGTCGATTACTTATAAATAACTTATTCACACCTTTCGAATCATACCGAATTTGTAAAATTTGGTTGACAAACAAAAAAGTTACAAGTCCTGAACGAGTCTGGCGGCGAACTGACCCCGACCCATAAAAACACAATGCCAAGAATTTATTTTTACCAAAATAGACACTTTTTGCAGTTACAAGTTACTGATTTCCAAGGACATCCTTGCAGCCATTAATAAATGGCAACCTGGTTTGATTTTACAATATTTTAAGCCTAACATTCATTTAACAAAAGTGCTATTATTCTTAAAATGTCAATAGTCGAAAAAATACAGGAAATCGAAAATGAGGCGAGTTTCTCAAAAAAAATAAAGCTTAACTGTATGTATTTTAAGATGGCCAGAACCCAGAGGAATAAGGCGACGATGGTGAGATTATTTATTGTATAAACTCAACCATAAAAAACATTTTGTTAAGCGAATCAAGTTTCGTTTTTAAGGGTCACCTTGGCTTGCTCAAAGCGCGTTTGGCCAAATTACGACGCGAATTAATTAGTCCGAAAGGTTCGCAATGAATGCCATTTACGGTTTTCTCTTTATTTTCATTTCTTTTATGTGGTGGGGGAGGAGGAGGCGGCGAAGGATTCGACGTGGCAAAAACAGGCGACGCAAGGATTGGATTTGTCGGTGGGTTGTTTTATTTTATTTTTTAGAAAAATGATTAATTTATCACATTTTTTTTTGTATAAAAATACGAATAACAGCAGCATGAAAGGAAATTTTTGTAAACAATGAACCGGTCATCCATTCGTCAGTCGTTCAAAATTATCTTTGGCGGTTTGTTATTCCTAATTTTTGGCAAGTCGTGCCGTGTCCCCGGGGATTCCAACAGTCGTTCGTAGTGGTGCCTGTCCAACATGGCTTTCTCCGTCGTTGCGTCTCCCTCTGAACTGCTCAAATGCTCGGCTTGTCCTCCTTTTTCCTCCTCTCTTTTTCCGTTTTCCACTCCCTCTTTGCTTGGCCATCCCTCCTCCTTCAACGGTTGGTAAAGTTCGTCCTCCTCTTCCGTCTCTTCCTCCTCCTCCGCTTCGTCCGTCCCACTTTCGCTTGGAATTGTCCTTTCTCTGTTCCTCTTTAACACCAAAATGAATGGCTTTTCCTTGTTTCTGTCCCTCGTCGTCTGCTGCTGTTCGTCCCCCAATGGGTCCGGCGTTTCTTCCCGTGTCTCGTCAATGTTCGTGCCCTCTTCGCCCTCCTCCTGTTCCACTTCATTTACACTTCCCCTTCGCGAGAGTGGCCTTTCAAACGGATGGTCTTCACTAATTGCACAAAGCAAGTCCACTTCTGTCTCAGAGGACATGTTTTCGTTGGCTTCGCGTTGTGTTCCACCATTTACAAGTGATGAATTGGCTTCATTATTTTCATCGTTCAGCACCACCGATGGAATGTTGTCACTGATCGAATGGCGCTTGTCGACACTTTTTTCTGTCGGCGACCTTTCCGGGAATTGGAAGCCCTGAAACGCGCCAGCGATTGCGTCGTCATCCGATGAAAAGGGCGAGCGAGGAGAACGCACCTGCAAACTCTGCCGTTTTAAGCGCTGTATTTCCATTTCAAATTCATCGTCGATTTCCTCTTTTGGCAATTGCGAATGGTCACAGATGAAAATATTCTGATAGGTGCGTGGAGACGGCTCTTCCGCCAATGTTCGGTCGGCCAAAACGAGGCTTGGCGGTGCCTCGCTGGAACATTTTGAGACTTTCTTTCCCCGCTTCGCCTTCTTCGAGCTGTTCATTGAATCTCGACTGCACAATGACTTAGTTTTCACATGGCCATTAGACAAATCATAGTTGGAAAAGAATTTCTCAGTGCACGTTCCGTAATTTCGAGTGCTCTTTTTCTCCTCTTCCGCCGCCGAATGACTTGGACGTTTCATTCTTTTGGTCGCATCTCGGAATAAACTGAAAGAAAAATCACCAAGTTTATACATAGTTTTATGGTCATTGCCAAATCTGTCTTATTGCCGCAATTGTGCAGCAAAAGAATATCGAAGTGCCAATTACGCCAATCATGATCAACAATCTGAAAAGGACTGTGTGGTGTGATAAGTAAGTAACAGATCGTCTCGGCTATGAATTTTACTTTGTGTTGTCCACATATTCTCTTGGTTTCGCGATCATTTCAATGCCAAATTGTTCAATTCTTATCCCTCCGAGAACTCGAGAAAGAGGCGCAATTTGTGCTGACAGAATGTACTTCACTTTTGTTGGATTGAGTGTTGTTGTTGGATTTAGCTGAATAGTACTTGCCCTTTTGACAACAACAAAGGCGATTTCCGTCCGCGTTTTGCCGCGAGGAAATGTCACCCTGAGAATGGCAACACTTTCTCGGGAAAACACCGGTTCATCGTAAATGACTGCGGTCGTCCTATTGTTTAATTCGACCAAATTCGACGATGAATGAAGGTCGGCCAAAGTTCCGGGACATTCACTCGGCATATTGTCACAATACTGACTCAAAATCCGCGCAATTCTTCGTCGTAAATATTGCTCATAAGTTTCGTTTGTGTGGAGTATTGAATTCAGATTTATGCCACGCATTACCATGCTCACCACTTCAAGTTGTTTGCCCTTTTTGGTTAAATAATTTTATTTAAAATTACTGCATTTTTGCCTTTCTTTTACCTCTATAAATTTGTGACATGGAAAATAATCGCTTTTGTCCAAATTGCCCAATGAACGGTTGCAAATGCACTCGTGTTCACTCCCCAAATTGCATAAAAGGTCATTCCGTACTTCCATTGATGCCTCTTTGTTTGGCAATTTTGCAGTTGAAAGTTCTCCGGGTAAAGAAGCGAAGAAAATGAACAAAAAACAATTAAATAAATGGGAGTTTGAAGCATTTTTTGTTGTTGAAAAGCTCTTTCTGCCGTCGTTGCTAACACAATTTGCTTTTGCTGCTGTTGTTCCATAGTAGGATTCTTTGGTTTTTGACGAATTTCGCATATTTTTTTTTGTGTCGTGTCTTCTGTTTTCTTTTCTCACCTCCGTCGCATTTCGATTTCTTCTTTTTTTTAATATGTATTGATGTGTGTGGTTGTTAGAATTAAAATGAGGGAAAGTCTGCTTAGCGGAAAAGGACACAAAGCAAGAAAAAGTCTTCCCCCGTCGGCGGTCGCCCCCCCCCCCCCCCCCCCGCTGCTGTCACATCCTTCCTCTGTGAATGTGCCTGTGTCTGTTTTCGCTCACTCAAATTTAAGACGTAAAAAGGAAGGAAAGTGAGAGCGTCTGTCAGCGGTTGGCGAACTTCGACGGATTATTCCTCGGCTCACTGAATGGCGGACAAATGGGACAGATCCGACCGGGTGGACAGCTGAGATGGCAAAATACATAAATATAAGCGAACGACTTGGCGAGAAGACCGCAGAAAGGAGAGCGGGTGGCGTGGGGGAAGGGAGGGGGGGGGGCTTCATCCTCTCGAGACATAACCCACCCCTTTTGCTCAAGAGCGAGTGCAAGAAGCCAACACTGACGTATTGGCCGGGTGAGTACGGCATTGAAAGAGCAGCAAAACCGACGAGGGGTGGGGCGAGAAAAAGGGGTCGCTCGATGGGCAAGCGTTATTTGATAGCAGCCATTCACGGCGGAGCAGAGAATGCTTTTTTCTCCGTCCCTCGGCTTTCCGTCTGAATATGCATACCCTGGCAAAAAAAACAAAGCTGGTAATGGACTGTCCGTCCCAATGCGTCCGCCATTCTTTGCTATATTATTTTCTAATTGCTTTCCTCCAATTGTTTCTTTGGCCATAACCGCTAAAAGAGTGTGCCTTCTTTCCCACAGGGATTGGCTTGGTTTTTTCGACCAAAAATTGTTTGCATTTTTCCTTCCAAATAAATCCACTGGCGTTTTGCCATTAATTTATTTTCTTTCTCAAGGGTTTCCTTCTGTTGGAAAGTCGACCCTTTTGTCGAACATTTCCGGTGTCAATTCCGAAGTCGCCGATTATGAATTCACAACACTCACCACTGTCCCGGGACTCATTCGGTACAAAGGTGCCAAAATTCAGCTGTTGGATTTGCCGGGGATAATTGAGGGAGCAAAGGACGGAAAGGGACGAGGTCGCCAAGTGATCGCCGGTTGGTTGGCCTCCGAAAATCGAATTTAATGTTCATTCACTGCCTTTTATTGTTCAGTTGCCAGGACATGTTCACTGATTCTGATGGTTCTCGACGTGACAAAACCCTTGAAGCACAAGGAACTGTTGGAGTACGAATTGGAGGGCTTTGGCATTCGACTGAACAAAACGCCACCGAACATCACTTTTAAAAGGAAGGACAAAGGCGGACTCAATTTGACCACTTTGGTAAGGGCACTGTCGTCCATTTGGCCAGATTGGGGAGCACTTCCGAATTTAAGGTGCCGCAATCAGAGTTGGACACGGACACGGTGAAGACGATACTCAGCGAATATCGCATTCACAACGCGGACATAACGCTGAAGTATGACGCGACGACGGAGGATCTGATCGATGTGATTGAGGGAATCGGTAAAGGACGGACGAAAGGGGGCCGTTCATTTTCCGCATTTAATGGATGGACTTTTGCACAGAATTTACATCCCCTGCATTTACGTGCTGAACAAAATTGACCAAATTAGCATCGAAGAGTTGGACATTCTTTACAATGTGCCGCACTGTGTGCCGATTTCGGCCCATCACAAATGGAACTTTGACGATTTGTTGGAAAAGATTTGGGACTATTTGAATCTGATCAGAATGTGAGTGAGTGGCCGAACGACTGACTTTTTTGGGTTTACCTTTTCAATTTTCACAGTTACACAAAACCAAAGGGTCAATTGCCGGATTATAATGCACCGATCGTTTTGAATGCTGAAAAAAAATTAATTGACGATTTATGTAAATTTTCTTTCAAATATTTTTAATAATTTAAACACATTTTTAGGCATGAAAATTCACAAAAGCTTGTCAAAGGATTTTAAATGGTAAAATGTTTTCTTCGAATGAATAAAGCGAATTTTCATTGGCTATTTAAGTGCCCTCGTCTGGGGAAGCAGCGTAAAGCACAACCCGCAAAGTGTGGGGAAGGGCCATTTGCTGAACGATGAAGACGTAGTACAAGTGATCAAAAAGTGAACCAACCGAAGCCAACGGGAAAAAAAGCGAATCGAAGCCAAAGAAAGTGGAGGAGAAAGCCCCAAAGGAAAACCGATAATCACATGTCATTTCGTTGTTATTGCGCTGTACATTTTTTTAAAAAAATATTTAGAATAAAATTCATTCGACAAATATTTTGCGAATTTTCACTGTTTTGCCCTTTAGCACATTGAAATGATAATATTTTTTGAGTGTTTAATTGATTTTATTATTTGTTAAATACAATATTTTTTGGAATTGCTTTGTTTAATTAGATTTTAATATTTTGTTTTGCCCTCTTTTTCAATGTCCACCGCTTCGTCTTCAGTTGTCCATTTGGGCCTTCCCCGCCAAGTCGACCCTTCCCAACTTTTCTCATTAGAGCGGCATTATCTCCCCCTGGGTAAATGCGGGGGTCAGCCCGCTTGGCTGAACCCCGCCAACATTCCCCAAAGCGACGAATTGGAATGCCAAGTAAATAATTAATCTTAAAAAGGCAATTAGTGACTTTCTTCCCCCCCCGTCCATTTTTTGGGTTTGCGCCTCTCCGATGGCTTTTCTGCTGCAAGTTTATTGCCCCGCCGCGCCCTCCCACGCATTCCATCGTGCCATTTACTTTTTCGTCTGTCGCAAAGGGAATTGTTCAAAGGTGCGTTTCGCCGTCATTACTTTTGCCCCGGTTCGACTCTTTCTCTCATTGGTTCCCTTTTCCAATAGATTAATGCCTCCCCCAATTTCGCCGTTTTCCGTTGCCAAATGCCCCGTCAGAATGCTTTTCTCTCCGCCGAGTCGGCCCTTTGTCCGTCCGTTGCCGGCGAAGTGTCCGACCCTTTTTTCGACCCCTCCCTTTTCGCGCGCCTTTGCGTCGTTTGCGGTTGTCGTGCCACTAAACGCTGCGCGCGCTGTGCCCGGCGGTGGTATTGCGGCAGAGAGCACCAAATAATTGTGAGAAATTAGCGAAATGAAAAAGGAATTATCACAAAAATTAGATATAATTTGTCTAAGGATTGGAACACCGCACACAAAGGGAAATGTGAGCAGCCGACGGATGGCGCAACAAACGGTGCCAATGACGACGAAGGTAATTAATGGCCAATTAACACCAAAAAATAATTGGCTATTAAAAGGGGGGGGGGGGTGATGGTGCACCATTGTTGGCGCGTTTCTTTAAAATTGCCAATTTTTTGCATTTTTGACTAAATTTATTTTTAATTCATTAAATTTAATAAAGTTGTGGTCAAAAAAGAAAGTTAAAAAAATTGCCATCTCTTGAAAAATTCAGGACATTTTTAGAAACTGGTATAGGTAATATTTAAGAAACGTGCCAACGAGTGCACCCCAAAACGTCGCCGGCCGAAACATCGCCGGACGAGTCTTTTAAACCAAACACCTAATTGCCTTTTTTGCTTTAGACTTCGAACTCCAAACGATGAAAAGTGTTGAAAAGGCCGAACTTCGCGAACAACACGGCTTCACCTTCAAAGAGTTTGGCATCGAATTGGAGGAGGAGGAAAAAGGGGAGAAAAGAGAGGGGGGAGAAGGAAACGGAAGGGACGACGACGAATCGGAGGAAGAAAGTGGAGAAGAGGAGGAGGAGGAAGAAGAGGGCGAGGGGGAAAAGGCAAGGGACGAGGAAGAGAACAGGAGGAAAATGGTCGAATTTGAGGTGCCAATTCAAAGAGACATTCATCCAACGAATTGGACACGTATTTAAAATTTGAGAAAATTGCTGAGGCAAACGGAGTGAGTGCCCGCGACGTGGACGGATTGGAGGAGAGTCGCCGCGACGGCGCCTTCGCCCGCTTCAGCGCGGCGCTCGCCCGTTGCCCCGCCCAAATCCTTCGCTACTGCCGCGCGGGTGTCCCTCTGCTCGCCACGGACCATTCGCCGGGCCCTCCGCCCGTTGTGCCCGCGTGTGAACGGTGCGGCGCACCGCGACAGTTCGAAATGCAATTGATGCCCAATTTGGTAGCACTGATGGAGTTGGATTCGGTCGGACAGAGCATCGATTGGGCAACTCTGATGGTGTACACGTGCAGGGACAACTGCCCGTTGGAGGGATACGCGCGGGAAGTCATATTCAAGCAGGACTTTGTCATCCCGGATACGGAGGAAACAAATACGAAAACGAAAGAAGACAGGGGGAAATGAATCAAAACTATGGAGAATGGGAAGAGGGAGGAAATTGTTGTTTTGTTTAAAAAAAATTTTGTTATTTTTTAAATTATTTAAAATAAATCTCGTTTTTTGTTTAGAATTAAAGAGGACTGAAAATAGCGTAAAACTTTTACCCAAGTTTTTTATACAGATATGAAAATGAATTGTCATTTTCGAAATCGTTTGAACAGCGGGTGTCTCTCCTCGTTGTTTCTCTTTGCACCACCCCTTTGAAGTGTCGTGTAACTGACGGCGTTCGCCCCCGAAAAGGCGGCCATGTCCGCCTCTTTTCTCACGGCCTAAAAGTGCCAAACAACTTTTCTTTGTTAGTCATTCCGTGCAAATCCAACTCGCCCTCGTCTGTCCGCTCCCGTCCAGCAGTTCCTCCTTCACTTCCTCCTCCATTGTGTCCGCGTCCGACGCCTGCAACACTTGGCTCAACAGCTTCAACTGCTCGTCTTTGCTGCCAAAGTCCAGCATCTCCTTGGCCATGTCCGGAAACTCATTGACCACCTTGAAAAGCGCCGGATGAATTGTCCATCCCCTTCGCCTCTCTCTCTATCCCTCCTGGATTTGCCCATTCCCTTCGCCTCTCTCTCTATCCCTCCTGGATTTGCCCATTCCCTTCGCCTCTCTCTCTCTCTATCCCTCCTGGATTTGCCCATTCCCTTCGCCTCTCTCTCTCTATCCCTCCTGGATTTGCCCATTCCCTTCGCCTCTCTCTCTCTGTCCCTCCTGGATTTGTCCATTCCCTTCGCCTCTCTCTGTCCCCTCTCTCCGCCTTTTCTATTCACCTTATAAGCATATCCCTGGTTGACCAAAAAACGTTGCCTTTTTCGTGAATAATTCATCTCCACTGTGTCCTGCGAGACAAGCGAGTAAAAGTACGCGTTGAACATGTCTTTGGTGTGCTTTTTTGCCCTCAAAATGCGTCCCAATCGTTGCGCCTCCTGCCTCCGCGACCCGCCGTGGGCACTGATTTGAATGAGCACATTGGCCTCGGGCAAGTCGAACGAAGTATCGGCAACCTCAAAGGGACACCAATTACGAAACAAATGACTAAAGGGTGAAAGGGACAGACTTTTGACACGAAAATGGTGTTCACTTTCGGGTTATATTGGAAATTCTGCAGAATTTTCATCCGTTCCGCCTGCGAAGTGGCGCCGAACAAATAAGGTTTGCTCATTTGGATGGCGAACCTTTTCAGGGCGAAAACATTGTCCGAGAAGACGATAATCTGAAGAAAGGGGAGAAAGCGACTGGATAGATGATTTCTTGTTAAAGGGGGGAAGGAGGGAATTTAAAAAGTGTGAAAACAAATTATCAATCAATCAAAAACTCCGACTTTGTCATTACGCCGTTCGTGGAAGCGGATCAGATACTGGCAGACACGGTATTTGTTCGGGTTCATCACGGCCAACAACAGCTTTCGATTGATGCTCGACTTCAAATAATAGTCGAAGAATTCCGCCGTCATAGGACACCACACCTTTTAAAAAAGCAAGACGAATGAATCAATGGACCAATTAACAGAAAATCATCAAGTGCAGCCAATTTATTGTAATTAACTAATGAATTGTAAATAATTATCTCTTCAATTGCACCTCTGCACATTGCACTTTGGCGATATGCCCGGCCTTTTGCAACTCCATCCAATTGGCTTCGTAAATCTTTGGTCCGATTAAAAAGTTCAGGTCGGTGATTTTGTCATCCTCGCGCACCAAAGTGGCGGTTAGGCCGAGTTTGCAGTGGGCACGAACAATGGTCAAAACGCGGCGGAACATTTTGGCAGGGATAGTATGCACTTCTGAAGAATAAGCGACGAATGGTTGATTAATTAGTGAATTCAAAAGGCAAACTGGAGGAAAAAACAAAAATAAAACCGAAATTTTTGAAAAATCACCAAAATTTACAATGATGGAAAGGGACCGAAAAATGATGTGGCCGAAATTCCGAAGTTTCGTTTGGGCATTTACTTTACGCGTTCAAAATTCCCACCGTCCAACAACAACAGCCCCCACTCCAAACTCTCGATGTAACGCATCGCCTCCTCCGCCATGTAAGTGCGTTTGCCGGTGTACGCCACCATCGAATAAGTGCTGACACACACCGTCGGTTTGGCAGCCTCAGCGCCGGAGGGGACCTGGTCACGAGCATCGCGGGTGAAGCGGATGATCTGCGAATCTTGGATGGTCGACCAAAGCTGGAAGAGAGTGGCAAATGCATTTTTGGTGAGTTGGGAAATGGGCAGACTTTGAACTGTGCCCGCCACTGCTCCACCGACACGTTGCTGGTCGCCAACACCAAACACCGTTTGTTGATCGTCGTGGCCGCCGTCACACCGACTAATGTTTTGCCGGCACCGCACGGCAAAACGATGACGCCGGAGCGAGCACGACTGTTGCCGAACATTTTGCGCAGACTCTTCTCCTGGTAAGGTCTGAAGGGGTGTTTGACTGTGCACATTTGCCGTTGGGTTTTCGGCATGTCAACCTCAGCGTCGTGGTCGGTTTCAAGTCGATGTTTAGGTTCGGATTGTACGTGTCGTTGCGAAAGTCGTACTCAGCGAGCAACGGATACTCCAACTCGATGCAACGCTTTTGCACCGTTTCAATGCATTCCTGGCGAACTAAATTCTCGTATCTGTCCTCTCTCCAGGCCTCGTTTAGAAAATTTTCTAATTTTTTAATTTCTCTAAAAAAAAAATAACTTTTTTTGGGGGGTATACAAAAAAAATAAATGAAAATTTCGCCGTATTTTTTGAAAACATTTAAATCTTACGGTTTTTTTTTTTCAAAAACCCTTCCAGAACAATTTTCTTAGAGTTCCAAAATTAGTTTTATGTCGACCGACCCACTCTTCCGCTCGCTCACTTTCGAATGTCAGCACTTCCAAATTGCGCATCGCCTCGCTGTCCTCCTCCTCCTCGCCGTCCCCCGTCAATTTCTCGTAAAATTTGTCTATGTCCTCCGGCACTTCCTTCCCTTCCCCCGCCGTCGTTTCTTCCCGTGGCTTTTCCATTAGATTTGTCGTCGCTGCGCTTTTCTTTGCCGCCAGTTGAGTCCCAAATTCGACAATTTGCGTTTTCTCTCCGCCAATAACAGTCTTAAAAAGAGGTCGCCAAAATGACAGATGCTTTGCCCTGTCCATCCGCTTCTGTTTGGACCTCCGCCGCCTTTCGGGCGCCCTCTTCCGCTGCCAAACATTCCTGGATCACTTTGTCCTTCAGCAGCCGTTGCACAATGTCCGAATGGCGCGACTCAACAAAGTACGCGTTCTTCTTCAACACCAATTTAACTTTGCCATAACTGAGCGTGCAAATCTGTGGCATAGAAAAAGGGGTAAAAATTAATCAATCAAAATCATTTTGACAAGAATCAAATACTACGCCCTTGCTTATGGGTTCCGTTTAGTCAGTTACTTACCTCAATGAACTGCTTGATCCCGCTGGGCAACGAGTGTTTGCAGAGTCTGTCCAAATATTCAATTATGTCGCCCGTTTGCAGTCCGATGGACACAGCGGCATACAGCGAATAGGCGGTCAGTTGGTACTCGTGGATGTGTTCAGGACGACAAATTGGCTTAAAGCAAATACCATTTAATACATTGTAAAATCATCGTTTCGCCCCCCCCCCCCTTTTATTTTTAACCAACTTCGGCAATTGCGATGAGAAAATCGGCCGCGTGTTTGTACACGGGCGAAAATGACTCGAGGAAAATGTGTCCGTCCGGCGCCACCCAAAGGGGCCGTGCCGAATGGTCCTTCTTCAGCTGCACCTCGGCACGGTAATCGCGCGCTCCAAATTCGTCTTCCTTTTCGGCCGTCACTTCTTCCAATCGCCGACTCGCCGCTTTCGGCGCTAAAAAAGGGCAAATTTAGCGCAACATAGGATGCTGCATCTTTAATGCAAAACACTGACCAACGACGCCACCGACTGTCGACGTTTTGTCAGCCATTGGACAATATGCAAATTTCAAAACAATGCAGATTGTAGGCAGTAAAACCAAAATTTAAAAAAATAAAATTATTTTGTCTTATAATATTGAAAAGAAATTTAAAAATGTGAAAAAATCATTTGTAGAAATAATTAAATTACAATAGAATTATAGCCATTTTATTTATTTTGATGTTTTATTTAGTGTCTCTTCAGCACCCCCCCTTCCCCAATTGATAAATCAGTCGATTTTCTCGGATGGTTTTCCGTCTTCCCAAGCCGTCCGTATCCAAATGATCAGCACCACGTGAACCATCACAACAGCAGCAATTGCCGAATAAAGCATTGAGTCCCGCGATTGACAGCCAAAAAATGCTGCAAATTCGAACAAAACATACACCATAACTGAGTCCCATGAAAAGAACCCACCTTCGAAGACGAATTTTTTTAGCAGAAACATTGAGCCGAGGGGGACGGACAGAATCAAAAAACTGTAGGCGAAGAGACTCTTCATCCGACTTGTCACCATCGGATCTCTCAAATTTGGAATGATTTCTTCCATTGTTTTGCGGAATGAGAAAAACTTAAAAGAAATGCTATGTTAAAGTGAACTAAAATAAAAGACAAATAAAATTTAGTAATAAAACAAAAACAGAGGTGGAATAGTTCAAAAAAGGAACTGACAGAATTTATGCTGTAAAACGGTGCAACAAATATTCATCTATTCTCTCAAATATTCTCATTTCTATAGGAATTAAAAAAACAAATTGCTGTGATGTGAATAATATGAAAAAAATGAAGTGACGGGGGCGGATGGACTTCCGAGTATTGGCTATTTTGTTTGACTCGGTCTTAGCGTTCGAATTGTTGACGATCAAACTGACAAAAATATACAATTTTTTTTTGTAACTTTCCAACAATTCGAATGCATTTGAGAAAAGAAAGAACGCAAACACAATGAAAAATCAAAAAACAATGAGAATAAAGGCCAAAAAGTGGTTTTAGGATATATTTGTTTTCCCATTTTCAACTTTCCATTGTCCAATTGTTGTTTGATGTGTGATCCCGGGGATGAGAGCATTGCCTAACAATGTTTTACTGACGAATAATTGTGCAATTCCATTCATTCTGTTTGTTCGCTTCTTACCGTTCTGTTCAGTCCGTCTTTTTGTCCCCTTCTCCTCCCTCAGCAATGGTCACTTGTTGGGCAAATTCAGTCTCGTCCCTTGATCTTTTGTTATACCATTTAATGCCAATTCAAAATAAAATCTGACGAATACCGATAGGCAATCCAAGCGAACACCGCCAGGATGACATAGACAGTGGCAGCGGCAAAAATGCCCGCGTAGAGAATGGCCCGGTCATGGGCCAATTGGTAATGGCCTAAGAGAAGGGAGGTAAACTGAGATGCAAAAAAGTAAGGGTAAAAATGGGTGAGCCCTAGAAACCGAAGTTCTTTGATTAAGGCGAACACCGCCGGATAAAGCGAGAGCCGAATCCATTGCCAAATTCACCGATAAAAAGGAAGCGATATGTGATGTACATCAAAGTCAGAGGCACCGTGAACAGAATGCAACTGAACGTGATCAGTCGCCCAATGGCGAGATCGCGCGTCTTTTCCGCATAGGGGGGCGCTTCGGCTTCCAAACCGGCGTCCTCCTCCGGCGCTGTTTCCTCCCCGTCGAGTTCTTCGATTTCCTTCGCACTGCTCCCACGGCTAAACGATCCACCGGCCCGTCTCTTTTTTGCCTTTCGCCCTCCTTCGCCACCATCCACTCCGCCTTTGGGAAAAACGATTCATTAGTCTTTCAAGTATCAACCAATCAGAAGAAGCCCATCATTTTGTCCCCACCCGCTATTCTGGCACAGTGCCTCTTAAGCCTTTTCCCTCCCTTTGGCACTTTTGTCCACTCACTTTCGCCCTCTGTGTCCGTTGCCGCTGTGCTGCTGCTCAACGACGAACTCAACGAATTAATGGTGAGTTGATCATCACCATCGTCCCCTTCGCCGGCGCGTTCGTTGGCCTCTACAAGAGAAATTCCGTTGTCGGTGCTCATCGTGGTCGTGGCACTGTTTGTCGACATCTTCGTAAAAGAAAGTAACAAAAAACAACCAAATTGGGAAAATATATTATTTAAAATTTGCCAATTTCGTAAGTATTGAAAGGAAGAAAAGAAATTCGTTATTTATTCGAATAAAATCAGAGGCAATTCAAAGGCCGTGATCATTTTTCCAGTTTTCAAAGAAGTCTCCGCTAAGCACAGCACCAGGCATATACATAAGACGGACTAAATCATCGGACATCGTTTTGACAGCTCCGATAAGTTCCAACTAAAAAAGGAAAATTGGGTTAAAAAAGTAAATTTTAAATTGCCTGGGCAATTGCGGACAAAAACCGTGCTTCCGTATCCAATCCTTCAATTGGTTTGACCAAAGAGCAAAAAGCTTGTTGAAGAGACGAAAGATGGAAAGTGAACGAGTCGGGTTGGGTGAAGAACAGCCGATAGACACTGACAATGTCCAATTGGCTTGTCTCGTTGGAGTCGGACAAACTGCGGTCCAATTCAACAGACAGAGAGGGGTCCAACAAATTTAAGTCGCCTGGGCCAGCAACGAATTTGTCAGGAGATGGCCGCAAATTGGGCAAAAAAAGTGAGTCCAAAAATTGGAACAGTTCAGTACGTAGTTGACCATCCAACGGGTTGATCAATCGATTTCGGAGGAGTTGCCGATCAGCAAATATTTTGGCTGTTTTTGTCGACCGTCTAATGGAGGTACGAACACCGGACACTGAAAATGGAAAGACTTTGTTGGTAAGGCTGACTGTACGCTCATGATTAGTTTCAAAAAAGTCTAAAGATATTCCTTGTGCGCCAATACATTTTTTGGTCGGTTCGACATTTTCCGATTGCTCATTTCGACTTCGGTTACGCTCTTCTTCCATTTTGGCAACCAATTCTTCGCATTTGTTTTTGTGAATTGGATCCGTGATACAGCTGTTAATTTTCATTAATTTGTCCTGCCATTTGTCAATCGTCCAATTGTTCCATTTTTGTTTTTGTCTTCTAAAAAAATAAATTGAAAAAAATATATATAATGTCACAAAAATTTGCATTACGTATAAAAATCGAGAAAGTGTGCATGATAAGTTTGTATTTGGCAATGCAATTTGAAGATGAACTCGTCGGCATTTGAAAATTCGTTTTGGTCAATCAGAAGAACAAACGCATCAAATGAAGCGGAAAATCTTTTCAAAAGATTTTCAAATTCCTTCCGTTCTTCCTAAACATCATTTTGGCTGAGAAACTCTTTTTGGAAGCATACAAAATTAATCTGCACTTTGCATCTTCCTCTGCCTCTTTTTTGCCATATTATTTTTAAATTTTTTGACATACCCACCGAATTCGGTCGCCTCTCCCCGCCGTATTTCGTCGCATATTCAACCAACGGAAATAGCAACGCTTTCCGAACACTCTCCCGTGTTCTGTGCTCCCGCTGAAACATTTGTCGGACAAAATGCAAAGTTTCGCCATGGAATTGGACATTCGCCCGGGGCAAAACGCCGCGTTTTTTGGCAAAAAGTGAGAGCAAAAAACGTTCAGCGGGCGGTAAATGGACAGCATCAATGATGTTCATTTGGATGAAGAATAGTCGAGGAATTCGTTCATCGATAGATGAAAATGAAAGGGACGTGTGCACGAGGAGGAGAACGAAGGAACTTAAAAATAACAATGAAATGGCGGGGGGGGGGGGTAATGAAATGGGTAATTTCGAACTCCGGACCCGAATTATAGTAGAACAGAAAAATTGAAATCTTATTTATTGTTACTCAAAATTCATTTTGATTGCCCAAAACGGATTCAAAAGCATGAAATAAGGTTGAAATGCATGTCAGATCAGCGACCCCGAAACTCAACGGAACGATTTTTACGCGGCTTAAAAATTTATGAATTTTTGTTAATATTCTCGATAAATTCCTTTGTGTTTAACTTACTTTTGCTCGGTCAGTGAAAGTATTCGCTGCCATATTTCACTTTTAGAAAAAGAGTTGTCACGAAAAAACAAAATCATTTTTTTCTCGCCATTCTAAAATTTACATTTAAATTTTGCTCGATTTTTCTTTTACCTTTAAACACTCGTCCTTTTCATTTTCGCTGTCCGTCACCAATTCCTCCACAGATGAATCCGCGAATTTGTATTTTATAGTCAAATTCTTTTGCCATTTCCGAAGGCGTTTAAAAAGCCAATGCCAATCCAAACAATGGCCGGAAAGGAACAAAGTCGGAACGCGACGGTCAGATACTTAAAAACTTATTCCTTTTACAGGTCAAACCTCAAATACCAAAAAAAAAAGTCCATAGAGCAAATTGTATTTTACTTGCCGGGATTGGTCAGAATCAGATTGAGTGTGTTCAATGTATCATGGTACACCTCTTCCATGGATTCTTCGATGGCCTCGTCTAACTCTTGAGCCAATTTCCTGAATAATTCTTGGTCCAATTCAACAGCCGATATTCCGTCATCTTCGTTGCCATCCTCTTCCTCCTCCTCTTCAAAATTAAGCAGTCTTTTACTTAGAGAATTTTTTTTCAGCATCAGATTGCATTGAAATGTGGCACTCCTGCTTATAAGGGGTTTTTTTTAACGGTTAAAAAACGGAGGATAAAGTCGATCCGATCCATCTGAGTCCAAGTGAAAAAGAACACTTCAGTACAGAGCTGTCGAAAAAGCAAAGTTAGAAAAATTATAATTTTTCGACTTTGTTCGAATCTGGGTTCGGGTTAGGAACTGACAAAAATGAATGCCAGCCATATTAGTGCTCAGCGATCCCGAGAAAAAACAAATTGGCCAGAAACGAACCGTCCGTCACCCCTTTATTTATTTTATTTGTATACATATATGAAGCACGCTAGGTCAAAATGCCTCCTAACGGACAAATAGCCATTTTTGAAAAATCTTGTAACTTTATTTACTTCAAAGCCCTAAAATGATTCATATTGAAGGTTTTATTCCTATTGATTTATTTTTTATTTTGTCCATTAGGTGTTTTTGTTGGGCATTTTGTCCGCTTTGGTTTATTAGGCATTTTGACCATAAGTAATTTAAAAAAAACCATGTAAGGAAATTAAAATGTTTTATATAAACGACAGAAATAAACAAGCAGTGTTCAAATTATTTTTTGCTTTCGGTAAATGGAAAAACCAAATAGAAATGCTAATATTGCACTTAAAAAAACGAACAAACAATAAATACTTTCTTTTCTCTCGTTAATGCTACAACAGTAAATAAACAAAGGCAGAAACAGTAAAGTTTGGGAAGGTGTGAAAATCTGAGAGACAGGTCAATCAAAAAAATGTTGGAAATGACAACGTAAAAAACAACTATGAAATTATTGAGGGAAGGGGAGGGGGAGGGAGGGGACTGAACTGACCCGAAGGGCGGGGGGAGATTTTACATTCAAAGACACATCGGATAGAACAAAAGGCCATTGGTTAAGAAAGTGGAGGGTTAAGAATTTGGAGAACATTTGCTGCAACACCGGCCCCAATTGCGAAAAAGCCAAGAATTATGACGAAACAATTGCGCCCAATAAGAAAGGCACGACGGATGGGACTCAAATTCAGCTAAAATTGGGGAACAATTAAACACTAAAAATAATATTAAATACTAGATATAATTAATAAAAAAAAATAAAATTCAATTAAAATTAAGACAAAGAACCTTTCAAACTTTAAAAAGCATGCATAAAAAAGTCACCGCTTACTTTTAATTGCCAAAAATATGCATCTTAAATACAGTTTCGAAAAAATCTATTTTTGTATCCTTTTTTAAGGGTTTTGTACCTATTCTATAATTAAGTGTTTGTAGAAAATATATCAATGATTATTACAACAAATCTATCATTTACCTTCCAATCGCTCCAAAAAGTTACCATTTGAAAGAATGGCGGATAGACCAAAGCGCACAAAGTACCCGAAGTAACACCGACCTAATAGCAAATTGAAACCCGAATTTGTTCATGTAAATGAGCCCACCAAAGGGATCATCACAGCCAAACGGGGAATTAGAACGGCCATCAGATAAGTGAGCAAAACCCAACCAACACGGAAACCTTTGTCGACAAACTGAAAAATTTGAATTACAAAGAAAAGTGGGCAACGAAACAGAAAAAAAGAGTACAAGAGAAGGGACATTCGGAAAGCGAGCGGTGAACTTTCTGCGGAACCCTTTGAAGAACATGTCGAACACGACGTACATCGCGATGGAGTGGCCGAGTATGGACTGAATGCACAGGAAGGCATTGACCGCAGAATAAAGTCTAAATTGTTTGGGTAATAAAAAAAATTCACTCTGATCAGTGCCATTACTAAATGTACCCGCTTTGCGGCACATTGACAGTGATCGTCTCTTTGACATTCGTCCCGAAACCGTTGTAACCGAAGAAACCAATTGCAATCATAAAGAACTGGAAAAAAAGTAATGCATAGTATCAAAGTGTTATTTTAACTGTGCAAAGGCACATCGTCGTTGGAAGTACGCCAAAATTGTCGAGAAAATCTTCCGGTGTTGCCAATTTATTTTCAATTGGCAAAATCATCGTTTGCCCTTCGAATGCATACATTGACATTCCAACGAAAATAACCTGAAAATTTGAAATTCGATAAAATGAGTTTGAAAATTTTCTTGCCGTGTCGGTAAAATTTGTGTAGGCCGGCAATTCATCCCATTTGCTAGGCTGAGTCAGCGTAAATTGCATAATCACTCCAGCACCAAGCAAAAAGAAAACGGAAGAAATAGCGGCAAAAACACTGATCACGCGCATCTCAGTGAACCTTAAAGAACGGACGAAGGCATTGGAAGAAAAATTGCCAAAAGAAACGCACATATTCGTAAAAATGATGAACACAATGGCAATTGTGGCCATCAAAGTGGTGGAATTGCCAAGCCAAGAGCCAAGCATGTGCACCATATTATCGGCAATGAAAAGAATGGCAACGGCACACATTCCTAAGAAAATTAATTGATCAAATAAAAAAAAGGAGGGGAAGGAAAAGGTATGGACCAAGTTGGTAGAAGAGAATGGTGATGTTGACAACGTACCTGAGAAAACGAACAACATTTGAAAAAAGAGAGAATTAGCCAATATTAAAAAAATAAATGAGAAAAGGACTGCCAAATTCAGCCTCGAGCCCTTTCCAATTCCTTGAATTGTTAATAAAAATTTATCGCTTGCACATTATTCGCTTGCTGTGCTGTCGCAAGAACGGCACTTCGCTGTAGTCGCACACTCTTTTCGCAAAATGGCCGTAGTCGAGGGAAGCGACGCCAGACCTGAAAATTTTAAGAAATGGAAGGATAATTGGAAGGGGGACACACTTTTTGGCCAAATGTTGAGAAGAACGGACGAGAATATGGTTGCCGTACCAATTGAAGCCAGCAATGACAAAAGTGAGCGCAAATGAAACCTAACAGAAAAGGAAGATTTAAATCGAAGAGCCACCACAAAAAAACCCATTTGCCGCCAAGCATCCACGCATAAGGCAATGAGAAGCACCCGGCGTTGAACATACTCTTGGAGAGTGTCAAAACTGCGCGATGCGACCTAAAAAAAGTAAATGACTACAGACCTTGTAAAACTTTAACCTACGAGATCACATCACCCTGCCGTCGATCTGTTGGACGAACTAATGCCTGAATGTCATTGGAGTCGGTGGAAGACACTGAAACCGAATTAGCTTCGTTTTGTTGTGCCTCCCCTTGCCCTTGTTGTGAAGAAATGGGAATTGCTTCCATCTCTATAAATGAAAAAAAAAACGTTAAAAATAAACCAGCTTAAAAAATCTGCAGACAGTACGGTTTTAAAGTACAGTCATGGTCATATGTTTATAACCAGGGCTCGCAAATGTGAGGCTTTAACCTCATTTTGTGGTTTTTCGAGATGCCGATGAGGCTTAATTTTCAATTTTGTGGTTTTTTTTTTGAAAAAATTCTCCAAAATGACAATTTTTTTAAGCTATAACCCGTTAGCAAATTAGACTCAAATTTTCAAAAAATTTCCCGGCGGCGCCTATCGGCACCTCCCCCCCCCCCTTTCACTTAGATTTTCTTAAATTATATTTAAAAAATCCAAAAAATTTGACCTTTTTTGTGCAACATTTGTTACTAAAATTCACTCAGATTTTCAAAATTTCCCCCGCCGATGGCGCCTATCGGCACCGCCGGCCCCTGCCTCTAAATGTTTAAAAATTAAAAAAATAGATTGAAAAACATCAATAAGAGCCTAAAAAACAGTAGATTTTGGCCGGAAAAAGCGGTACTAGTACCGGTACCGGTCAAAACCTACTCATTTTTTCAGTACCAGTACCGGTACCGTGCAACCCTAGCCAAAAGTTTTTGGTGCTGATCAAAAATGTCTTACAAAATTCCTAGGGGTTGCAAAAAATTTTCTGCAAAATGCAACTAGGCCCATTCGAAAGAGCATAAAATTCTATACATAATTCCTTTTGGGATGGTGGGGCTACGACTTGTATCTGCTGAGATTCGAGGTGATCTGTTTTGAGTTTGAACCTTTCCGGTGTAAAAAACACTATTTCCTTAAGAAATACAGTACTTTTTGCATACAGTGAAATTGATCCTCCCATACCTCATTGAAAAACCATCGAAGAGACAAGCGGTTTTTTGCAATTATGTATAGATTTTATGCTCTTTCGAATGGGCCTAGTCGCTTTTTGCAGAAAAATTTTTTTGCAACCCCCTAGGAATTTTTTTCGAAAATTTTCCAAATTTCAAGCCATTTTCCGGGTTTTCAGGTCACCGTGAAGGAGTGGTCTGATCACTTCGGTTTGGCGTGGCTTGGCCATTTTGGCGTGAGTCATTTTTCGTTGGTTATAACTTTTCTCAGAGGCAACCAAATTACGCATTCTTAGTAAATTCGACATCTCTTCATAAGCTCTATAAGCTTGCAAAATTTCAAAAAATTTCTAATAAAAAGTTATGTTCAAAAAAGTGCAAAAATCTGAGAAATTTCTGAAATTTGAAATTTTTTGAACATAACTTTTTATTAGCTGGACAAAATTATTTGAAATTTTGCAATTATAGATCTTGCCCAGAGCTGTCGAATGATACTAGTAATATTCAATTAGCTTTCTTCTCGACAAAGTTATAACCAACGAAGCCAAAATGGCTCACGCCAAAACGGCCACGCCAAAAAAGCCACGCCAAAGTGGCCATGCCAAATTGACCCATTGAAAAAAAAGTCAAATTTAATACAACTTAGTTTTAAGCAAGGTGCCCGAGTTCTGAAAGTCTGCAAATGGGTAAGGAACTGTAAGGTTAAAACTGAGATTGTCGGTCACTAAGATTTTTGTCTCTCTTTTTTTTTTGACTTTTTTTTGTCTCTCTCTCTGTCTCTCTCTCTTCTATTCGCCGTCCTTTTCTTGCCTCTTTGCCCCCTCTTTCCTTTCGGGTCCTTTCCTCTCCCCTTTTTCCTCTTTCTTTTGCCAAATTCCTCTTCTTTTTTTCCTTTCTGTCATCAGAGAATAAATAATAACTGTCCCAGCGAATGAATACTTTGGCTATTTTGCGGATGCAAAAGTCGCTTTTCCCCTTCAGCAGAGAGTGCCAAATTGTCCAATTGAGTGCCCTCTTTTTGCCATTTTCTCCCCCCCCCCCCTCCGCACGTGTCAATTTTCATCCATTTGCTGTCAGAAAAAAAAAAAATTATTAAATAGGCTTTTAATCGTATCTCTAAATCTAATTGGCATAATTTTAAAAGTATTATTTGTTTGAGTCTTTTCCTTTTTTATTTCATTTTAATTCGGTCGATATTTTTTTCGGTTGTCTAAATTCCCAACACTTTCTTTTTCCTTTTTACACTTTCACTAATTGATGTGAATTAATTGACTCTTTAATCATCTGACAGAAAAATCGAATTCAGTAAGATAAATACGAAAAAATTGCCTTTTTCATCGTTTAAATGACAAAAATTAAAAAATTAATTCTCCAGTTTTGTGCTTCTGCTATTAATCAATTTTTGGGAGTTTATCTTATGTAAAAACAATAATTTATTGCTTATTGCTGCGTATTCGAAAGATGGAAGAGGAGGGACTGATCAGTAAAATGCGAAGAGAATTGGAGAGAATGGAAGCGGTGAACAGAGGTCAATTGGCACGGGGAGGGGAATGACTTTAAATGCCAAAAATGATTCAATGAGCGCAATTCCTTCCTCTTTAATACGGCACTCGCAACAATCGAATTCTTATGATTGATCATTTCTTTCTGCGATTAGAGTTGGAGCGGCGCCTTTTTGTTGAAGCCCCTCGGGCGAAAGCGGACATCGAAAGGCTGCGCGAGGATTTGTCTTCCGAGCGAATAATTTCGGCGGATTTGCGGCGAGAATTGGCACTGGCGGTGGGCCGAAGTGCGCGGTTGGCACAATTATTGGAGCGAAATTCAAACGGACAAAGGGAAAAGACGGCGAATTATGTGAAAAAGGGAAAAGGGGAAAAAAGTAATAAAAGACATTTGAAAGGAGGCGAAATTGGCCGAATTGAGCACACAAATCAAACGGCTGAATGGTCTTTTGGTGACCAAAACAAAGGTTTTGTTAGTCCGTCCCTTTGGCATTCTTTCGATTTATTTTCTTTTTCAGTCGCGAAGCATCGGACCGACCGCCGTCCGTTTGTCCGTCGCCCATCAGCCGCCACACATCCAACGGCGTACTCAGTCGGGCGACCATTCGCCGCATTTTGGCATTTCGCCAACGGATACTTCGGCATGGGTTCCCGAGAAAATGCGAAATGGGACGGACCTAATTCATCCGCCGCCGGTGGGCATCGACGGGGGACAGACCGACGAATGGAAACGGAAAAACTGTGCCAAACACCGGCAGAAATTATGCACAACAACAATTGCCTAACAGAGATTGTTAAGGCAGCGGGCAGTGATAGCACTAATTATGACAATTAAAGGAGTAATTAACGATAATGATGGAAGAAAAAGACAAATTGGACGACACTTTTCTGTTAAACACTTTCTGTTGACCTTTTTTCATTCATTCAAATGATTTTTACGCTCCATTTTCTATGCACAAAATGAAAAGGGAGGGGACTAAAGCAAAAGGGAAATAAATGAATTGTGAAAAGGCAAAAAATGGGCAAAGAGAGAAAAGGGGCGACGAAATGCCATTCTGAGCGGCCATTGGTCAGAAATAACTTTTCCAATAGGTGGACAGACGCGGGGAGAAGGCGGACGGACGGTAACTGTTGTAATGTCGGACATTGCTGGTTTGGCCATGGAAATACCAGGGGACCCTGAAAAAATGGCCAAATTTGGGGGGGGGGAGGGCGAATGGACAAAAACTGACGAAGAAATGTGAGAGACGCGAAGGAAGCGATAATTGGACTGGGACCAGGGCTTTGTGGACAAGTTGAAACTGTGCTGAATGGGAAGAGGGGAGTGATCAGAGTGACCCGAAGTGATCAATCCCTTTAAAACAACGGATGGATTTTGTAAACGGAAAATCGCTTAACAATGGCATAATTAAAGCTTTAAAAAAGTTATGCATCTTAAATTTGGCTCAGAGGTGAATTTTTCCAAATAAAATTACACGAAAAATACCATTAACTCAAATAATATGCAAACTTTCGCTTCTTTCGTTCCCATGGTACAAACATCCTTCTTTTTTTTTTGATTTCTTCAGTCTCTATCATTTCCCCAATTTGCTACCCAAAATGGAAGTCGTGCTCAGTCGAGTGGACTACGCCCATGTTGGGACAACGTCGAACGGTTGGTGAGAGGGAAAGCCCAACATTTTGTCCATCGACTAATGTTTTAAAAAATTTGGACCAATAATTTAAATTATTATGCCACTTTACCATTTGCAAATTGTCCTCTTTATTTATTCCCTTTCTCTCCTGCCCAATTTCCATGAAAAGGTTGTCTGTGCGTAATTCAAAATCAGTCGCCAAGCGGACGTCCCGAAGATCAGCCGACGATATTGGCGGAAGATGGGGGAGAAAAGGAGGGCAAATTGGGCAGGAGAGGACGACGGGGGAGTCGTAAAGGGACAGTAATTGCAGCGGAAGACAAAGTGAGGGGACGGGAGAGGGAGAAGAGATAAATGATGAGAGAGGACAATTGGGACAAACAAAGGTGGTGGTCGGAGGACAGAACGGCGTATTACTGTGCATGGAAAGACGGAACAACGACACAAATGTGAGGAAGAAAACTTTTCACCGCGATTCATTCCCCCCTTCCCCCCCCCCCCCCCCCCCCCCGAAGATTCTGTTCAAAACCCCTCCTGGCCCTCCAATTTCGCGAGTTTATTTGGGCGGTGCTCTCGGTTCCGTCCAGGACAAAGCATTCGTTGCCTGTGGCACTGAGGTGGGTCTCCCCCTCTTCCATTTGACAGGCAAAATGCCCTCTTTGAATTGAGTAGGTCCGAGGCTACAGCCGCAAGGGAAAACAGTTTCTGACTTTTGAGAGTAATCTGACGGAGGACATCCGTTCGCTGTTCGTTTACGGCGTCGATATGTTCGTCGGGGGCACCGATTGCCTTTACCATTTCCACGACTGTGCGGAGAAAAGCGTGGGTCGACCCGAAACGAAGCACGGACAGCAACTTCCAACTCAAAATTTGCATGGTTAAGCACTTTTTCTGCGCTGATCCGATCACCGACTGCGTGTGTTTGCCGGTGACTGAGGGCGGATGGGTGGGCCGCGGACTGACCCCCGTTTTGGCATGTGCCGACAAAACGATCAAAGTCGGCAGCATTTCATCGTTTTGGCATTTTGTTTTCCCATCTTTTCAGGTCCTTGACGGGTCTCGACTTGTTTACGATGTTTGTCCCCAGCTTCCATCCTTTTTTTTTCCTTTTTGATTACATTTTTTGTTCTTTTTTCAAGGTGCCCGTGGCCGATGTGCCCACCGTTCTCCATTTGTTCTGTAATGACGGCGGCTACAATAAACAAAAAGTATTGTTCGGCTGTCGTAACGGAGTAATCGGATTGGTCGACTTGGGCGTGGACTATTCGAACGTCTCTCAACAAATGGAGACGAAATCATTCGCCGGTGAAAGCCGGGGAATGATCACTTGGGACCAAACAAAGAACTGATCACAAGCAGTGTTCATTCATGAAGACTGATCACTGACATTAATGATCAGTGTTGTGTTCCCAAATAGAACACACAAAAAGAAATATTTTTTTGATTGGTCGAGGATAAAAACCAAATATAAAAATGAATGAATGGAAAGGGGGAGGATGGGTCATCTTGTAAATCAAAATGCCAATGTTTAAATATCTCTTTTCCAACAATCAGTGATCACCGTCCCTTTTCCTTTTGGCAGCGGTGACGGCCATCCATTGTTATCCTTTGATGGATCAGCTCAAAGGTTCAAGGCCCGACGTTGTGGTGGGAAAAGAAGACGGACTGATCGAACTGTACGCTGTGGACGAAAATGACACGGTCATTGGCTTTGGAAGCAATGGATGCCGACCTTTTAAATTGTCCAAATTTGTTTATTTTCAGTTGACTTTTCGTCAACTCGTCCAATGTGAAGAGAGCATCACCGGACTGTGCTGTGGACGAGTCGGTTCTTCGAACTTTGCCGAAATTGTTGTCAGCACATACAGCGGATGGGTGGGCGAAAAGGCCGAGGGAGAGGGGAGGAGGAGGAGAAAGAGAGAGAGAGGGGGAGGGAAAGAGAGGGTGGGAAAGAGAGAGAAGGGGAGGGGAGAGAGAGTAAGAGAGAGGGAGAGAGAGAGAGAGAAGGGAAGGAGAGAGAAAGGGAGCGAGAGAGAGAGAAGGGGCAGAAAGAGTGGACGAGGGAGAATGGGCGAGAGTGGGAAAGAGAGAGAGAGAAGGGGAGGGGAGAGAGAATAAGAGAGAGGGAGAGAAGGGGCAGAAAGTGAAGTGAGAAAATGACGAAACCACAAAAAGGTGTTCGCTTTGACCACTGAACCGATCTTCTCAATGTCCGGCGGTTCAGCCTCAAATCGCCAGCAGCAAGACGAAACGGGCGGGGGAGAGGACGGCACAACGGCAGGGGCACCGCAAATGGAAATCAAAGTGCAGCAGATGAGGTTGGCATTGGGAGAAGCTGTTGAAGGTTCACTGGCACTTCTTCAGAATGGAATTGGATCAGTTGGAGAGTCGCGTCCGCACGGAGAGAGAACGTTTCCATGGCGAAATTGCTGTTGCTGCTGCCGCGGCACAACAACTCCAGGCCGGCGGAGCTGTTCAACAATCGCAGCAACCGATAGCCGAACTCGCCCCGTTGGAATTCACCGTAAATGACCGATTTGCGTTACGGAAGGAATTGGCATGGTAATTCAATTGTTTTTTGATGCAATGCCAAGCAAACGAATGCCAAAATTAAGCAATTCTTTCTTTCTTTTAGCTACACTCTCTCTGTGGAACTGAGTGTGCCCATCGATTATGTGCTAATGCAAAGTGACGTGAAGGTGGACTTGTTGGACGTGGAGCGCAATTCGGCGGTGACTTCGAAAACGGAACCCGAACCCGGGGTAAAGGACAAACTGCAGTAGAAGAGAGAGACCAGCAGCAGGGGGAGGGGGGAATAAAAGAAAAGCAAAAAGTAGGGGAAGGGGGAGAGAGTGGCGAGAAGAAAAAGTAAATGCAAAAGAAATGAGGGAGAGGAAGGAAAAAGAAAATGCCGAAGAAAGAGAGGGAAAGTGCCAAAAGAGAAGGGGAAAGAGGGAGAGGGAAGGATAAAGAAAATATCAAGAGAGAGAGAGAGAGAGGAAAGGGAGGAAAAATACAATATGAGAAGGGGAGAGAGAGTGAAAAAGAAAGTGCCAAGAAAGAGAGGGAGGGAGAACAAAGAAAGTGTTGGACGAGGGAATACAAAATATGATATTTTGTTTTGCTATTGCATAGTCAGGCAATGCTTTGCTGGCCGTTTACCGCTGCCAAGCGGACATCACACGGATGGAAATGCGAATTCGGAGCATCGAAGGCCAATTCGGCACACTGCGGTTGTATATTGTGCCACGGTTGACCCCTTTGACATGCAAAGTGAGTGCATTTGGTTGGCATTTTTTTTTTGTTTTTGCATTTTTCGCTTGGCGCAGCGATTAAATTAAAAGGAAAAAAGAGTTTAAACAATTAATATATTCATTTTTTAACACTTTTCTTGTCAAATTATCCGTCGTCCGAACAAAATAAAAAACAGACAAATGCAAAAGAATGAATGAATCGGTCGGTCGTCGGCAACCGAACGGAATGATCGGAGATCACCAGAATAAGATCAGTGAGTAAAACATTACTCATCAGCGAAGGCCCAACGAACAGCACGAAGCGCATTGGCCAACCGAACGGTAAAAACAGCCCATGTTGCAACCGCAGAAGTCTCCGCCCCGCTTCCACTAAAATGCCGAATTGAGAGTGAAGTGATCAGGCACTGATCAGAACAAAGGTTGCAGCCGGTAGGGGCGGCAGGGCAAGGGGGAGGAGTCCCCGTTATTTTCTTGCCTTTTCCTTGCGACCCCCGCTCCCCGGCTAAAAACCTGATCAGAACCCATTCCATGGCATTTGTCTGTGCATGGGCCTGTGCCAATGAATTTTTTCTGACTGACCAGCTCACTCAGACTGAGTCTGACGTCGCCGTGCTGTGTCCGTTGTTTGGCATTCCGTGGCTGTTCTTCTCCGTCTTCCTCTCCTGCTTTGACCCGCCTTTGCTTCTCTTGGATCAGCACATCCTCGGCTTGTTCACCGTATTCGTTGTCGTTTTGAATGATTATGGGATTTACTGTGGAGAAAAGCAAATAGCGACGGAAATGGCGAGCACAGGACGGAGAGGGAATAAACAACAGAAGGCCGAGGATAAGGAGCAGTAGCGGGAGAACAACAGCGGAAAAACTGCGTGAAGAGACGGCGGGAGACATTCGGAGGAGAGCGAACGAAGGAGGACGACGGACACTGCGGGGAGAGGAGGGATCAGTCGGAGACAATGCGGGAGAGGACGGAGGGATCGGCGAATTTAAAGGATGCCTTGAGGACAAAATTGGGTGTACTCACTCACTCCCCTCCCCCCTCTTTCTCTCCCGCCCGCCTTTCTCTCCCCCTCTCTCCCCCCCCCCCCCCCCTCCTCTCCTTTCTCTGTTCTTGCACCTTTCTGCTTGAATCATCCCTTTGCTAATTGGCGCTGCTTTTATTGAACGCGTCATTTTTGCTGACACGTCACCCATTCACTCATCACCAATCATTTATTTGCCCCTGAGGCATTAAAGGGATAATTTGGGGGGGGGGGGGAAAGGGGAGGCGTACAAAAGAAAGAACCAATTTGGAAGGATTGGATAATTTTACTGTTTTATTTTCTGACTACTCCACAAGTGAAGCTTTAAATTCATTCTGACATTTTTGGATGGCAGAAGAAACTAAATTATTGAAGTTTTTTTGAAAAACCCTCCAAAACTGCCTTTTGTTTGTGTAAAATCATTTAACAAATTGCACAAAATTTGAGTTGTTGCGACCGGGACTGGAATTCCGGGTTTTTTTCGATCCGGGCGAAAATGAGGACCGGTCGCGTTTGGAACCAAATTTCCAAGTGCCGTTCTTCATTTTTTTTTTTTTTAACCCAAAGAGTCTTTTGAAATTCTACCTGAAAACCCTGCTTTTAATTGGTTAAAATAAAAGTGTAAAAACAGTGAAAGTGTTGAGAAATAAATTAGGAAGGAGGGACTGCCAAAATGTCGGAATTCATTTTGGAAGAAGCGTAAAAGGAAAGACAAATTGTGACAATTTGGCTGACGAAGTGAGTTTTCACTGGGCAGTCTTGGCAATGTATTCGGATTTGATGGCACAAAAACTGACAGCACTTAAAACAGCTTTTTTTTCTTATTGCAAATTGGATGAGCGAAAACGGATGCCCACCAGCGCAGGAAGGCGAGGCGTCTGCCCGCGCCGACCCTTTGGGAAAATGGGCGTCGTATTCCATCACGAGAGCCTTTTAAAGTGGGGGTGGGGACCAGGTTAGGCCGTTCTTGCTACTCACTTAGCCTTTCCCTGAAAGAAAAGCAATGCGCACAGCGAATTCGAAACCCTCCCCCCGCCCTCCCCCGCATTGTTCCCCTCTTCTTTTTTCCCTCCCTCCCCTCCCTCTCCCCCTTTTCAAAATATGTTGCCCATCCTCCAACCCACTTCCTTCTCTCTCTCTTTTTGTTTTTCATCCTTCAATCTCTCTTCCATCTTATGTCATCCCCCTTTTTTGCTTCAACTCCCTCTCTCCCCCCCCCCCTTTTTTCTTTGGCATTTTCCGTTGAATGCCCTCCCATCCAACGCATTTCTTCCTCAATTCATCATCGTTTTGTTTTTATTCAGTTGATGTCATTATCGTTCGTCGTCTTATTCTTAATTATCTCGCTCCTCTGCTGAAGAGGTAATTTGAGCCGCAGTCCATCCTCTTCGAGACAAATTCACTTCGTCGTTTATTTTAAGCAATGCCTTTGACTTATTTCTTCCCACAAATTTTTGTACCATTTTTTGACAAAATGCCGTCATCGTAAGGCAAAACTTCCAATGAATTATGAACATTTGCTCTGCATTTGTTATTAGCTTGTGCATTTCGCTCCCTTTTCCTCCTCAGATGCGTTCCTACCCAATCAAACCGTTGGCCCTACACGAACGCGTCCACCAATTTGACGAATCGCGTCCGATGAACGTCCTTTCCCTGGTCGGCCCGTTCTCCATCCACGAGGCTCACTCTTGGCTTGTCTTGTGCGTTGCCGAAGTGCCCGAGCGGTGTCCCCAGGCCGAGGCCGTCACTTTCAATTTCCGTTCGACTTTCAACGGGGGCACAATGCTGCAGGCCAACTACAGGTGTTAGTTGGCATTGTGCACATTGTACCGTATTCCCTTCTCTTTTTACCGTATTCCCTTCTCTCAGTAAGGGCCGTGCCATTTACCGAAGTGACAATTTGTCCACAATTGTCATTCTTCGGGATGTGATCTCGCGCATTGTGACGGTCAATCAGTTGAAGGTTCACATCAGCTGTGACATGAACGCGGAAAGCATAGGGCGCACTTTGGCATTGATTTGGCCTCGGTTGGAACACCAAATTGGGCTGGTCAAAGGACTCCAATTGGCCAACGGATTAAAGGTATAATTATTCATTTGGGATTAGTTGAGCCATTTCAGGAATTGGAGGCATCCTTCGAGGACATTTCCTATCTCAATTCGGAACTGCGTTCGATTCTCGCAAGTCAGGACAAACTTCACGAAGAGGTCGTCAATTTTGGGTTTTTGAGACCAACAAAAACAATTGCCATTTCCGGTGGACAGCCAAGCGGTGTACTTTGACCGAATACTTGGCATCATCACGGACTTGTACATAGACAAATACAAAATGTTGGGACAAAATGTGAAGCACAGGGCCAAGGAGTTGCTGCAGCTGCTCCACGACAGCGACTGCACTTTGGAAACACTCCAAACATTTTTCAACACAAAAAAATGAGAAGAAATGTCCCTTCAAACTTTTCCCTGTGCCGTAAGACTCCGCTTGGAAATTTTGAAATAATTTGTCAAAAAAAAAGCTAATTTGGAGGAATTTTAAGAAAAATGCCGTTTATTGAATTTATTAAGGAAAAAAGGGTTTAACCAAAAATTTTACCCAAGGTCTTTGACCCCTCAAAATCAGTAAATGCTTTCGTGTTTGAAGACCGAACACGCAAAAATGCTTATTTTTTGAACAGACCTACTCTAAAAATTCAGTCTTATTAAATCTTTTGTTGTTTTTTTTCGTGCATTTATTTTAAAAACACCCTTATGAATTACCTAAAGAGCCAAAAATGCTGTTTTCTCTATTGTTAATCCTTTTAGGACATTTGGGATTAATGCAACCTAAATTTGGAACCAATTTTTATATTTATTTTTTGAAAAAAAAATTTGAAACTCCCTTTTCTCAATAAAGGACACTTGCATGTCTTTTTTTTGGAAAATCTACATTGTATTCAAATATGTGTATTTTTAGAATAGCAAGCACTCTTGTTTTTCACTTTAACAAAGAGAAGGATTATGATTATTTGTATTTTCTAAGACGATTAAATACATTAATTAACAACGACCGGCATTATAAACATACAGGAAATATGGTACAATAATACGGTCAGTAAAACAAGTGGGTGGTAAGCAACATCCAATTGTCCACCAGCGGGTCCACGTAGATAACGTAGAAATTGTGCGCACCATATGTTTGGGGAAGAGCCAAATAGAGCAAAATGATTGTTTTCACAAGAGCATAAAACGGAAGCGCAACAGAAAAAGAAATGTCACAAAGCGAAAACATGGAGAACAAACACCAATAGGTGAGCCACTGAACTTCTTTCGCTGAAATTCAAACACAGCTATTTGACCAAATGAGGAAAGCCATACTTTTGGCTCGAGTGTGAACAGTCACAATGCTCTGATATGCGGGATAGAATATACCTGAGAAAAGAGGAGGAAACAATTAGCCTAATGAAGGAGAAATATTAGTAGTTAGGGTCCACTATTTGTCCGGGTACGGTAGCAGCCAAAAGGTATTGAGGGGCTGCAGGCCATTTGAGCGCCAGCAGCCAAAACCTATTGAAGGGCTGCAGGCCACTTGAGCGCCAGAGATTCCGAAGTACTGAGCCGACACCTGCTCCTTTCTGGCGAGGAATGCCCAGGAAATAGCCGTATCCCCGTTGGAAGGTTGGGGCTCCCTCAAAGTAGGCAATGGGTCCTCCACTTCCGCTTTGCTGATAAAATCTTTCGAGTCGTAAGTTCGACCCATCAAATATAACGCGGACCATGGCTCAGAAGGTTACAACTTTTTTGAACTGAAGAGTCAGCACGACTTGCCCAAATTCGAATGGTACTTCCCTTAACAGCAAAATAAATAAATTTATTGACAAAATTATTGGTACCTTCCTGTAAGCGTACGTATCTCAACGTCCAATACGTCCACCTCACGGGCAACGATTTTGTGAAATAATGGCGATTGGAAATCCTTCTCCACAACGCTCCCTGGCGTGCCTTCAACGGCGATGACTTGGAGAAGATTGGCGAATGTGTTGCCAAAAATCATGCTCTCGATGATTCCGCTGTTTAGGTAGATACACAGGTGACTTACACCACCACCCAAATCGACAGCGTACTTAGCCTGCTCCTCATTGTGGATTGCTTGCTGCTGTTCATAACCCAACACGTAGGCCAGCTGGTCTGTTAGCGTGACGTGCGATATTTTGTCCTCGAATATCTTCAGCGTGAATCGGCCAATTTCCTCCGTAAAGTAGAAGCGGAAGCCTTTCCCCAGCCCGACCAACTCTTCCTTCTCCTCTCGAGTCTTCAACCCATAGTTCTCATCGTAAACTTCGCGTTCGAATAGTTCTCGAAATTCCGTAATGTTCTGCTGAATCTGAGCCCACGGATTAAAAGCGCCGCATCCCAGGGGAGTTCCGGGTGATGGACCCGATATTTATGCACTGCGTTCACAAAATGGTACTCATCCTTTTCATGCATATAATGGACGTCAGGGGTGGGGTCTTTGCCATGAACCAACCGCATGTAACCCCCACGCCACGGTTTAAACTCTTTTAACAGTTCCAACTCTCGCTGCTTAAACTTTGCCTGCTGTTCTCGCTTCATTCTCATCTTCCTCTTTCGCTCTAGCTATTTTATCGTCTGCTGCTTTCTTCTCCTGTTTCACTCTGGATTCCTCTGTCAGTCTATCTCTTTCGGCTTTCTCTTTGGTCAGCCTCTCCTCCTCAGCCTTCTTTGCCAGTCTCTCTTCCTCTGTCTTCTTTGCCAGTCTCTCTTCCTCTGCCTTCTTTGCCAATCGTTCTTCTTCCAGTCTCTGCTCCACTTTTCCTTCCTCTGTCTTCTTCGCCTTCTCCTCAACCTTGGGTGGTATTGGCTTCTCTTTTCTTTTTCTTGCCTCATCTTCCCTCTGTCTCTGTAATCGCTCCTGTGCCAAACGTTGTTGTTGTTCTTCTTGCTTTTTCCTTTGCTGTTCTTCTCGCTGCCTTCTCTGCTGTTCTTCCTGGTGTTTTCTCAGCCGGTCTCTATACTCTGCCTGTTCCCTGGCCCTTACGTCTTGCTCATGTTGCTTGACAAGTTGTTGAATTCTTGTCTGGTTTTTCAACGGATTTAGTGGTGCCTCTCCCGCTGGTTGCTCCTCCTCTACGACTTCTACGTCAACAAGCTCTCCCTCGCCCGGGTAATGGACCGATCTTTTTCTGGTCAGCAGTCGTTCCATTTCAGAAATCATGCCATGATGAATACCCCTCTCTAACTGCTGAGTTGAGAGGAAGCTGCCTCTTGGCACGCGGAAACGGAACTTTCGTCCGTCGTGCAGGTGAACAACCATATACTGCTTCTCCATCGTTCCTACTGTTGCCCAGCTAAACAAAGGGGTATCCAATCAGCCAATATACCTTGAGCCAACCTGTTTGGATATATTATGCCAGCCAACCCAACCATCCACCCGGGCCCATCGAATGCCAATTTCTTTGGCAGGTGTACTTTGAATTTATTCGTTTTATTGCCAACAAACCCCGGCGTATTGCTCGGCAGAATTACAAAGAAAGAGTTGCTCATTTCATTGAAAAAAAGTACAGAATGACAAAAGATAAGTGAAAAATCACTTTTCGGTCTTAAAAAATCGATATGGTCCGTTCTTTGTCGCTGGTTCATCCTTCTTTTGGTGTCTCATTAGGAGATCGGTAGTGTCAAAGTTCAATTTGGCGCAGTCATGACAGAACGTCTGCGTGAACTCCAGCTTCTCTTTGCCACTTTGGGTGTTCAGCAGAAAGCGTTTGTCTCCCCGCTTATAGTTCTCGCTTCGGCAGTCATTGCACATAAAGGTGAAGACACCGTACTGCAAAGGAGAAATAGACAAGGGAACCACTTATGTGCCTGCCACTAATACCTTTGGGCGTGCGAGTTTCCAGAAGATTTTCGGGTAGTCAAACACGTTGGTCTTTGTCTTTTCCTGCTCTACTTCGACTTCTAGAGAATGATATGGGAATGTGTTCGAACACTTGTGTGTGAATACCTTCGGGTTCTTCGGCTTTCGCTTTCTTCGCTTCGTTCACCTCCTCCAACAGCTTTTCCCAACGAGACTTTCGCCCCCTCTTTTTGTTGGGTGCGGTACGCTCATCAGGATGAGCCTGTGTGTCGTTAGCGAGGGCCTTTATTTCATCGTCACTATCTAAAATATACAAATATTTTTGAAAACTTCGGAAAAATTTTACCAAATTTATGCTTTTTTGACAGGCTACTTTCCTTATGGGAGTCATCTACACTCGCTGTTTCTATAAATTTTTCTTTGTTTGCTTTTTATTTTTACAAAATTACTCGGGGTTTCTTCCAAGAATTGTTCGTTTGGTTTACGTGGAGCCATTATTTATGGAAAATATTGGGAAAATGAAGAAATTTTAGTAAATGATACTGTATAATGCATGGGGTACGGTATTTACCAAAGCTTACATCCAATTTAGGCCACGCCCACCCACAAGGCACAAGCGAAGAGAGGGGAAGAGGACGCTAGTGCGAGCACGCAGCGACGCCCAGACCGTATGAGATTGCGAAATCACTCTTACCGTACCAATGGATAGGCTCCGCCCCATTTGTCCTTTGCTTGCGTTCATTTACTCCCCTTCCTTTTTCATTCGTTTAAATGACCCCTCTGACAACTGCCTTGTCAAAGCTGCTCAACTGTAAAGTAGAGAACTTGGCCGAGTACCTGAACAATCCCGAGGCAGTCAACAAGGCGAGCTTTTATCTGCGAGGGAAGAAGATCAAGACAACCTATACTAACCGGAGCGGAACAACCAAGGAAGAGACTTTGGCAGTTTCTCGCTAAAGTCCGCCTCTGAGACATACGCCTTTGCGGGGTTCCTTGGCAAGTCAATCCCTCTGAAGTGTCATCACTTTATTTCGCCACCCATTCAGAGGTCAAAGTCCAACAGTACTTCTACATTAAGCACAGAGTCCGCCTTTTGTACCCCCAGCTGAAGTGTGTTGTGGAGTATCACAACAAGGGACACTGCAAGTACTATCCCTTGGGTAATTTCGGTGGTATTCATTGCCAACAAACACTTCCATATTAAGAGCTCTTGGCCATTGAGGACAGTTCGGAGAGAACCACGCTTGGCGAAAGGTCGGACGACACCAACTACCTGGACTACTTGGGACTGCGTAGTGCCTGGCACCCAACCCCCATCTATTGATTGGTGAAGATGAAGCGCTCGAGACCATCTCAGGAGTTCCCGGAGATTGAGTTCAGTGTCAACACTATGGGTGTTACGGTGTACAGTCCTCGCCATTTGAAAACCCCGCGGTTTGTGCCATGGGACCAGCCCGGCCGTTGTTCGCGTTGCAAGAGTGGGGCTCTTGACTTGGACTACTTTATACAGCCCGAAGGAGTGACCATCTTCTCCAACAGGCTGAAGAATGGTGGCCAGAACTTTCTGCCATTCGATGAGATTGGTAGGGGAAAAAGTGTTTCCCAAATCATACACCTACCTTCCTTTAGTGGACTTTGGTGATTGTGCCAAATTTCGTATACGTTCGCGCAACAAGGTGTTCACCCTACCACTGAGACGGCCTGAACCCTTGCAAGCAGACGCCGCTGAGGAAAGAGGGAACGATGATCCCTCATTAGACCAACCGGACGATAAGACCAACCAAGAGGCGAAGGATGGTGATAACAACTGATCATTTGGCTGATTATTCATTATTGTTAACAAAAAAGATATTGTAATGGACTATCCGAGAATAAACGAGCAGGAGCTTAAGTTTCCTATCCCATCGGGTATTATTGTCAGCGGACCGTCTTCCTCGGGCAAGACCCAGCTGGTCCTTCGCCTGCTAGAGCATGCTAACCAGATGTTTGCCCCAACGCCAAAACAAATAGGTAAGCACCAACAGTTAATATGTACTAATGGCAAGCCTTCTGCGTTTATGTATGGGCCTATGGGGAGTACTCTTCGCAGATTCCCCTGCTGGAGAGACAGGGTGTTGTCCCTCACGCAGGCCCTCCTTCCGAGGAAATGTTGAAAGGGCTGCCCAAACCCTTCCTTATTGTGTACGACGATCTGATGGGCGATATAGACGCAAAGAAATTGGCCGACCTGTACACCAAGAAATCTCACCATAATAATTTACGGTGATCTTCCTCACCCAAAATCTGTTCGATAAGGCGATGAGAGTGCCAAGATCCAATGCCCAGTACATCTTCCTTATGAGGGCACCCAACGATATGCTGAGTATTCGGAATTTGGCGAGCCAAATATTCCCCCGACAGCATGGGTACCTGTTGGACGCGTATAAGCAGGCGTGTGCCGACCCGTACGGATATCTGTTGGTCACTATATTACGGCTGAGAACAAACATTTTTCCAGACGACGAAGAGAAGATCATTTTTATACCCAAAAATGGTTAACCAAAAACAGCTGGTTGGGCAAAGGGTATTGGACAACTACGAATATTTGAAAGAGCTTGGGAAGACAACATCCGACAAGAAGAGGCGCCATTTGTTCAACAGAGCGGGGTGCGACCAGTTGTTAACCCTGGTGGAGATTTGTCTGAATATTGTGAACAGATCCTTCTGTTTGACAAGGAAACAGAAACAGAAGCTGTTGCCCTTTGCCGGGTACATTCGGCGATTGGCACGTGTGCGAAGTGAGCAGAGTGCTAGGAAATTAGTGCTACAACAACAACAACACCAGGAAGGAGGCTCATTGTTCGTACCTTTGTTGGCTCCGATATTGATTGAAGCGGCTCGATATTTGTTACGTAGAGGAGATGGCCAATAAGCTGGTCCTCTTGCCTTTTGAACACTACCGGGGGTTGGTTGGCGCGATAAAGAGCAGAGATAGCAGCGACAGGGGAGGCGACCAAGACCTAAGCGACCGACCCAATTTGGGGTTCATCAAACGAGAGCTGGAGAACACGCAACATAAGCGGTCGGCGGCAACAAACGTCAGCGAACGGAACACACTGTACAACCAGCAGTTGAGGCACTACCTAAAGCTGAGAAAGGAGCAGAGCGACAAGCCCCTAAAGGTCAAACTTAGTAATGGGTTGCGAATACTTAGTAAACCCAGCGCTACCGGGGTCCATATAAAACCTGGTCCGGAAGAAGAACCCGAGAAGACCGTCATCTTTGGTGATGAAGATGAAGAGATTGTCAGCAGCGTTGCAGAAGACACAAAATTTTCTACGCCGATTGGTCAGAAAGAGGAGCCCCGATCGCGAAGAGCGCCAATAAGAGACTGGCTAAACAACAGGAGTTGGCTGAGAAAAAGAACCAACTTATTTCCTACATTATGATGGACCCAGAGAGATTTGGCACATCCGACCGTGGGAAAGTACTGAACCCGAAGACGGGCAGAGAATACATCGAGTCTGACCTGAGCTGGTAAATCGATCGACTGTTGGACCCCCGCCCCGAGAATGCGCCCTCGCAAAGTGGGACTCGAGAGCTGAAGAAGAAGCTACTGCAGGACCCGGTCACCAGTCAGTTTCTCAACCCTCTTTTTGCTGGGTCTGGGAGAGTGGGAAGGAATGATGGATCAGCAGAAGGTGGAGGCGTCAAACGAATCGGTGTTGGCCGATTTGTTCCCACAAAATGGATGAAAAGATAAACAAAATATACACGGATCCGTCGAATCCGGGTGGGTTCGCAGGTGCTAGTGCGCTATACGCAGCAGTCAAAAGAAAGCACCCAAGAATTAAGAGGCATGACTTTGTCGATTTTCTGCAGAGGAACACCACCTACACGCTGTTTAAGCCAAAGAGGGAGAAATTTCAACGGCTGAAGACAATACCTGGCGGATTTATGACCGGTATGAGTGTGCGATTTTTCCCAATTGTAGCCGTAGTTCAGATGTACAAGCCGACTTGGCAGATTTCCAAGCCCTTTCACGTAAGAATTCTGGGTATCGGTACCTTTTGTTGGCCGTGGATGTGTTGTCGAGGCGTATGTTTGGCTCACCTGTAAAGAGCAAGAAACCAGCAGACATGAAAAGAGCATTTGAAGACCTTTTTGGCCAAATGCCAAAGCTACCCGAAACGTTGTACACCGACCGGGGTTTGGAATTTGTGGCCAAGCCACTAAGAGCATTCTACGACGAGAAGGGGATAAAGAAGTTCGACACCAGTTCAAAGAAGAAAGCCGCCGTAGCAGAGAGAGCAATTCGTACACTGAAGACACGGCTGTACAAATACTTCTCTGCCATGAACACCTCTGTTTGGGTGGATGTCCTTCCCAAGTTTCTGGCTGCCATTAACAATTCGGTGTGCAGAGCCACCGGCCTTAAGCCAAACGATATTGGCGAAGAGAATGCGAGGGAGGTGTGGAAGAGGGTCTATGGGGGAAGGATGACACAAGCCAATAAGAGACCAAAGATCAGGGCGGGAGAAACGGTCAGGATACCGGAACCCAAACACATATTTGAGAAAGGTACGGTACTTTTTTATTTGTTTGACTTATCAGCGGTTTTCTTTTTGAAGGGTATATACCCAACTATTCGGATCATGTGTACACGGTTGATGAGGCCCGGTCGACCAACCCCCAACACTATTTGCTCAAAGATTATTATGGAACCAAATTGAAGAGGAAATTTTATTTACCAGAATTAGCAAAAGTACAAGTGGATGAGAATACAATGTACCGAATTGAGAAGAAATACAAAGAAAGAACAAGAGATGGAAAGAAAGAAACATTGGTGAAATTCATAGGATTTCCAGAAAGATATTGGGTCATAAATGAAGAAGTTGAAAACAATAATACATAATGGTAATATTTTATTCTTTACATGGGCAATTATCATGTGGGTTATGTTCACAACAATATTCAAAGTCACTGTACCCAAAAGGAACAACTCTCAGCCCACGATTCCGGATCACACCCTTATTCACGGTCGGGTTGAACTCCCTTCTTCGTTATGCGGAAGTTCTTCGTTGGGTATTTGAAGCGGATGTTGTTGTCCGGTTCGCCCCACTTCTTAATCACCATTTCTTTCATCTTTTCGTAGTTGATGCGGCGACAGGCGTCCGAGTCCAGGGTGATGCCTCGCAGCTTCATCTTGTATTCGTCTTGGCCGGTTGTGTTGTTTCGCAGCCAAAGGGAGTAGGCCTTTGGGCCCGCGCAGATGAACTCGACGATGGTGTGGTTGGGGTACTCATCGGCAAGTTCACCTGAAAAGTGGTTTGATTAGACAAATATTTTGTCAGAAATCCTTACCAAGCTGATTACCACCCGGAAGTGGATCGCCAAGCGCTGTCTCGAACTCGTAGAAAATGCTGTCGGTGTCCTGAAATGGGTGGTTAAATTATGAAAAAAAGACAAGACTCTTACCATGTATAGGACCCGAGTGTCGTACCGATCCACACCGTCCGGTTGTTTGAAGACCATCTGCAGCGACTTCAGCAGATGTACTCGGGCCGCAGATGTTGTCCAAAGGGCAATGGCCACCTAAAAAGGAAGAAAAATATTTGAGAATTCGTTTCACTTCTTACATTGCTGGTGTCATGCTCCACCACATGTTCGTCTTTGGCCTTGTAGCAGACCATCCAAAACTTGTCCGTCAGCTGGTCGATGCTGCTGATGTCAATTTTCACGTCGTTCAGAAGCTTGGCCAAGTCCGCGTGACAGTCGACAATCTCCGTCTTGGTGAGCCGATTGCGGAGCGCGAAACGGCCCCACAGCGAGTTGAGGCACAACTTGGACAAGTAGCGTAGTCCGGGGTTGGGCTTGATGTTGATGACGTCCAGCTGGACGGTGCTCTTCGTCCATGGGATGTCGATGTAATTTTGCCTTCGGCGCTCACACTCCTCTGCGCTGGCCCCCTCTTCCGAACAGTTGGATGGGAATCCGCTAGCTGAAGAAATTATTATTATTATTTATTTATATTTTTTTTATATGTAAATGTTACCCTCAAATTTTATTTTGAGGAATTTGTTGAGGTAGGAAAGGAAGAGGCCATCACTCCAGTCGCAGGTCAAGGGCCAAACGTACGCCCTGAAGACATGGGTCATACGGTAGCCGGCCAAAAGAGCCTCCACCAGCTCAATGTGGGGAATTGTTGTTGAAAAACCTGCAAATGCAAACATTTTATTATTTATGACATATGTAAAGTTACCTCTTTCTGCGTCATCAAAGTGGGGGCAGTTGTACCCGGGGTCGACGCGCCCCTTTGGGTACAACTCGGAGCACTTCCGGCAGAGGGGGAAGAGGGTCCTGTTGTTCAGCCGCATCGGAATGACTGGAATGTTGTACAAACAGTGGCGAGGCGGCACAACAAAGCACTTGATGATGCCCTCCATCTTTTCGCCAGCGTCGTCCACGATGTGTTCCGGGTTTGTCCAGTTGACGTCCTTGTCCATTTGGATGACTTTCGGGTGTCCGACAGGGTACTTGGTGAACATGTTCCTTAATTTTTTATGTATTTTAATTTTTATTATTTTTCCCTCACCTCGACGGGTACAGACTGTTGAAATCCTTGACTTTTATGGTCCGCTCCGCTTGGCCCTCCTTGTCCGGTATGATTGACGCACCAAGCCATTCAGGGCCAGTCCGACCTATAATGAAAATGATTAAATTGATAAAATAAATCGATATTTACCGCCAAAGAAGGCATCATGGAAATCAATCGGCCCAGAGTCCGGCGTGTTGTCAAAGAACGCCTTCATCGCAGGGTCGTCTTCCAACATTAGGCCCAGTTGGCACTCCCAAATTATCTCCACTTCAAATTCCCTCGCAATTTGCCGAATCCGCTTCGAGTCGCGGAGCCGAATGGCACCTGCTGTTTCTCCTCCGCCAACGGGTTGAGAGTCATCGGGGAAGCAGTGGGGGCAGGCGTGCCAATAGCATCTTAATAAACGGATAATTAGCATAATATGAATAACTGCTGACTCACCCGTTCACTTCAATGGCGATATTGTTGTCCTCCCCAATCCGCTCGAGCATGCCATCAAGGCTGAAGTTGCCATGTTTGAACTCCCCGCCAGGACTTTCAACGTGGCGAAGGGTCCATCCATTTTCGCGCATCTCCTCCTCGGCACGCCATTTCAGGTATTTCCGGGCGATGGAGCTCTGCTTCCCACGCTTTTCGTAGCCAAGATGAGGGATGATGGCGATCCTCTCGTTGTCCTTGTGGGCCAGCATGACGAAGAACTTCATACATGCCGACTGAAATTCTTTGAATTATTGATTATTTGGTTATTGATTACCGGAATGGTGATGGAATCCGTGAGCTCATGGCCGGTGGCAGCAGAAAACTGTTGTCTCATCTTGACCATTCCATGAGCCAGGATTTGGACATCTGAATAAATTCCATGTTATTTGACCATTATTTTCATATTTTACCTGCTTTACAGTAGTCAGCGATGACCTCACGGAGGTCAAAGGGCGTTTTGCGGTTTTCTTGGTACCACTGCTCCAACTTTTTCCGTTCTTCTGGGAAGTGGCCTCCCGGGTAATAGTCCTCAAGCGGCGGAAGTGTGTCCAACTCAACGCCATAGTTTGCTGCCTAAAATAATGGGGTAATTTTGTTTTTATTTTCGACCTCTTACCTTGTTAAACTTGTGCGGGAAGTACTTCTTGTTGTCCACTCCCTCTATTTCCAGGCCAAAGGTCTTGATGAGTGAAGCCAATTTGATGGGGATGAGTTTGTAACTAAAATAAAATATTATTATTATTATTTATTGGGTTTTTACCTGTCCCGGAAAACGGTTGTCGTAATGGCACCCCGTTTGCGGGCCTTCATCTCCAGCAGGTGGTTTCCTTGGCGCACAAGCTCAGGGCGCACACCCATACGCAACATCTCGCCGTAGATCAGCACATGGTCGTAGCGTGACCCTAAAATCAGAATATTTATATATTTATTTTCATGAGTCTTTTACCTGCGTGGGCGTAGGCGTACGTGATGACGGACCTCGGCTTCTCTCTTTCTTCATCATAGCCGAGCATGTAGTTGTTTTCTGCGTCTTCATCAGTACCGTCGTCGTCCTCCGCTTCATCATCAAAGAATCCGGTGACGTTTCGTTTGTTGTTGTTGTTTCCAGCTTTCTTTCTCTTGCGCTGTTTCTCCGTGGGGTCGAGGCCAATTTGGCTTCGAAGTTCAGCAGCCATTTGGTGAATGCTGCCAAGGGGTCGTCCACCACGTAGGATGTCTCCACTTCGGTGTCGTAGAAATCGAAGGGCGCCCAAGCGAAAGTCCTCGTCATGCCGCAGATACCGCAGGCTCGGTCCAGTTCACGGTCCCAGATTCCTTTGGCGATGCATTCCGTACAGGCGACGTGCGCATAGCAGAAGTTGACCTTAAAAAGCTATTGTATGGCATAAAATATACACTTTTACCTGGTGCTTGAATCGCATGAGCTCGGGGTCCGGCTTGAAGTCCGTAGTGCATTCAAAATCCAAGAAAATGAAGCGCTTCTCTGTCTTCTTCTTTGGCCGATACGGTATGTAGCAGTCACGTGGCACGTGAAAGCCAAGGCACACTTTGCAGAATTTCTGACCGCACGTGTGGGGCGATTGTTTGTGATGCTAAAATATTATTAGCTATTTAAAAGAATTTCATTAATACCTTTATTTGGTAAATAACACCGCAGTCGACACACTTCTTTGAACTTTTGCAGATCGATTTTTCAATATGACTTTGCAAAGTGCCAATTTTGCGTGATGTTGATAACATGCCAGGCTTTTGAAGGTCTTAAATATTCTAAAATTATAGACTATTTTCAGTCGTCTTACCTTGAAGCATACCAAACAAGTTTCGAAAAAACTGTTATTGTCATCACAATTTCCTCTGAATCCCACCCCAACGCGTTGACAGTTGTGGCATTTCCATTTGCACTGGGCTGAGTGACGATTTTGCTGATTGAAGGGCATTTCACACTAAAATAATTATGAATTATTGGTAAATTTTAGTTTAAACATACTCCAAAACAGTAATTCTTTGCACCAAATAGTCTCCCAGCCGATTTGATTGGGTCGTAATGTCCGGCACTACCGTCTTCTCCTTCGTTGAAAAGTACGCATAACTCATGCTCATAGTCAGGTGTTTCCGCTTTCCACAAGGGTCTCATTTTGCCAAACGTCCCAAAGCAGAAAAGGCGAAACATTCCCGGATGCAGTTCGGCATAATAAGCCAAAAAAACATCGTTAAAGCTTTTTATTATCATAGAAATAGAATTGCCTGAATTCTCTCGCCATATTCCTCGACGGAGTAAAATGGCAGGCTCATATCAATTGCACAGGTGCGTCTGATGTCATTCAGCTGCCATCTTTCGGTTCGTTTGTACTCAGAAAAACGCTGATGAGGTAGAACGTGTTTCATACGAAGAAATTCCAACGCGCGGAACAAGCAAAAGTTGTCGTTGTTCTCTAGCTCATACGTTGCTCCTTCGCAAATGTTGTATGGAACAGAAAAGTCTTTGTTCCTCCCTTTTCCAGCGAGCTTCTGCATCGGTTTCCCACTTTCTATTGCGGTGATGTCGATGACGAAGGATTCTTCGCAGAGCCCCGGTCTCTCCTTGGCTTTGTTGCTTTGGTCGACGATCTCAAATCGCGTCAGAATTGTTTCGGCCATCGTCGCATTGATTTTCTTGACGTTTCTGAAGTGAACCGCAATCTCATAGTCCAGATGACGGGCAGTTAGAAGAAAAATGATGTGATTGGCGGTGATGTTCATTGCCTCAGCTCCCTTCATCACGTACGTAAGACACATCAAGAAAAGGTTCTTTAAGACGTCCTCGGGGTAATCGGAATTCCAAATGTAATCAACCATAAAGCGGCCCAAGAATCGGTACGCTTAAAGGAAATAGAGATAACAAAATCGCAATTATATACAAAAGAAAACACCTTTGAAACGCCCACTTTCCGCTTCAGTCGCATCCAAGCAAACGTAATTTTTGCCATCAAATTGAGTGGGCTCCAATCGGCCCTTGATTTCTGGCTCTTTCTTAGCTTTTGAGTCTTCCAATGTCTAAAAAAAGTCCTGTAGTCAGAAAATAGTGATTAATTTAACATCACCAATTGATTTGGAAGTTGCTTAATCACTTCCATTAATGGCGGAGCATCATCAAACAGTTTGTCGTCATCGCGATTTGGCGAATAAGGCCCATCAAGAACAGGCATTTCGTCATCAGAAGACATTTTAGAATATAAGAAAATAGTTTTCTAAACAGAAGTGATGACTAAAATCGATGGGTAAGCAATAAAGGTACGATAGAAAGGGGCGGGGCTAAGCTGTGGCTATAACGATTGGCGAGAGAGTACGCAGAAAAGGGAGGTTAGAGATGGAGACAAAGGGCAGACGCGTGCGGTCAGAGTAGACGCGTGCGGTCGTTGATTGGCGAGAGAACACGAAGAGAATGGAGGTTAGAGAAAGAGAGAAAGGAAGGTAGAAACAGTGGCAGCCAATATTATTATTATCGATCGGGCAAGAGAGTACGCAGAAAAGGGAGGTTAGAGAAAGAGATAAAGGGAGAATAGAGACGCAGAGCGGCGGCCATCATTATCGATTGGCGAGAGAGTACGCAGAGAAGAGAGGTTAGAGAAAGAGAGAAAGGGTGGTAGCGACAGTGGCAGCCATTATTATCGATTGGCGAGAGAGTATGAAAAGGTTAGAGCTGACGAGAGATAAGCTGTATAGAGACCATATAGAAAACATTAATTAATATTATTATTATTATTAAATTAATATTATTACAATATTCGTCATCATTTTATTTAATAATTTTTAAAATCGGATCACTTAAACCAATCTTGGCCTGATGAGCAGCGCACTGCCACCCATGAAGCACAAGACGACAGGGCACCTAAAAAGTCTCCAAGATTAGCAAAGTCTAATGGTCAACCTCATGCCCTAAAACACAAATTGAAATTGCTGCCAGGATGAGCAACGCCCTGGTTAACAGCAAACAAACATGGCACAATCATGAAAATTCACTAACCATGGCCTGATGAGCAGCGCACAGCCACCCATGAGCACAAGACGACAGGGCACCTAAAAAGTCTCACAAATTAGCAATGTATAGTGATAAACATCAAGATCTAAAACACAAATTGAAATTACTGCCAGGCTAAACGGAGCTCATTAAAATGAGCAACCGCCCTGGTTAACAGTAAACATGGCAGAGAAATGAATGTGAAAGTCACGTGGACAAACCACTCTTTATATACCCGCGAAAGTAGGTCAAGTGTTACTATTTATAGATTTAAACAGGCAGTTTTGAATTATCCCGCCAATTTTTGAATTCAAATATTACGCCAAGATTTGAATTTGAATTTTCCGCCAATTTTTGAATTTGAATTTTCCCGCCTAAATTTGAATTTGAAAAATTACAGTATCACTAGCAGAGATTTTAGCTGATGACGTCATCATTAGCCAGTATATAGTCATCACTTAATTTTTTCTGACAAGTGAACATATGGCCGAGTGGTTATTGTGACAGGTTTGGCAAGGTTCGAGGCCGCTTGCCTGCGGCAGAATTTTTGGGTTATTTTCGAGAATTACAGTACCCCAATGAGGGGGCGGGGTTGGTGACGTCCTCATTTATCAGTATATATTTGACACTTATTCATCATCATCTGGCAAGTCAAATATGGCCGAGTGGTTATTGTGATAGGTTTGGCAAGGTTCGAACCCTCGCGACTTCGCAGGATTTAATTGAATTATATTTAAATAAAAATTAATTAAATAATTAATAATAATAATTTAAATAAAAATATTAAAAAATTTTAAATGATGGAATTAAAAAGTATTAATACCAACTTCGTGTTGTTTTGTATAGCTTTTCGGCTTGGCTAAGTTCTATTGTTTTGTCATCACAATAATAAAATTTCCAGGATCAAAGAAAATTTCAAACAAGAAAAAGAAAATCAATTTATTATAGATATCACAGCGCATTTAAAAAAAATAAAGAGTTATTAAATTCATAAGGCATTTGGTCTTTTGGATGTTTAAGAAAAATTAATAAACAATGAGGTGCTCTGAAAAAATAACGAAAAAGAGATGTTTTATCAAAAAAATACTTGTAGAACCACATTTTCTAAAAATAAAACAATCTTCTGCTTCTATTATATCCATTGGTCCATGGTTTAAATGAATTGGTGCCAATGATTATGTACGCTGGTATTTTTTCTATTCCATTATTCTGCTAAATAAAATACTCGATGAAATATTTACATGTATGTTGGAGTTAATAAAGCTTACAGTTTTCACTGTCGGTGAAAGGGTCTCAATTAGCTTAAATGATGGAATTAAAAAGCATTAATACCAACTTCTTGTTGTTTTGTATAGCTTTTTGGCTTGGCTAAGTTCTATTGTTTTGTCATCACAATAATAAAATTTCCAGGATCAAAGAAAATTTCAAACAAGAAAAAGAAAATCAATTTATTATAGATATCACAGCGCATTTAAAAAAAATAAAGAGTTATTAAATTCATAAGGCATTTGGTCTTTTGGATGTTTAAGAAAAATTAATAAACAATGAGGTGCTCTGAAAAAATAACGAAAAAGAGATGTTTTATCAAAAAAATACTTGTAGAACCACACTTTCTAAAAATAAAACAATCTTCTGCTTCTATTATATCCATTGGTCCATGGTTTAAATGAATTGGTGCCAATGATTATGTACGCTGGTATTTTTTCTATTCCATTATTCTGCTAAATAAAATACTCGATGAAATATTTACATGTATGTTGGAGTTAATAAAGCTTACAGTTTTCACTGTCGGTGAAGGGTCTCAATTAGTTAAATGATGGAATTAAAAAGCATTAATACCAACTTCTTGTTGTTTTGTATAGCTTTTTGGCTTGGCTAAGTTCTATTGTTTTGTCATCACAATAATAAAATTTCCAGGATCAAAGAAAATTTCAAACAAGAAAAAGAAAATCAATTTATTATAGATATCACAGCGCATTTAAAAAAAATAAAGAGTTATTAAATTCATAAGGCATTTGGTCTTTTGGATGTTTAAGAAAAATTAATAAACAATGAGGTGCTCTGAAAAAATAACGAAAAAGAGATGTTTTATCAAAAAAATACTTGTAGAACCACACTTTCTAAAAATAAAACAATCTTCTGCTTCTATTATATCCATTGGTCCATGGTTTAAATGAATTGGTGCCAATGATTATGTACGCTGGTATTTTTTCTATTCCATTATTCTGCTAAATAAAATACTCTATGAAATATTTACATGTATGTTGGAGTTAATAAAGCTTACAGTTTTCACTGTCGGTGAAAGGGTCTCAATTAGCTAAATGATGGAATTAAAAAGCATTAATACCAACTTCTTGTTGTTTTGTATAGCTTTTTGGCTTGGCTAAGTTCTATTGTTTGTCATCACAATAATAAAATTTCCAGGATCAAAGAAAATTTCAAACAAGAAAAAGAAAATCAATTTATTATAGATATCACAGCGCTTTTAAAAAAAATAAAGAGTTATTAAATTCATAAGGCATTTGGTCTTTTGAATGTTTAAGAAAAATTAATAAACAATGAGGTGCTCTGAAAAAATAACGAAAAAGAGATGTTTTATCAAAAAAATACTTGTAGAACCACACTTTCTAAAAATAAAACAATCTTCTGCTTCTATTATATCCATTGGTCCATGGTTTAAATGAATTGGTGCCAATGATTATGTACGCTGGTATTTTTTCTATTCCATTATTCTGCTAAATAAAATACTCGATGAAATATTTACATGTATGTTGGAGTTAATAAAGCTTACAGTTTTCACTGTCGGTGAAAGGGTCTCAATTAGCTAAATGATGGAATTAAAAAGCATTAATACCAACTTCTTGTTGTTTTGTATAGCTTTTTGGCTTGGCTAAGTTCTATTGTTTTGTCATCACAATAATAAAATTTCCAGGATCAAAGAAAATTTCAAACAAGAAAAAGAAAATCAATTTATTATAGATATCAAAGCGCATTTAAAAAAATAAAGAGTTATTAAATTCATAAGGCATTTGGTCTTTTGGATGTTTAAGATAAACAATGAGGTGCTCTGAAAAAATAACGAAAAAGAGATGTTTTATCAAAAAAATACTTGTAGAACCACACTTTCTAAAAATAAAACAATCTTCTGCTTCTATTATATCCATTGGTCCTGGTTTAAATGAATTGGTGCCAATGATTATGTACGCTGGTATTTTTTCTATTCCATTATTCTGCTAAATAAAATACTCGATGAAATATTTACATGTATGTTGGAGTTAATAAAGCTTACAGTTTTCACTGTCGGTGAAGGGTCTCAATTAGCTAAATGATGTAATTAAAAAGCATTAATACCAACGTCTTGTTGTTTTGTATAGCTTTTTGGCTTGGCTAAGTTCTATTGTTTTGTCATCACAATAATAAAATTTCCAGGATCAAAGAAAATTTCAAACAAGAAAAAGAAAATCAATTTATTATAGATATCACAGCGCATTTAAAAAAAATAAAGAGTTATTAAATTCATAAGGCATTTGGTCTTTTGGATGTTTAAGAAAAATTAATAAACAATGAGGTGCTCTGAAAAAATAACGAAAAAGAGATGTTTTATCAAAAAAATACTTGTAGAACCACACTTTCTAAAAATAAAACAATCTTCTGCTTCTATTATATCCATTGGTCCATGGTTTAAATGAATTGGTGCCAATGATTATGTACGCTGGTATTTTTTCTATTCCATTATTCTGCTAAATAAAATACTCGATGAAATATTTACATGTATGTTGGAGTTAATAAAGCTTACAGTTTTCACTGTCGGTGAAAGGGTCTCAATTAGCTAAATGATGTAATTAAAAAGCATTAATACCAACGTCTTGTTGTTTTGTATAGCTTTTTGGCTTGGCTAAGTTCTATTGTTTTGTCATCACAATAATAAAATTTCCAGGATCAAAGAAAATTTCAAACAAGAAAAAGAAAATCAATTTATTATAGATATCACAGCGCATTTAAAAAAAATAAAGAGTTATTAAATTCATAAGGCATTTGGTCTTTTGGATGTTTAAGAAAAATTAATAAACAATGAGGTGCTCTGAAAAAATAACGAAAAAGAGATGTTTTATCAAAAAAATACTTGTAGAACCACACTTTCTAAAAATAAAACAATCTTCTGCTTCTATTATATCCATTGGTCCATGGTTTAAATGAATTGGTGCCAATGATTATGTACGCTGGTATTTTTTCTATTCCATTATTCTGCTAAATAAAATACTCGATGAAATATTTACATGTATGTTGGAGTTAATAAAGCTTACAGTTTTCACTGTCGGTGAAGGGTCTCAATTAGTTAAATGATGTAATTAAAAAGCATTAATACCAACGTCTTGTTGTTTTGTATAGCTTTTTGGCTTGGCTAAGTTCTATTGTTTTGTCATCACAATAATAAAATTTCCAGGATCAAAGAAAATTTCAAACAAGAAAAAGAAAATCAATTTATTATAGATATCACAGCGCATTTAAAAAAAATAAAGAGTTATTAAATTCATAAGGCATTTGGTCTTTTGGATGTTTAAGAAAAATTAATAAACAATGAGGTGCTCTGAAAAAATAACGAAAAAGAGATGTTTTATCAAAAAAATACTTGTAGAACCACACTTTCTAAAAATAAAACAATCTTCTGCTTCTATTATATCCATTGGTCCATGGTTTAAATGAATTGGTGCCAATGATTATGTACGCTGGTATTTTTTCTATTCCATTATTCTGCTAAATAAAATACTCGATGAAATATTTACATGTATGTTGGAGTTAATAAAGCTTACAGTTTTCATCTGTCGGTGAAAGGGTCTCAATTAGCTAAATGATGTAATTAAAAAGCATTAATACCAACGTCTTGTTGTTTTGTATAGCTTTTTGGCTTGGCTAAGTTCTATTGTTTTGTCATCACAATAATAAAATTTCCAGGATCAAAGAAAATTTCAAACAAGAAAAAGAAAATCAATTTATTATAGATATCACAGCGCATTTAAAAAAAATAAAGAGTTATTAAATTCATAAGGCATTTGGTCTTTTGTATGTTTAAGAAAAATTAATAAACAATGAGGTGCTCTGAAAAAATAACGAAAAAGAGATGTTTTATCAAAAAAATACTTGTAGAACCACACTTTCTAAAAATAAAACAATCTTCTGCTTCTATTATATCCATTGGTCCATGGTTTAAATGAATTGGTGCCAATGATTATGTACGCTGGTATTTTTCTATTCCATTATTCTGCTAAATAAAATACTCGATGAAATATTTACATGTATGTTGGAGTTAATAAAGCTTACAGTTTTCTCTGTCGGTGAAAGGGTCTCAATTAGCTAAATGATGTAATTAAAAAGCATTAATACCAACGTCTTGTTGTTTTGTATAGCTTTTTGGCTTGGCTAAGTTCTATTGTTTTGTCATCACAATAATAAAATTTCCAGGATCAAAGAAAATTTCAAACAAGAAAAAGAAAATCAATTTATTATAGATATCACAGCGCATTTAAAAAAAATAAAGAGTTATTAAATTCATAAGGCATTTGGTCTTTTGGATGTTTAAGAAAAATTAATAAACAATGAGGTGCTCTGAAAAAATAACGAAAAAGAGATGTTTTATCAAAAAAATACTTGTAGAACCACACTTTCTAAAAATAAAACAATCTTCTGCTTCTATTATATCCATTGGTCCATGGTTTAAATGAATTGGTGCCAATGATTATGTACGCTGGTATTTTTTCTATTCCATTATTCTGCTAAATAAAATACTCGATGAAATATTTACATGTATGTTGGAGTTAATAAAGCTTACAGTTTTCTACTGTCGGTGAAAGGGTCTCAATTAGCTAAATGATGTAATTAAAAAGCATTAATACCAACGTCTTGTTGTTTTGTATAGCTTTTTGGCTTGGCTAAGTTCTATTGTTTTGTCATCACAATAATAAAATTTCCAGGATCAAAGAAAATTTCAAACAAGAAAAAGAAAATCAATTTATTATAGATATCACAGCGCATTTAAAAAAAATAAAGAGTTATTAAATTCATAAGGCATTTGGTCTTTTGGATGTTTAAGAAAAATTAATAAACAATGAGGTGCTCTGAAAAAATAACGAAAAAGAGATGTTTTATCAAAAAAATACTTGTAGAACCACACTTTCTAAAAATAAAACAATCTTCTGCTTCTATTATATCCATTGGTCCATGGTTTAAATGAATTGGTGCCAATGATTATGTACGCTGGTATTTTTTCTATTCCATTATTCTGCTAAATAAAATACTCGATGAAATATTTACATGTATGTTGGAGTTAATAAAGCTTACAGTTTTCACTGTCGGTGAAAGGGTCTCAATTAGCTAAATGATGGAATTAAAAAGCATTAATACCAACGTCTTGTTGTTTTGTATAGCTTTTTGGCTTGGCTAAGTTCTATTGTTTTGTCATCACAATAATAAAATTTCCAGGATCAAAGAAAATTTCAAACAAGAAAAAGAAAATCAATTTATTATAGATATCACAGCGCATTTAAAAAAAATAAAGAGTTATTAAATTCATAAGGCATTTGGTCTTTTGGATGTTTAAGAAAAATTAATAAACAATGAGGTGCTCTGAAAAAATAACGAAAAAGAGATGTTTTATCAAAAAAATACTTGTAGAACCACACTTTCTAAAAATAAAACAATCTTCTGCTTCTATTATATCCATTGGTCCATGGTTTAAATGAATTGGTGCCAATGATTATGTACGCTGGTATTTTTTCTATTCCATTATTCTGCTAAATAAAATACTCGATGAAATATTTACATGTATGTTGGAGTTAATAAAGCTTACAGTTTTCACTGTCGGTGAAAGGGTCTCAATTAGCTAAATGATGTAATTAAAAAGCATTAATACCAACGTCTTGTTGTTTTGTATAGCTTTTTGGCTTGGCTAAGTTCTATTGTTTTGTCATCACAATAATAAAATTTCCAGGATCAAAGAAAATTTCAAACAAGAAAAAGAAAATCAATTTATTATAGATATCACAGCGCATTTAAAAAAAATAAAGAGTTATTAAATTCATAAGGCATTTGGTCTTTTGGATGTTTAAGAAAAATTAATAAACAATGAGGTGCTCTGAAAAAATAACGAAAAAGAGATGTTTTATCAAAAAAATACTTGTAGAACCACACTTTCTAAAAATAAAACAATCTTCTGCTTCTATTATATCCATTGGTCCATGGTTTAAATGAATTGGTGCCAATGATTATGTACGCTGGTATTTTTTCTATTCCATTATTCTGCTAAATAAAATACTCGATGAAATATTTACATGTATGTTGGAGTTAATAAAGCTTACAGTTTTCTCTGTCGGTGAAAGGGTCTCAATTAGCTAAATGATGTAATTAAAAAGCATTAATACCAACGTCTTGTTGTTTTGTATAGCTTTTTGGCTTGGCTAAGTTCTATTGTTTTGTCATCACAATAATAAAATTTCCAGGATCAAAGAAAATTTCAAACAAGAAAAAGAAAATCAATTTATTATAGATATCACAGCGCATTTAAAAAAATAAAGAGTTATTAAATTCATAAGGCATTTGGTCTTTTGATGTTTAAGAAAAATTAATAAACAATGAGGTGCTCTGAAAAAATAACGAAAAAGAGATGTTTTATCAAAAAAATACTTGCAGAACCACACTTTCTAAAAATAAAACAATCTTCTGCTTCTATTATATCCATTGGTCCATGGTTTAAATGAATTGGTGCCAATGATTATGTACGCTGGTATTTTTCTATTCCATTATTCTGCTAAATAAAATACTCGATGAAATATTTACATGTATGTTGGAGTTAATAAAGCTTACAGTTTTCTCTGTCGGTGAAGGGTCTCAATTAGTTAAATGATGGAATTAAAAAGCATTAATACCAACTTCTTGTTGTTTTGTATAGCTTTTTGGCTTGGCTAAGTTCTATTGTTTTGTCATCACAATAATAAAATTTCCAGGATCAAAGAAAATTTCAAACAAGAAAAAGAAAATCAATTTATTATAGATATCACAGCGCATTTAAAAAAAATAAAGAGTTATTAAATTCATAAGGCATTTGGTCTTTTGGATGTTTAAGAAAAATTAATAAACAATGAGGTGCTCTGAAAAAATAACGAAAAAGAGATGTTTTATCAAAAAAATACTTGTAGAACCACACTTTCTAAAAATAAAACAATCTTCTGCTTCTATTATATCCATTGGTCCATGGTTTAAATGAATTGGTGCCAATGATTATGTACGCTGGTATTTTTTCTATTCCATTATTCTGCTAAATAAAATACTCGATGAAATATTTACATGTATGTTGGAGTTAATAAAGCTTACAGTTTTCTCTGTCGGTGAAAGGGTCTCAATTAGCTAAATGATGTAATTAAAAAGCATTAATACCAACGTCTTGTTGTTTTGTATAGCTTTTTGGCTTGGCTAAGTTCTATTGTTTTGTCATCACAATAATAAAATTTCCAGGATCAAAGAAAATTTCAAACAAGAAAAAGAAAATCAATTTATTATAGATATCACAGCGCATTTAAAAAAAATAAAGAGTTATTAAATTCATAAGGCATTTGGTCTTTTGGATGTTTAAGAAAAATTAATAAACAATGAGGTGCTCTGAAAAAATAACGAAAAAGAGATGTTTTATCAAAAAAATACTTGTAGAACCACACTTTCTAAAAATAAAACAATCTTCTGCTTCTATTATATCCATTGGTCCATGGTTTAAATGAATTGGTGCCAATGATTATGTACGCTGGTATTTTTTCTATTCCATTATTCTGCTAAATAAAATACTCGATGAAATATTTACATGTATGTTGGAGTTAATAAAGCTTACAGTTTTCACTGTCGGTGAAGGGTCTCAATTAGCTAAATGATGTAATTAAAAAGCATTAATACCAACGTCTTGTTGTTTTGTATAGCTTTTTGGCTTGGCTAAGTTCTATTGTTTTGTCATCACAATAATAAAATTTCCAGGATCAAAGAAAATTTCAAACAAGAAAAAGAAAATCAATTTATTATAGATATCACAGCGCATTTAAAAAAATAAAGAGTTATTAAATTCATAAGGCATTTGGTCTTTTGGATGTTTAAGAAAAATTAATAAACAATGAGGTGCTCTGAAAAAATAACGAAAAAGAGATGTTTTATCAAAAAAATACTTGTAGAACCACACTTTCTAAAAATAAAACAATCTTCTGCTTCTATTATATCCATTGGTCCATGGTTTAAATGAATTGGTGCCAATGATTATGTACGCTGGTATTTTTTCTATTCCATTATTCTGCTAAATAAAATACTCGATGAAATATTTACATGTATGTTGGAGTTAATAAAGCTTACAGTTTTCTCTGTCGGTGAAAGGGTCTCAATTAGCTAAATGATGTAATTAAAAAGCATTAATACCAACGTCTTGTTGTTTTGTATAGCTTTTTGGCTTGGCTAAGTTCTATTGTTTTGTCATCACAATAATAAAATTTCCAGGATCAAAGAAAATTTCAAACAAGAAAAAGAAAATCAATTTATTATAGATATCACAGCGCATTTAAAAAAAATAAAGAGTTATTAAATTCATAAGGCATTTGGTCTTTTGGATGTTTAAGAAAAATTAATAAACAATGAGGTGCTCTGAAAAAATAACGAAAAAGAGATGTTTTATCAAAAAAATACTTGTAGAACCACACTTTCTAAAAATAAAACAATCTTCTGCTTCTATTATATCCATTGGTCCATGGTTTAAATGAATTGGTGCCAATGATTATGTACGCTGGTATTTTTTCTATTCCATTATTCTGCTAAATAAAATACTCGATGAAATATTTACATGTATGTTGGAGTTAATAAAGCTTACAGTTTTCACTGTCGGTGAAGGGTCTCAATTAGTTAAATGATGGAATTAAAAAGCATTAATACCAACTTCTTGTTGTTTTGTATAGCTTTTTGGCTTGGCTAAGTTCTATTGTTTTGTCATCACAATAATAAAATTTCCAGGATCAAAGAAAATTTCAAACAAGAAAAAGAAAATCAATTTATTATAGATATCACAGCGCATTTAAAAAAAATAAAGAGTTATTAAATTCATAAGGCATTTGGTCTTTTGGATGTTTAAGAAAAATTAATAAACAATGAGGTGCTCTGAAAAAATAACGAAAAAGAGATGTTTTATCAAAAAAATACTTGTAGAACCACACTTTCTAAAAATAAAACAATCTTCTGCTTCTATTATATCCATTGGTCCATGGTTTAAATGAATTGGTGCCAATGATTATGTACGCTGGTATTTTTTCTATTCCATTATTCTGCTAAATAAAATACTCGATGAAATATTTACATGTATGTTGGAGTTAATAAAGCTTACAGTTTTCATCTGTCGGTGAAAGGGTCTCAATTAGCTAAATGATGGAATTAAAAAGCATTAATACCAACGTCTTGTTGTTTTGTATAGCTTTTTGGCTTGGCTAAGTTCTATTGTTTTGTCATCACAATAATAAAATTTCCAGGATCAAAGAAAATTTCAAACAAGAAAAAGAAAATCAATTTATTATAGATATCACAGCGCATTTAAAAAAATAAAGAGTTATTAAATTCATAAGGCATTTGGTCTTTTGGATGTTTAAGAAAAATTAATAAACAATGAGGTGCTCTGAAAAAATAACGAAAAAGAGATGTTTTATCAAAAAAATACTTGTAGAACCACACTTTCTAAAAATAAAACAATCTTCTGCTTCTATTATATCCATTGGTCCATGGTTTAAATGAATTGGTGCCAATGATTATGTACGCTGGTATTTTTTCTATTCCATTATTCTGCTAAATAAAATACTCGATGAAATATTTACATGTATGTTGGAGTTAATAAAGCTTACAGTTTTCACTGTCGGTGAAAGGGTCTCAATTAGCTAAATGATGGAATTAAAAAGCATTAATACCAACTTCTTGTTGTTTTGTATAGCTTTTTGGCTTGGCTAAGTTCTATTGTTTTGTCATCACAATAATAAAATTTCCAGGATTAAAGAAAATTTCAAACAAGAAAAAGAAAATCAATTTATTATAGATATCACAGCGCATTTAAAAAAAATAAAGAGTTATTAAATCCATAAGGCATTTGGTCTTTTGGATGTTTAAGAAAAATTAATAAACAATGAGGTGCTCCGAAAAAATAACGAAAAAGAGATGTTTTATCAAAAAAAAATACTTGTAGAACCACACTTTCTAAAAATAAACCAATCTTCTGCTTCTATTAGGATCCATTGGTCCATGGTTAAATGAAATTGGTGCCAATGATTATGTACGCTGGGAATGTTTTCTATTCCAATTATTCTTGCGAAATACAATACTCGATGAAATTATTTACATGGATGTTGGAGTTCATAAAGCTTAACAAGTTTCATTCACTGTCGGTGAAAGGGTCTCAATTAGTTAAATGATGGAATTAAAAAGCATTATACAACGTCTTGTTGTTTTGGTATAGCTTTTTGGCTTGGCTAAGTTCTATTGTTTGTCATCACAATAATAAATTTCCAGGATTAAAGAAATTTCAAACAGGATAATAAATTGATTTTCTTTTTCTTGTTTGAAATTTTCTTTGATCCTGGAAATTTTATTATTGTGATGACAAAACAATAGAACTTAGCCAAGCCAAAAAGCTATACAAAACAACAAGAAGTTGGTATTAATGCTTTTTAATTCCATCATTTAACTAATTGAGACCCTTCACCGACAGTGAAAACTGTAAGCTTTATGAACTCCAACATACATGTAAATATTTCATCGAGTATTTTATTTAGCAGAATAATGGAATAGAAAAAATACCAGCGTACATAATCATTGGCACCAATTCATTTAAACCATGGACCAATGGATATAATAGAAGCAGAAGATTGTTTTATTTTTAGAAAGTGTGGTTCTACAAGTATTTTTTTGATAAAACATCTCTTTTTCGTTATTTTTTCAGAGCACCTCATTGTTTATTAATTTTTCTTAAACATCCAAAAGACCAAATGCCTTATGAATTTAATAACTCTTTATTTTTTTTAAATGCGCTGTTTTAAAAAAAATAAAGAGTTATTAAATCATAAGGCATTTGGTCTTTTGTATGTTTAAGAAAAATTAATAAACAATGAGGTGCTCTGAAAAAATAACGAAAAAGAGATGTTTTATCAAAAAATACTTGTAGAACCACACTTTCTAAAAATAAAACAATCTTCTGCTTCTATTATATCCATTGGTCCATGGTTTAAATGAATTGGTGCCAATGATTATGTACGCTGGTATTTTTCTATTCCATTATTCTGCTAAATAAATACTCGATGAAATATTTACATGTATGTTGGAGTTAATAAAGCTTACAGTTTTCTCTGTCGGTGAAGGGTCTCAATTAGCTAAATGATGTAATTAAAAAGCATTAATACCAACGTCTTGTTGTTTTGTATAGCTTTTTGGCTTGGCTAAGTTCTATTGTTTTGTCATCACAATAATAAAATTTCCAGGATCAAAGAAAATTTCAAACAAGAAAAAGAAAACCAATTTATTATAGATATCACAGCGCATTTAAAAAAATTAAGAGTTATTAAATTCATAAGGCATTTGGTCTTTTGTATGTTTAAGAAAAATTAATAAACAATGAGGTGCTCTGAAAAAATAACGAAAAAGAGATGTTTTATCAAAAAAATACTTGTAGAACCACACTTTCTAAAAATAAAACAATCTTCTGCTTCTATTATATCCATTGGTCCATGGTTTAAATGAATTGGTGCCAATGATTATGTACGCTGGTATTTTTTCTATTCCATTATTCTGCTAAATAAAATACTCGATGAAATATTTACATGTATGTTGGAGTTAATAAAGCTTACAGTTTTCACTGTCGGTGAAGGGTCTCAATTAGCTAAATGATGGAATTAAAAAGCATTATTAAAAGCATTAATACCAACGTCTTGTTGTTTTGTATAGCTTTTTGGCTTGGCTAAGTTCTATTGTTTTGTCATCACAATAATAAAATTTCCAGGATCAAAGAAAATTTCAAACAAGAAAAAGAAAATCAATTTATTATAGATATCACAGCGCATTTAAAAAAATAAAGAGTTATTAAATTCATAAGGCATTTGGTCTTTTGATGTTTAAGAAAAATTAATAAACAATGAGGTGCTCTGAAAAAATAACGAAAAAGAGATGTTTTATCAAAAAAATACTTGTAGAACCACACTTTCTAAAAATAAAACAATCTTCTGCTTCTATTATATCCATTGGTCCATGGTTTAAATGAATTGGTGCCAATGATTATGTACGCTGGTATTTTTTCTATTCCATTATTCTGCTAAATAAAATACTCGATGAAATATTTACATGTATGTTGGAGTTCATAAAGCTTACAGTTTTCACTGTCGGTGAAGGGTCTCAATTAGTTAAATGATGGAATTAAAAAGCATTAATACCAACTTCTTGTTGTTTTGTATAGCTTTTTGGCTTGGCTAAGTTCTATTGTTTTGTCATCACAATAATAAAATTTCCAGGATCAAAGAAAATTTCAAACAAGAAAAAGAAAATCAATTTATTATAGATATCACAGCGCATTTAAAAAAATAAAGAGTTATTAAATTCATAAGGCATTTGGTCTTTTGGATGTTTAAGAAAAATTAATAAACAATGAGGTGCTCTGAAAAAATAACGAAAAAGAGATTTTTATCAAAAAAATACTTGTCGAACCACACTTTCTAAAAATAAACCAATCTTCTGCTTCTATTATATCCATTGGTCCATGGTTTAAATGAATTGGTGCCAATGATTATGTACGCTGGTATTTTTTCTATTCCATTATTCTGCTAAATAAAATACTCGATGAAATATTTACATGTATGTTGGAGTTAATAAAGCTTACAGTTTTCACTGTCGGTGAAAGGGTCTCAATTAGCTAAGTGATGTAATTAAAAAGCATTAATACCAACGTCTTGTTGTTTTGTATAGCTTTTTGGCTTGGCTAAGTTCTATTGTTTTGTCATCACAATAATAAAATTTCCAGGATCAAAGAAAATTTCAAACAAGAAAAAGAAAATCAATTTATTATAGATATCACAGCGCATTTAAAAAAATAAAGAGTTATTAAATTCATAAGGCATTTGGTCTTTTGGATGTTTAAGAAAAATTAATAAACAATGAGGTGCTCTGAAAAAATAACGAAAAAGAGATGTTTTATCAAAAAAATACTTGTAGAACCACACTTTCTAAAAATAAAACAATCTTCTGCTTCTATTATATCCATTGGTCCATGGTTTAAATGAATTGGTGCCAATGATTATGTACGCTGGTATTTTTTCTATTCCATTATTCTGCTAAATAAAATACTCGATGAAATATTTACATGTATGTTGGAGTTAATAAAGCTTACAGTTTTCACTGTCGGTGAAGGGTCTCAATTAGTTAAATGATGGAATTAAAAAGCATTAATACCAACTTCTTGTTGTTTTGTATAGCTTTTTGGCTTGGCTAAGTTCTATTGTTTTGTCATCACAATAATAAAATTTCCAGGATCAAAGAAAATTTCAAACAAGAAAAAGAAAATCAATTTATTATAGATATCACAGCGCATTTAAAAAAAATAAAGAGTTATTAAATTCATAAGGCATTTGGTCTTTTGGATGTTTAAGAAAAATTAATAAACAATGAGGTGCTCTGAAAAAATAACGAAAAAGAGATGTTTTATCAAAAAAATACTTGTAGAACCACACTTTCTAAAAATAAAACAATCTTCTGCTTCTATTATATCCATTGGTCCATGGTTTAAATGAATTGGTGCCAATGATTATGTACGCTGGTATTTTTTCTATTCCATTATTCTGCTAAATTAAATAAAATACTCGATGAAATATTTACATGTATGTTGGAGTTAATAAAGCTTACAGTTTTCACTGTCGGTGAAGGGTCTCAATTAGTTAAATGATGGAATTAAAAAGCATTAATACCAACTTCTTGTTGTTTTGTATAGCTTTTTGGCTTGGCTAAGTTCTATTGTTTTGTCATCACAATAATAAAATTTCCAGGATCAAAGAAAATTTCAAACAAGAAAAAGAAAATCAATTTATTATAGATATCACAGCGCATTTAAAAAAATAAAGAGTTATTAAATTCATAAGGCATTTGGTCTTTTGTATGTTTAAGAAAAATTAATAAACAATGAGGTGCTCTGAAAAAATAACGAAAAAGAGATGTTTTATCAAAAAAATACTTGTAGAACCACACTTTCTAAAAATAAAACAATCTTCTGCTTCTATTATATCCATTGGTCCATGGTTTAAATGAATTGGTGCCAATGATTATGTACGCTGGTATTTTCTATTCCATATTCCTGCTAAATAAAATACTCGATGAAATATTTACATGTATGTTGGAGTTAATAAAGCTTACAGTTTTCATCTGTCGGTGAAAGGGTCTCAATTAGCTAAATGATGTAATTAAAAAGCATTAATACCAACTTCTTGTTGTTTTGTATAGCTTTTTGGCTTGGCTAAGTTCTATTGTTTTGTCATCACAATAATAAAATTTCCAGGATCAAAGAAAATTTCAAACAAGAAAAAGAAAATCAATTTATTATAGATATCACAGCGCATTTAAAAAAATAAAGAGTTATTAAATTCATAAGGCATTTGGTCTTTTGGATGTTTAAGAAAAATTAATAAACAATGAGGTGCTCTGAAAAAATAACGAAAAAGAGATGTTTTATCAAAAAAATACTTGTAGAACCACACTTTCTAAAAATAAAACAATCTTCTGCTTCTATTATATCCATTGGTCCATGGTTTAAATGAATTGGTGCCAATGATTATGTACGCTGGTATTTTTTCTATTCCATTATTCTGCTAAATAAAATACTCGATGAAATATTTACATGTATGTTGGAGTTAATAAAGCTTACAGTTTTCACTGTCGGTGAAGGGTCTCAATTAGCTAAATGATGGAATTAAAAAGCATTAATACCAACTTCTTGTTGTTTTGTATAGCTTTTTGGCTTGGCTAAGTTCTATTGTTTTGTCATCACAATAATAAAATTTCCAGGATCAAAGAAAATTTCAAACAAGAAAAAGAAAATCAATTTATTATAGATATCACAGCGCATTTAAAAAAATAAAGAGTTATTAAATTCATAAGGCATTTGGTCTTTTGGATGTTTAAGAAAAATTAATAAACAATGAGGTGCTCTGAAAAAATAACGAAAAAGAGATGTTTTATCAAAAAAATACTTGTAGAACCACACTTTCTAAAAATAAAACAATCTTCTGCTTCTATTATATCCATTGGTCCATGGTTTAAATGAATTGGTGCCAATGATTATGTACGCTGGTATTTTTTCTATTCCATTATTCTGCTAAATAAAATACTCGATGAAATATTTACATGTATGTTGGAGTTAATAAAGCTTACAGTTTTCACTGTCGGTGAAGGGTCTCAATTAGCTAAATGATGGAATTAAAAAGCATTAATACCAACTTCTTGTTGTTTTGTATAGCTTTTTGGATTGGCTAAGTTCTATTGTTTTGTCATCACAATAATAAAATTTCCAGGATCAAAGAAAATTTCAAACAAGAAAAAGAAAATCAATTTATTATAGATATCACAGCGCATTTAAAAAAAATAAAGAGTTATTAAATTCATAAGGCATTTGGTCTTTTGGATGTTTAAGAAAAATTAATAAACAATGAGGTGCTCTGAAAAAATAACGAAAAAGAGATGTTTTATCAAAAAAATACTTGTAGAACCACACTTTCTAAAAATAAACAATCTTCTGCTTCTATTATATCCATTGGTCCATGGTTTAAATGAATTGGTGCCAATGATTATGTACGCTGGTATTTTTTCTATTCCATTATTCTGCTAAATAAAATACTCGATGAAATATTTACATGTATGTTGGAGTTAATAAAGCTTACAGTTTTCACTGTCGGTGAAGGGTCTCAATTAGCTAAATGATGGAATTAAAAAGCATTAATACCAACTTCTTGTTGTTTTGTATAGCTTTTTGGCTTGGCTAAGTTCTATTGTTTTGTCATCACAATAATAAAATTTCCAGGATCAAAGAAAATTTCAAACAAGAAAAAGAAAATCAATTTATTATAGATATCACAGCGCATTTAAAAAAATAAAGAGTTATTAAATTCATAAGGCATTTGGTCTTTTGGATGTTTAAGAAAAATTAATAAACAATGAGGTGCTCTGAAAAAATAACGAAAAAGAGATGTTTTATCAAAAAAATACTTGTAGAACCACACTTTCTAAAAATAAAACAATCTTCTGCTTCTATTATATCCATTGGTCCATGGTTTAAATGAATTGGTGCCAATGATTATGTACGCTGGTATTTTTTCTATTCCATTATTCTGCTAAATAAAATACTCGATGAAATATTTACATGTATGTTGGAGTTAATAAAGCTTACAGTTTTCATCTGTCGGTGAAAGGGTCTCAATTAGCTAAATGATGTAATTAAAAAGCATTAATACCAACTTCTTGTTGTTTTGTATAGCTTTTTGGCTTGGCTAAGTTCTATTGTTTTGTCATCACAATAATAAAATTTCCAGGATCAAAGAAAATTTCAAACAAGAAAAAGAAAATCAATTTATTATAGATATCACAGCGCATTTAAAAAAATAAAGAGTTATTAAATTCATAAGGCATTTGGTCTTTTGGATGTTTAAGAAAAATTAATAAACAATGAGGTGCTCTGAAAAAATAACGAAAAAGAGATGTTTTATCAAAAAAATACTTGTAGAACCACACTTTCTAAAAATAAAACAATCTTCTGCTTCTATTATATCCATTGGTCCATGGTTTAAATGAATTGGTGCCAATGATTATGTACGCTGGTATTTTTTCTATTCCATTATTCTGCTAAATAAAATACTCGATGAAATATTTACATGTATGTTGGAGTTAATAAAGCTTACAGTTTTCACTGTCGGTGAAGGGTCTCAATTAGCTAAATGATGTAATTAAAAAGCATTAATACCAACGTCTTGTTGTTTTGTATAGCTTTTTGGCTTGGCTAAGTTCTATTGTTTTGTCATCACAATAATAAAATTTCCAGGATCAAAGAAAATTTCAAACAAGAAAAAGAAAATCAATTTATTATAGATATCACAGCGCATTTAAAAAAATAAAGAGTTATTAAATTCATAAGGCATTTGGTCTTTTGGATGTTTAAGAAAAATTAATAAACAATGAGGTGCTCTGAAAAAATAACGAAAAAGAGATGTTTTATCAAAAAAATACTTGTAGAACCACACTTTCTAAAAATAAACAATCTTCTGCTTCTATTATATCCATTGGTCCATGGTTTAAATGAATTGGTGCCAATGATTATGTACGCTGGTATTTTTTCTATTCCATTATTCTGCTAAATAAAATACTCGATGAAATATTTACATGTATGTTGGAGTTAATAAAGCTTACAGTTTTCACTGTCGGTGAAGGGTCTCAATTAGCTAAATGATGGAATTAAAAAGCATTAATACCAACTTCTTGTTGTTTTGTATAGCTTTTTGGCTTGGCTAAGTTCTATTGTTTGTCATCACAATAATAAAATTTCCAGGATCAAAGAAAATCTCAAACAAGAAAAAGAAAATCAATTTATTATAGATATCACAGCGCTTTTAAAAAAAATAAAGAGTTATTAAATTCATAAGGCATTTGGTCTTTTGGATGTTTAAGAAAAATTAATAAACAATGAGGTGCTCTGAAAAAATAACGAAAAAGAGATGTTTTATTCAAAAAAATACTTGTAGAACCACACTTTCTAAAATAAAATAATCTTCTGCTTCTATTATATCCATTGGTCCATGGTTTAAATGAATTGGTGCCAATGATTATGTACGCTGGTATTTTTTCTATTCCATTATTCTGCTAAATAAAATACTCGATGAAATATTTACATGTATGTTGGAGTTAATAAAGCTTACAGTTTTCACTGTCGGTGAAAGGGTCTCAATTAGCTAAATGATGTAATTAAAAAGCATTAATACCAACGTCTTGTTGTTTTGTATAGCTTTTTGGCTTGGCTAAGTTCTATTGTTTTGTCATCACAATAATAAAATTTCCAGGATCAAAGAAAATTTCAAACAAGAAAAAGAATCATATCAAAGAAAATTTCAAACAAGAAAAAGAAAATCAATTTATTATAGATATCACAGCGCATTTAAAAAATAGAGTTATTAAATTCATAAGGCATTTGGTCTTTTGGATGTTTAAGAAAAATTAATAAACAATGAGGTGCTCCGAAAAAATAACGAAAAAGAGATGTTTTATCAAAAAAATACTTGTCGAACCACACTTTCTAAAAATAAAACAATCTTCTGCTTCTATTATATCCATTGGTCCATGGTTTAAATGAATTGGTGCCAATGATTATGTACGCTGGTATTTTTTCTATTCCATTATTCTGCTAAATAAAATACTCGATGAAATATTTACATGTATGTTGGAGTTAATAAAGCTTACAGTTTTCACTGTCGGTGAAGGGTCTCAATTAGCTAAATGATGTAATTAAAAAGCATTAATACCAACTTCTTGTTGTTTTGTATAGCTTTTTGGCTTGGCTAAGTTCTATTGTTTTGTCATCACAATAATAAAATTTCCAGGATCAAAGAAAATTTCAAACAAGAAAAAGAAAATCAATTTATTATAGATATCACAGCGCATTTAAAAAAATAAAGAGTTATTAAATTCATAAGGCATTTGGTCTTTTGATGTTTAAGAAAAATTAATAAACAATGAGGTGCTCTGAAAAAATAACGAAAAAGAGATGTTTTATCAAAAAAATACTTGTAGAACCACACTTTCTAAAAATAAAACAATCTTCTGCTTCTATTATATCCATTGGTCCATGGTTTAAATGAATTGGTGCCAATGATTATGTACGCTGGTATTTTTTCTATTCCATTATTCTGCTAAATAAAATACTCGATGAAATATTTACATGTATGTTGGAGTTAATAAAGCTTACAGTTTTCACTGTCGGTGAAGGGTCTCAATTAGCTTAAATGATGTAATTAAAAAGCATTAATACCAACGTCTTGTTGTTTTGTATAGCTTTTTGGCTTGGCTAAGTTCTATTGTTTTGTCATCACAATAATAAAATTTCCAGGATCAAAGAAAATTTCAAACAAGAAAAAGAAAATCAATTTATTATAGATATCACAGCGCATTTAAAAAAATAAAGAGTTATTAAATTCATAAGGCATTTGGTCTTTTGGATGTTTAAGAAAAATTAATAAACAATGAGGTGCTCTGAAAAAATAACGAAAAAGAGATGTTTTATCAAAAAAATACTTGTAGAACCACACTTTCTAAAAATAAAACAATCTTCTGCTTCTATTATATCCATTGGTCCATGGTTTAAATGAATTGGTGCCAATGATTATGTACGCTGGTATTTTTTCTATTCCATTATTCTGCTAAATAAAATACTCGATGAAATATTTACATGTATGTTGGAGTTCATAAAGCTTACAGTTTTCACTGTCGGTGAAGGGTCTCAATTAGCTTAAATGATGGAATTAAAAAGCATTAATACCAACTTCTTGTTGTTTTGTATAGCTTTTTGGCTTGGCTAAGTTCTATTGTTTTGTCATCACAATAATAAAATTTCCAGGATCAAAGAAAATTTCAAACAAGAAAAAGAAAATCAATTTATTATAGATATCACAGCGCATTTAAAAAAATAAAGAGTTATTAAATTCATAAGGCATTTGGTCTTTTGGATGTTTAAGAAAAATTAATAAACAATGAGGTGCTCTGAAAAAATAACGAAAAAGAGATGTTTTATCAAAAAAATACTTGTAGAACCACACTTTCTAAAAATAAAACAATCTTCTGCTTCTATTATATCCATTGGTCCATGGTTTAAATGAATTGGTGCCAATGATTATGTACGCTGGTATTTTTTCTATTCCATTATTCTGCTAAATAAAATACTCGATGAAATATTTACATGTATGTTGGAGTTAATAAAGCTTACAGTTTTCTCTGTCGGTGAAAGGGTCTCAATTAGCTAAATGATGTAATTAAAAAGCATTAATACCAACGTCTTGTTGTTTTGTATAGCTTTTTGGCTTGGCTAAGTTCTATTGTTTTGTCATCACAATAATAAAATTTCCAGGATCAAAGAAAATTTCAAACAAGAAAAAGAAAATCAATTTATTATAGATATCACAGCGCATTTAAAAAAAATAAAGAGTTATTAAATTCATAAGGCATTTGGTCTTTTGTATGTTTAAGAAAAATTAATAAACAATGAGGTGCTCTGAAAAAATAACGAAAAAGAGATGTTTTATCAAAAAAATACTTGTAGAACCACACTTTCTAAAAATAAAACAATCTTCTGCTTCTATTATATCCATTGGTCCATGGTTTAAATGAATTGGTGCCAATGATTATGTACGCTGGTATTTTTTCTATTCCATTATTCTGCTAAATAAAATACTCGATGAAATATTTACATGTATGTTGGAGTTAATAAAGCTTACAGTTTTCACTGTCGGTGAAAGGGTCTCAATTAGCTAAATGATGTAATTAAAAAGCATTAATACCAACGTCTTGTTGTTTTGTATAGCTTTTTGGCTTGGCTAAGTTCTATTGTTTTGTCATCACAATAATAAAATTTCCAGGATCAAAGAAAATTTCAAACAAGAAAAAGAAAATCAATTTATTATAGATATCACAGCGCATTTAAAAAAAATAAAGAGTTATTAAATTCATAAGGCATTTGGTCTTTTGGATGTTTAAGAAAAATTAATAAACAATGAGGTGCTCTGAAAAAATAACGAAAAAGAGATGTTTTATCAAAAAAATACTTGTAGAACCACACTTTCTAAAAATAAAACAATCTTCTGCTTCTATTATATCCATTGGTCCATGGTTTAAATGAATTGGTGCCAATGATTATGTACGCTGGTATTTTTTCTATTCCATTATTCTGCTAAATAAAATACTCGATGAAATATTTACATGTATGTTGGAGTTAATAAAGCTTACAGTTTTCTCTGTCGGTGAAAGGGTCTCAATTAGCTAAATGATGTAATTAAAAAGCATTAATACCAACGTCTTGTTGTTTTGTATAGCTTTTTGGCTTGGCTAAGTTCTATTGTTTTGTCATCACAATAATAAAATTTCCAGGATCAAAGAAAATTTCAAACAAGAAAAAGAAAATCAATTTATTATAGATATCACAGCGCATTTAAAAAAAATAAAGAGTTATTAAATTCATAAGGCATTTGGTCTTTTGGATGTTTAAGAAAAATTAATAAACAATGAGGTGCTCTGAAAAAATAACGAAAAAGAGATGTTTTATCAAAAAAATACTTGTAGAACCACACTTTCTAAAAATAAAACAATCTTCTGCTTCTATTATATCCATTGGTCCATGGTTTAAATGAATTGGTGCCAATGATTATGTACGCTGGTATTTTTTCTATTCCATTATTCTGCTAAATAAAATACTCGATGAAATATTTACATGTATGTTGGAGTTAATAAAGCTTACAGTTTTCACTGTCGGTGAAGGGTCTCAATTAGTTAAATGATGGAATTAAAAAGCATTAATACCAACTTCTTGTTGTTTTGTATAGCTTTTTGGCTTGGCTAAGTTCTATTGTTTTGTCATCACAATAATAAAATTTCCAGGATCAAAGAAAATTTCAAACAAGAAAAAGAAAATCAATTTATTATAGATATCACAGCGCATTTAAAAAAATAAAGAGTTATTAAATTCATAAGGCATTTGGTCTTTTGATGTTTAAGAAAAATTAATAAACAATGAGGTGCTCTGAAAAAATAACGAAAAAGAGATGTTTTATCAAAAAAATACTTGTAGAACCACACTTTCTAAAAATAAACCAATCTTCTGCTTCTATTATATCCATTGGTCCATGGTTTAAATGAATTGGTGCCAATGATTATGCACGCTGGTATTTTTTCTATTCCATTATTCTGCTAAATAAAATACTCGATGAAATATTTACATGTATGTTGGAGTTCATAAAGCTTACAGTTTTCTCTGTCGGTGAAGGGTCTCAATTAGCTAAATGATGTAATTAAAAAGCATTAATACCAACTTCTTGTTGTTTTGTATAGCTTTTTGGCTTGGCTAAGTTCTATTGTTTTGTCATCACAATAATAAAATTTCCAGGATCAAAGAAAATTTCAAACAAGAAAAAGAAAATCAATTTATTATAGATATCACAGCGCATTTAAAAAAATAAAGAGTTATTAAATTCATAAGGCATTTGGTCTTTTGGATGTTTAAGAAAAATTAATAAACAATGAGGTGCTCTGAAAAAATAACGAAAAAGAGATGTTTTATCAAAAAAATACTTGTAGAACCACACTTTCTAAAAATAAAACAATCTTCTGCTTCTATTATATCCATTGGTCCATGGTTTAAATGAATTGGTGCCAATGATTATGTACGCTGGTATTTTTTCTATTCCATTATTCTGCTAAATAAAATACTCGATGAAATATTTACATGTATGTTGGAGTTAATAAAGCTTACAGTTTTCACTGTCGGTGAAAGGGTCTCAATTAGCTAAATGATGGAATTAAAAAGCATTAATACCAACTTCTTGTTGTTTTGTATAGCTTTTTGGCTTGGCTAAGTTCTATTGTTTTGTCATCACAATAATAAAATTTCCAGGATCAAAGAAAATTTCAAACAAGAAAAAGAAAATCAATTTATTATAGATATCACAGCGCTTTTAAAAAAAATAAAGAGTTATTAAATTCATAAGGCATTTGGTCTTTTGGATGTTTAAGAAAAATTAATAAACAATGAGGTGCTCTGAAAAAATAACGAAAAAGAGATGTTTTATTCAAAAAAATACTTGTAGAACCACACTTTCTAAAAATAAAATAATCTTCTGCTTCTATTATATCCATTGGTCCATGGTTTAAATGAATTGGTGCCAATGATTATGTACGCTGGTTTTTAATTCCATCATTTAACTAATTGAGACCCTTCACCGACAGTGAAAACTGTAAGCTTTATTAACTCCAACATACATGTAAATATTTCATAGAGTATTTTATTTAGCAGAATAATGGAATAGAAAAAATACCAGCGTGCATAATCATTGGCACCAATTCATTTAAACCATGGACCAATGGATATAATAGAAGCAGAAGATTGGTTTATTTTTAGAAAGTGTGGTTCGACAAGTATTTTTTTGATAAAAATCTCTTTTTCGTTATTTTTTCAGAGCACCTCATTGTTTATTAATTTTTCTTAAACATCCAAAAGACCAAATGCCTTATGAATTTAATAACTCTTTATTTTTTTTAAATGCGCTGTTATATCTATAATAAATTGATTTTCTTTTTAGTGTTTGAAATTTTCTTTGATCCTGGAAATAATATTTTTGTGATGACAAAACAATAGAAATAAGGCATTTGGTCTTTTGGATGTTTAAGAAAAATTAATAAACAATGAGGTGCTCTGAAAAAATAACAAAAAGAGATGTTTTATCAAAAAAATACTTGTCGAACCACACTTTCTAAAAATAAACCAATCTTCTGCTTCTATTATATCCATTGGTCCATGGTTTAAATGAATTGGTGCCAATGATTATGTACGCTGGTTTTTAATTCCATCATTTAACTAATTGAGACCCTTCACCGACAGTGAAAACTGTAAGCTTTATGAACTCCAACATAATGTAAATATTTCATCGAGTATTTAATTTAGCAGAATAATGGAATGGAAAAAATACCAGCGTACATAATCATTGGCACCAATTCATTTAAACCATGGACCAATGGATATAATAGAAGCAGAAGATTGTTTTATTTTTAGAAAGTGTGGTTCTACAAGTATTTTTTTGATAAAACATCTCTTTTTCGTTATTTTTTCAGAGCACCTCATTGTTTATTAATTTTTCTTAAACATCCAAAAGACCAAATGCCTTATGAATTTAATAACTCTTTATTTTTTTTAAATGCGCTGTGATATCTATAATAAATTGATTTTCTTTTTAGTGTTTGAAATTTTCTTTGATCCTGGAAATAATATTTTTGTGATGACAAAACAATAGAAATAAGGCATTTGGTCTTTTGGATGTTTAAGAAAAATTAATAAACAATGAGGTGCTCTGAAAAAATAACGAAAAAGAGATGTTTTATCAAAAAAATACTTGTCGAACCACACTTTCTAAAAATAAACCAATCTTCTGCTTCTATTATATCCATTGGTCCATGGTTTAAATGAATTGGTGCCAATGATTATGTACGCTGGTATTTTTTCTATTCCATTATTCTGCTAAATAAAATACTCGATGAAATATTTACATGTATGTTGGAGTTCATAAAGCTTACAGTTTTCACTGTCGGTGAAGGGTCTCAATTAGTTAAATGATGGAATTAAAAAGCATTAATACCAACTTCTTGTTGTTTTGTATAGCTTTTTGGCTTGGCTAAGTTCTATTGTTTTGTCATCACAATAATAAAATTTCCAGGATCAAAGAAAATTTCAAACAAGAAAAAGAAAATCAATTTATTATAGATATCACAGCGCATTTAAAAAAATAAAGAGTTATTAAATTCATAAGGCATTTGGTCTTTTGAATGTTTAAGAAAAATTAATAAACAATGAGGTGCTCTGAAAAAATAACGAAAAAGAGATGTTTTATCAAAAAAATACTTGTAGAACCACACTTTCTAAAAATAAAACAATCTTCTGCTTCTATTATATCCATTGGTCCATGGTTTAAATGAATTGGTGCCAATGATTATGTACGCTGGTTTTTAATTCCATCATTTAACTAATTGAGACCCTTCACCGACAGTGAAAACTGTAAGCTTTATGAACTCCAACATACATGTAAATATTTCATCGAGTATTTTATTTAGCAGAATAATGGAATAGAAAAAATACCAGCGTACATAATCATTGGCACCAATTCATTTAAACCATGGACCAATGGATATAATAGAAGCAGAAGATTGTTTTATTTTTAGAAAGTGTGGTTCTACAAGTATTTTTTTGATAAAACATCTCTTTTTCGTTATTTTTTCAGAGCACCTCATTGTTTATTAATTTTTCTTAATCACAATAATAAAATTTCCTGGATCAATGAAAATTTCAAACAAGAAAAAGAAAATCAATTTATTATAGATACCACAGCGTATTTAAAAAAGAAAGAGTTATTAAATTCATAAGGCATTTGGTATTTTGATGTTAAGAAAAATTAATAAACAATGAGGTGCTCTGAAAAAATAACGAAAAAGAGATGTTTTATCAAAAAAATACTTGTAGAACCACACTTTCTAAAAATATAACAATCTTCTGCTTCTATTATATCCATTGGTCCATGGTTTAAATGAATTGGTGCCAATGATTATGTACGCTGGTATTTTTTCTATTCCATTATTCTGCTAAATAAAATACTCGATGAAATATTTACATGTATGTTGGAGTTAATAAAGCTTACAGTTTTCACTGTCGGTGAAAGGGTCTCAATTAGCTAAATGATGGAATTAAAAAGCATTAATACCAACTTCTTGTTGTTTTGTATAGCTTTTTGGCTTGGCTAAGTTCTATTGTTTGTCATCACAATAATAAAATTTCCAGGATCAAAGAAAATCTCAAACAAGAAAAAGAAAATCAATTTATTATAGATATCACAGCGCTTTTAAAAAAAATAAAGAGTTATTAAATTCATAAGGCATTTGGTCTTTTGAATGTTTAAGAAAAATTAATAAACAATGAGGTGCTCTGAAAAAATAACGAAAAAGAGATGTTTTATCAAAAAAATACTTGTAGAACCACACTTTCTAAAAATAAAACAATCTTCTGCTTCTATTATATCCATTGGTCCATGGTTTAAATGAATTGGTGCCAATGATTATGTACGCTGGTTTTTAATTCCATCATTTAACTAATTGAGACCCTTCACCGACAGTGAAAACTGTAAGCTTTATGAACTCCAACATACATGTAAATATTTCATCGAGTATTTTATTTAGCAGAATAATGGAATAAAAAAATACCAGCGTACATAATAGGGTCTCAATTAGCTAAATGATGTAATTAAAAAGCATTAATACGAACGTCTTGTTGTTTTGTATAACTTTTTGGCTTAGCTAAGTTCTATTGTTTTGTCATCACAATAATAAAATTTCATGGATCAAGAAAATTTCAAACAAGAAAAAGAAATCAATTTATATAGATATCACAGCGCTATTTAAAAAAATAAAGAGTTATTAAATTCATAAGGCATTTGGTCTTTTGATGTTTAAGAAAAATTAATAAACAATGAGGTGCTCTGAAAAAATAACGAAAAAGAGATGTTTTATCAAAAAATACTTGTAGAACCACACTTTCTAAAAATATAACAATCTTCTGCTTCTATTATATCCATTGGTCCATGGTTTAAATGAATTGGTGCCAATGATTATGTACGCTGGTATTTTTTCTATTCCATTATTCTGCTAAATAAAATACTCTATGAAATATTTACATGTATGTTGGAGTTAATAAAGCTTACAGTTTTCACTGTCGGTGAAGGGTCTCAATTAGTTAAATGATGGAATTAAAAAGCATTAATACCAACTTCTTGTTGTTTTGTATAGCTTTTTGGCTTGGCTAAGTTCTATTGTTTGTCATCACAATAATAAAATTTCCAGGATCAAAGAAAATTTCAAACAAGAAAAAGAAAATCAATTTATTATAGATATCACAGCGCATTTAAAAAAAAAAGAGTTATTAAATTCATAAGGCATTTGGTCTTTTGATGTTTAAGAAAAATTAATAAACAATGAGGTGCTCTGAAAAAATAACGAAAAAGAGATGTTTTATCAAAAAAATACTTGTAGAACCACACTTTCTAAAAATAAAACAATCTTCTGCTTCTATTATATCCATTGGTCCATGGTTTAAATGAATTGGTGCCAATGATTATGTACGCTGGTTTTTAATTCCATCATTTAACTAATTGAGACCCTTCACCGACAGTGAAAACTGTAAGCTTTATGAACTCCAACATACATGTAAATATTTCATCGAGTATTTTATTTAGCAGAATAATGGAATAAAAAAAATACCAGCGTACATAATCATTGGCACCAATTCATTTAAACCATGGACCAATGGATATAATAGAAGCAGAAGATTGTTTTATTTTTAGAAAGTGTGGTTCTACAAGTATTTTTTTGATAAAACATCTCTTTTTCGTTATTTTTTCAGAGCACCTCATTGTTTATTAATTTTTCTTAAACATCCAAAAGACCAAATGCCTTATGAATTTAATAACTCTTTATTTTTTTAAATGCGCTGTTGGTATTTTTTCTATTCCATTATTCTGCTAAATAAAATACTCGATGAAATATTTACATGTATGTTGGAGTTCATAAAGCTTACAGTTTTCACTGTCGGTGAAGGGTCTCAATTAGTTAAATGATGGAATTAAAAAGCATTAATACCAACTTCTTGTTGTTTTGTATAGCTTTTTGGCTTGGCTAAGTTCTATTGTTTGTCATCACAATAATAAAATTTCCAGGATCAAAGAAAATCTCAAACAAGAAAAAGAAAATCAATTTATTATAGATATCACAGCGCATTTAAAAAAAATAAAGAGTTATTAAATTCATAAGGCATTTTTGTCTTTTGTATGTTTAAGAAAAATTAATAAACAATGAGGTGCTCTGAAAAAATAACGAAAAAGAGATGTTTTATCAAAAAAATACTTGCAGAACCACACTTTCTAAAAATAAAACAATCTTCTGCTTCTATTATATCCATTGGTCCATGGTTTAAATGAATTGGTGCCAATGATTATGTACGCTGGTTTTTAATTCCATCATTTAACTAATTGAGACCCTTCACCGACAGTGAAAACTGTAAGCTTTATGAACTCCAACATAATGTAAATATTTCATCGAGTATTTAATTTAGCAGTTTCATGTCGGTGAAAGGGTCTCAATTAGCTAAGATGTAATTAAAAAGCATTAATACCAACGTCTTGTTGTTTTGTATAGCTTTTTGGCTTGGCTAAGTTCTATTGTTTTGTCATCACAATAATAAAATTTCCAGGATCAAAGAAAATTTCAAACAAGAAAAGAAAATCAATTTATTATAGATATCACAGCGCATTTAAAAAAAATAAAGAGTTATTAACTTCATAAGGCATTTGGTCTTTTTGGATGTTTAAGAAAAATTAATAAACAATGAGGTGCTCTGAAAAATAACGAAAAAGAGATGTTTTTATCAAAAAAATACTTGTAGAACCACACTTTCTAAAAATAAAACAATCTTCTGCTTCTATTATATCCATTGGTCCATGGTTTAAATGAATTGGTGCCAATGATTATGTACGCTGGTATTTTTTCTATTCCATTATTCTGCTAAATAAAATACTCGATGAAATATTTACATGTATGTTGGAGTTAATAAAGCTTACAGTTTTCACTGTCGGTGAAGGGTCTCAATTAGTTAAATGATGGAATTAAAAAGCATTAATACCAACTTCTTGTTGTTTTGTATAGCTTTTTGGCTTGGCTAAGTTCTATTGTTTTGTCATCACAATAATAAAATTTCCAGGATCAAAGAAAATTTCAAACAAGAAAAAGAAAATCAATTTATTATAGATATCACAGCGCATTTAAAAAAATAAAGAGTATTAAATTCATAAGGCATTTGGTCTTTTGATGTTTAAGAAAAATTAATAAACAATGAGGTGCTCTGAAAAATAACGAAAAAGAGATGTTTTATCAAAAAAATACTTGTAGAACCACACTTTCTAAAAATAAACAATCTTCTGCTTCTATTATATCCATTGGTCCATGGTTTAAATGAATTGGTGCCAATGATTATGTACGCTGGTATTTTTTCTATTCCATTATTCTGCTAAATAAAATACTCGATGAAATATTTACATGTATGTTGGAGTTAATAAAGCTTACAGTTTTCATCTGTCGGTGAAAGGGTCTCAATTAGCTAAATGATGTAATTAAAAAGCATTAATACCAACGTCTTGTTGTTTTGTATAGCTTTTTGGCTTGGCTAAGTTCTATTGTTTTGTCATCACAATAATAAAATTTCCAGGATCAAAGAAAATTTCAAACAAGAAAAAGAAAATCAATTTATTATAGATATCACAGCGCATTTAAAAAAAATAAAGAGTTATTAAATTCATAAGGCATTTGGTCTTTTGGATGTTTAAGAAAAATTAATAAACAATGAGGTGCTCTGAAAAAATAACGAAAAAGAGATGTTTTATCAAAAAAATACTTGTAGAACCACACTTTCTAAAAATAAAACAATCTTCTGCTTCTATTATATCCATTGGTCCATGGTTTAAATGAATTGGTGCCAATGATTATGTACGCTGGTATTTTTTCTATTCCATTATTCTGCTAAATAAAATACTCGATGAAATATTTACATGTATGTTGGAGTTAATAAAGCTTACAGTTTTCACTGTCGGTGAAAGGGTCTCAATTAGCTTAAATGATGGAATTAAAAAGCATTAATACCAACTTCTTGTTGTTTTGTATAGCTTTTTGGCTTGGCTAAGTTCTATTGTTTGTCATCACAATAATAAAATTTCCAGGATCAAAGAAAATTTCAAACAAGAAAAAGAAAATCAATTTATTATAGATATCACAGCGCATTTAAAAAAATAAAGAGTTATTAAATTCATAAGGCATTTGGTCTTTTGATGTTTAAGAAAAATTAATAAACAATGAGGTGCTCTGAAAAAATAACGAAAAAGAGATGTTTTATCAAAAAAATACTTGTAGAACCACACTTTCTAAAAATAAAACAATCTTCTGCTTCTATTATATCCATTGGTCCATGGTTTAAATGAATTGGTGCCAATGATTATGTACGCTGGTATTTTTTCTATTCCATTATTCTGCTAAATAAAATACTCGATGAAATATTTACATGTATGTTGGAGTTAATAAAGCTTACAGTTTTCATCTGTCGGTGAAAGGGTCTCAATTAGTTAAATGATGGAATTAAAAAGCATTAATACCAACTTCTTGTTGTTTTGTATAGCTTTTTGGCTTGGCTAAGTTCTATTGTTTTGTCATCACAATAATAAAATTTCCAGGATCAAAGAAAATTTCAAACAAGAAAAAGAAAATCAATTTATTATAGATATCACAGCGCATTTAAAAAAATAAAGAGTTATTAAATTCATAAGGCATTTGGTCTTTTGATGTTTAAGAAAAATTAATAAACAATGAGGTGCTCTGAAAAAATAACGAAAAAGAGATGTTTTATCAAAAAAATACTTGTAGAACCACACTTTCTAAAAATAAAACAATCTTCTGCTTCTATTATATCCATTGGTCCATGGTTTAAATGAATTGGTGCCAATGATTATGTACGCTGGTATTTTTTCTATTCCATTATTCTGCTAAATAAAATACTCGATGAAATATTTACATGTATGTTGGAGTTAATAAAGCTTACAGTTTTCACTGTCGGTGAAGGGTCTCAATTAGTTAAATGATGGAATTAAAAAGCATTAATACCAACTTCTTGTTGTTTTGTATAGCTTTTTGGCTTGGCTAAGTTCTATTGTTTTGTCATCACAATAATAAAATTTCCAGGATCAAAGAAAATTTCAAACAAGAAAAAGAAAATCAATTTATTATAGATATCACAGCGCATTTAAAAAAAATAAAGAGTTATTAAATTCATAAGGCATTTGGTCTTTTGATGTTTAAGAAAAATTAATAAACAATGAGGTGCTCTGAAAAAATAACGAAAAAGAGATGTTTTATCAAAAAAATACTTGTAGAACCACACTTTCTAAAAATAAAACAATCTTCTGCTTCTATTATATCCATTGGTCCATGGTTTAAATGAATTGGTGCCAATGATTATGTACGCTGGTATTTTTTCTATTCCATTATTCTGCTAAATAAAATACTCGATGAAATATTTACATGTATGTTGGAGTTAATAAAGCTTACAGTTTTCTCTGTCGGTGAAAGGGTCTCAATTAGTTAAATGATGGAATTAAAAAGCATTAATACCAACTTCTTGTTGTTTTGTATAGCTTTTTGGCTTGGCTAAGTTCTATTGTTTTGTCATCACAATAATAAAATTTCCAGGATCAAAGAAAATTTCAAACAAGAAAAAGAAAATCAATTTATTATAGATATCACAGCGCATTTAAAAAAAATAAAGAGTTATTAAATTCATAAGGCATTTGGTCTTTTGGATGTTTAAGAAAAATTAATAAACAATGAGGTGCTCTGAAAAAATAACGAAAAAGAGATGTTTTATCAAAAAAATACTTGTAGAACCACACTTTCTAAAAATAAAACAATCTTCTGCTTCTATTATATCCATTGGTCCATGGTTTAAATGAATTGGTGCCAATGATTATGTACGCTGGTATTTTTTCTATTCCATTATTCTGCTAAATAAAATACTCGATGAAATATTTACATGTATGTTGGAGTTAATAAAGCTTACAGTTTTCACTGTCGGTGAAGGGTCTCAATTAGTTAAATGATGGAATTAAAAAGCATTAATACCAACTTCTTGTTGTTTTGTATAGCTTTTTGGCTTGGCTAAGTTCTATTGTTTTGTCATCACAATAATAAAATTTCCAGGATCAAAGAAAATTTCAAACAAGAAAAAGAAAATCAATTTATTATAGATATCACAGCGCATTTAAAAAAAATAAAGAGTTATTAAATTCATAAGGCATTTGGTCTTTTGTATGTTTAAGAAAAATTAATAAACAATGAGGTGCTCTGAAAAAATAACGAAAAAGAGATGTTTTATCAAAAAAATACTTGCAGAACCACACTTTCTAAAAATAAAACAATCTTCTGCTTCTATTATATCCATTGGTCCATGGTTTAAATGAATTGGTGCCAATGATTATGTACGCTGGTATTTTTTCTATTCCATTATTCTGCTAAATAAAATACTCTATGAAATATTTACATGTATGTTGGAGTTAATAAAGCTTACAGTTTTCACTGTCGGTGAAGGGTCTCAATTAGTTAAATGATGGAATTAAAAAGCATTAATACCAACTTCTTGTTGTTTTGTATAGCTTTTTGGCTTGGCTAAGTTCTATTGTTTGTCATCACAATAATAAAATTTCCAGGATCAAAGAAAATTTCAAACAAGAAAAAGAAAATCAATTTATTATAGATATCACAGCGCTTTTAAAAAAAATAAAGAGTTATTAAATTCATAAGGCATTTGGTCTTTTGAATGTTTAAGAAAAATTAATAAACAATGAGGTGCTCTGAAAAAATAACGAAAAAGAGATGTTTTATCAAAAAAATACTTGCAGAACCACACTTTCTAAAAATAAAAAATCTTCTGCTTCTATTATATCCATTGGTCCATGGTTTAAATGAATTGGTGCCAATGATTATGCACGCTGGTATTTTTTCTATTCCATTATTCTGCTAAATAAAATACTCGATGAAATATTTACATGTATGTTGGAGTTAATAAAGCTTACAGTTTTCTCTGTCGGTGAAAGGGTCTCAATTAGTTAAATGATGGAATTAAAAAGCATTAATACCAACTTCTTGTTGTTTTGTATAGCTTTTTGGCTTGGCTAAGTTCTATTGTTTTGTCATCACAATAATAAAATTTCCAGGATCAAAGAAAATTTCAAACAAGAAAAAGAAAATCAATTTATTATAGATATCACAGCGCTTTTAAAAAAAATAAAGAGTTATTAAATTCATAAGGCATTTGGTCTTTTGAATGTTTAAGAAAAATTAATAAACAATGAGGTGCTCTGAAAAAATAACGAAAAAGAGATGTTTTATCAAAAAAATACTTGCAGAACCACACTTTCTAAAAATAAAACAATCTTCTGCTTCTATTATATCCATTGGTCCATGGTTTAAATGAATTGGTGCCAATGATTATGTACGCTGGTATTTTTTCTATTCCATTATTCTGCTAAATAAAATACTCGATGAAATATTTACATGTATGTTGGAGTTCATAAAGCTTACAGTTTTCTCTGTCGGTGAAAGGGTCTCAATTAGTTAAATGATGGAATTAAAAAGCATTAATACCAACTTCTTGTTGTTTTGTATAGCTTTTTGGCTTGGCTAAGTTCTATTGTTTTGTCATCACAATAATAAAATTTCCAGGATCAAAGAAAATTTCAAACAAGAAAAAGAAAATCAATTTATTATAGATATCACAGCGCATTTAAAAAAAATAAAGAGTTATTAAATTCATAAGGCATTTGGTCTTTTGAATGTTTAAGAAAAATTAATAAACAATGAGGTGCTCTGAAAAAATAACGAAAAAGAGATGTTTTATCAAAAAAATACTTGCAGAACCACACTTTCTAAAAATAAAACAATCTTCTGCTTCTATTATATCCATTGGTCCATGGTTTAAATGAATTGGTGCCAATGATTATGCACGCTGGTATTTTTTCTATTCCATTATTCTGCTAAATAAAATACTCGATGAAATATTTACATGTATGTTGGAGTTAATAAAGCTTACAGTTTTCTCTGTCGGTGAAAGGGTCTCAATTAGCTAAATGATGTAATTAAAAAGCATTAATACCAACGTCTTGTTGTTTTGTATAGCTTTTTGGCTTGGCTAAGTTCTATTGTTTTGTCATCACAATAATAAAATTTCCAGGATCAAAGAAAATTTCAAACAAGAAAAAGAAAATCAATTTATTATAGATATCACAGCGCATTTAAAAAAATAAAGAGTTATTAAATTCATAAGGCATTTGGTCTTTTGTATGTTTAAGAAAAATTAATAAACAATGAGGTGCTCTGAAAAAATAACGAAAAAGAGATGTTTTATCAAAAAAATACTTGTAGAACCACACTTTCTAAAAATTAAAACAATCTTCTGCTTCTATTATATCCATTGGTCCATGGTTTAAATGAATTGGTGCCAATGATTATGTACGCTGGTATTTTTTCTATTCCATTATTCTGCTAAATAAAATACTCGATGAAATATTTACATGTATGTTGGAGTTAATAAAGCTTACAGTTTTCACTGTCGGTGAAGGGTCTCAATTAGCTTAAATGATGAATTAAAAAGCATTAATACCAACTTCTTGTTGTTTTGTATAGCTTTTTGGCTTGGCTAAGTTCTATTGTTTTGTCATCACAATAATAAAATTTCCAGGATCAAAGAAAATTTCAAACAAGAAAAGAAAATCAATTTATTATAGATATCACAGCGCATTTAAAAAAAATAAAGAGTTATTAAATTCATAAGGCATTTGGTCTTTTGGATGTTTAAGAAAAATTAATAAACAATGAGGTGCTCTGAAAAATAACGAAAAAGAGATGTTTTATCAAAAAAATACTTGTAGAACCACACTTTCTAAAAATAAAACAATCTTCTGCTTCTATTATATCCATTGGTCCATGGTTTAAATGAAACGGCTGGCAATGAAACGGCTGGCAATGAAACGGCTGGCAATGAAACGGCTGGCAATGAAACGGCTGGCAATGAAACGGCGGCAATGACGGCGGCAATGAAACGGCTGGCAATGAAACGGCGGCAATGAAACGGCTGGCAATGAAACGGCTGGCAATGAAACGGCTGGCAATGAAACGGCGGCAATGAAACGGCGGCAATGAAACGGCTGGCAATGAAACGGCTGGCAATGAAACGGCTGGCAATGAAACGGCTGGCAATGAAACGGCTGGCAATGAAACGGCGGCAATGACGGCGGCAATGAAACGGCGGCAATGAAACGGCTGGCAATGAAACGGCGGCAATGAAACGGCGGCAATGAAACGGCGGCAATGAAACGGCTGGCAATGAAACGGCTGGCAATGAAACGGCGGCAATGACGGCGGCAATGAAACGGCGGCAATGAAACGGCGGCAATGAAACGGCTGGCAATGAAACGGCTGGCAATGAAACGGCGGCAATGAAACGGCTGGCAATGAAACGGCTGGCAATGAAACGGCGGCAATGACGGCGGCAATGAAACGGCGGCAATGAAACGGCTGGCAATGAAACGGCGGCAATGAAACGGCGGCAATGAAACGGCTGGCAATGAAACGGCGGCAATGAAACGGCTGGCAATGAAACGGCTGGCAATGAAACGGCGGCAATGAAACGGCGGCAATGACGGCGGCAATGAAACGGCTGGCAATGAAACGGCTGGCAATGAAACGGCTGGCAATGAAACGGCTGGCAATGAAACGGCTGGCAATGAAACGGCTGGCAATGAAACGGCTGGCAATGAAACGGCTGGCAATGAAACGGCTGGCAATGAAAGGGCGGCAATGACGGCGGCAATGAAACGGCTGGCAATGAAACGGCTGGCAATGAAACGGCTGGCAATGAAACGGCTGGCAATGAAACGGCTGGCAATGAAACGGCGGCAATGAAACGGCGGCAATGAAACGGCTGGCAATGAAACGGCTGGCAATGAAACGGCTGGCAATGAAACGGCTGGCAATGAAACGGCTGGCAATGAAACGGCGGCAATGACGGCGGCAATGAAACGGCGGCAATGAAACGGCTGGCAATGAAACGGCGGCAATGAAACGGCGGCAATGAAACGGCGGCAATGAAACGGCTGGCAATGAAACGGCTGGCAATGAAACGGCGGCAATGACGGCGGCAATGAAACGGCGGCAATGAAACGGCGGCAATGAAACGGCTGGCAATGAAACGGCGGCAATGAAACGGCTGGCAATGAAACGGCTGGCAATGAAACGGCGGCAATGAAACGGCTGGCAATGAAACGGCGGCAATGACGGCGGCAATGAAACGGCGGCAATGAAACGGCGGCAATGAAACGGCGGCAATGAAACGGCTGGCAATGAAACGGCGGCAATGAAACGGCTGGCAATGAAACGGCTGGCAATGAAACGGCGGCAATGAAACGGCGGCAATGACGGCGGCAATGAAACGGCGGCAATGACGGCGGCAATGACGGCGGCAATGAAACGGCTGGCAATGAAACGGCTGGCAATGAAACGGCTGGCAATGAAACGGCTGGCAATGAAACGGCTGGCAATGAAACGGCTGGCAATGAAACGGCTGGCAATGAAACGGCGGCAATGACGGCGGCAATGAAACGGCTGGCAATGAAACGGCTGGCAATGAAACGGCTGGCAATGAAACGGCTGGCAATGAAACGGCTGGCAATGAAACGGCGGCAATGAAACGGCGGCAATGAAACGGCTGGCAATGAAACGGCTGGCAATGAAACGGCTGGCAATGAAACGGCTGGCAATGAAACGGCTGGCAATGAAACGGCGGCAATGAAACGGCGGCAATGAAACGGCGGCAATGACGGCGGCAATGACGGCGGCAATGACGGCGGCAATGACGGCGGCAATGAAACGGCGGCAATGAAACGGCTGGCAATGAAACGGCGGCAATGAAACGGCTGGCAATGAAACGGCTGGCAATGAAACGGCGGCAATGAAACGGCTGGCAATGAAACGGCTGGCAATGAAACGGCGGCAATGAAACGGCTGGCAATGAAACGGCTGGCAATGAAACGGCTGGCAATGAAACGGCTGGCAATGAAACGGCTGGCAATGAAACGGCGGCAATGAAACGGCGGCAATGACGGCGGCAATGACGGCGGCAATGACGGCGGCAATGACGGCGGCAATGACGGCGGCAATGAAACGGCGGCAATGAAACGGCTGGCAATGAAACGGCTGGCAATGAAACGGCGGCAATGAAACGGCGGCAATGAAACGGCTGGCAATGAAACGGCGGCAATGAAACGGCTGGCAATGAAACGGCTGGCAATGAAACGGCTGGCAATGAAACGGCTGGCAATGAAACGGCGGCAATGAAACGGCGGCAATGACGGCGGCAATGACGGCGGCAATGAAACGGCGGCAATGACGGCGGCAATGAAACGGCGGCAATGACGGCGGCAATGACGGCGGCAATGACGGCGGCAATGACGGCGGCAATGAAACGGCTGGCAATGAAACGGCGGCAATGACGGCGGCAATGACGGCGGCAATGAAACGGCTGGCAATGAAACGGCGGCAATGAAACGGCGGCAATGACGGCGGCAATGAAACGGCGGCAATGAAACGGCGGCAATGACGGCGGCAATGAAACGGCGGCAATGAAACGGCTGGCAATGAAACGGCGGCAATGACGGCGGCAATGAAACGGCGGCAATGACGGCGGCAATGAAACGGCGGCAATGAAACGGCGGCAATGACGGCGGCAATGACGGCGGCAATGACGGCGGCAATGAAACGGCTGGCAATGAAACGGCTGGCAATGAAACGGCTGGCAATGAAACGGCGGCAATGACGGCGGCAATGAAACGGCTGGCAATGAAACGGCTGGCAATGAAACGGCGGCAATGACGGCGGCAATGAACGGCTGGCAATGAAACGGCTGGCAATGAAACGGCTGGCAATGAAACGCGGCAATGAATAGTCCCGTTCCGATTTTTAAAGTACTGGTTAAGTCCATTGTATATTACACCAAGCCTGAGGGATCCCTCGAAGAAGCCGTCAATCTAAGCATAGGCTTGCGTAGGCCTAGGCTTAGGGGGCCCCTATTTGAAAAAAAAAAACATTTTTTTTGACAGCTTTATTTTGTTTTTGCGTTTTTTGGCTTGGGGCCGAAACGACCCCGGGGCCGAAAAGCGGGGGCCGAAACGATATTGGGGCCGAAAAACGGGGGCCGAAACGCCCTGTACCCTAATTTAAAGATAGAGAGTAAATAGGACAGGTAAAGGAAGTAAATTGTTTCACTATTTCTTCTTTCTAATCTCACATTTCCCTTTTCTCTCCTCTCCCACCCACCCAACGCAGCCGCTCTCTTTCGCCCCGCCTAAGTTAGAGACAGGGAAGTAGTATGCTGAAACGAGAGAAAAAGAATTTTTTGAAGCCTTGTAACTTAGCTTAACATCATTTATTTCAATTAATTTTGGGCTCATTTTGAAGAGCACGCTGAATATTACTGAGTCAATGTCGAGTTTTGGAGAAGCATTTTTTAAAATGAAAAAAAACTCGATTTTCAACAATTATTTTTGAACTTCTTTGCGAATCAAACCACACAATTTTGGTATCATTCGAAAGCTTTTGTAAAGAAGAATGCTTTTTCAAATTAATTGCTAGGCAAATGGATTCCTCTGCTAAAAGTTATGACTTCGTGAAATGAGACAAAATATCTAAAACTTCATCAGGGAAAAAAATTTTTCCCTAGAGACCGATTTTCTTGAAATTTTGCATAGGACCATATTTTGGGGAACCGCCCTGTTCGGCGTGGCCAGTTCGGCGTGGCCGGTTCGGCGTGGTTTTTTCGGCGTGAGGTTTTTTCGGCGTGGGTTTTTTCGGCGTAGGATCTTTCGGCGTGGCCGGTTCGGCGTACGTTATAAAATGGACTTTTCGGCGTGATAGTGTAAAAAAATAAAAAATTTACTTTATTGTGCAAACGAAAATAAAATTGTTGGTCATTCGCATTTCAATCTTTATAAGATACGGAAATAATAAAAATGAAAAATCAATTAAGGGTCCATAACACAATTTTGCGATATTCCTCTGAGAAATTCAATATATTTTGGACATCGAAATTGGCAACCATATTCAGAATGCGTTTGTCTGCGTCCCGATACTTCTTCTTCTTCGGCGGTGGGTCTTGCCCATTCACACATCGAACGTAATCGGCGTCACGCGCCCGTTGGTCCATTCTAAGAACGTCGATGAAGCGCCAAATGGTCGGATAACGGCAGCTGAAAATTGTCTGAAGCCGACGATGTGCTGCTTCTGCGATGTTATTCGTGCGTTCGTCTTCATTAAGAGTCCGTTCGTAAACATTCCAAAAATCAACTGGAAAACGTGGACGGGTACATGTTCCATTCGCCAAAGGAACGCCCGTGTAGTTGATCAGAAACCTATTTATGCGTAAAGTGCAGTAACTGCCGCAGTCAAATGTTGAACGGGCACAAACGCAAGGGCGGTGATCATTCGGGATGTTTCTGCAAAAACGGGGTCACTTCTATAGCGCTACAAGAAAATAAAATTTTATTAAAAAAGAAAATTAAAAAGCAACGGCTTGCATTTCGAAATCCTTCCGAGGCAAGATGATTATGCAAATTATGCACTAGATGGAAAAGGCATCCGCGCAGTTGCGCGTTCCGAAAATCAGCGCTTGCTCCTTCCATTGCGGCTTGCTCAAAATCCAACATTATGGACGCTGGCGCAAACGCAGGCCACATTCGAAACATCCTTTCATAAATCGATCGCGACTTTCCAGTGAGAAGACATGTCGCAACCGGAAAAGTCCACTAAGGCTTTTAAAATGAAAAAAACAAAACAAAACTTTGCCAGCAGAACGTAGACTTGAAAAAATGGATGAGGGGCAATTGAAAAAGTTGCATCAGCGAACACTTCCGTCATGGCGTGAGCCCAGTTCGAGTATGAGCCCTTTCCGAAGATAATGATTCTGAATTAAAATGATTTTTTTGGTCCCTTGTAACAAACTTTTTTACCGATACTGCGATTGGTCGCCATTGAATGAAACACGCTGGAATCCGAAAGAAGGTATTGCTCCTCTTCCACTCCATCGCCACGCAGGTAAACTTGGTATGCGTCGCCAATTTGTAGGTCATGGATGGAATTTGGAGCCGGCGGTGGAGCTGTGATTTCATGCCGAGCACGTTTAATTATCTAAATGCAAAAAAATAATCCAAATTATCTCTGCTTTCTAACTTTTTTGATTCCATTTGAAGTTGGTAACTGGGCAAGCACTGGCGTTGAAACGTTGACCATTGCATTGGCACGAATTTGTGAGGGCAGTTCCATCGATTCAACTGCACGCCTTTTGACTCCAGTGACGATTTTTTTGCGCTTCGACGTTGGCAATGTTTGATTCGTGTGTATGTTCAGTACCATTTTGATAAAATTGTTTTCGCAAATCAGTATGTATTCTTCCACGGCAGTCGTCCTTTCTTCCGCATCGCCAAAATTTTATGTCATTATCAGCGTTAAAAGTGTCGAAAACGTAGAGGAAAAGAAATTTTACAATAAATGAAAAAGTAAAATTTTTTATTTTTTTACACTATCACGCCGAAAAGTCTATTTTATAACGTACGCCGAACCGGCCACGCCGATAGATCCTACGCCGAAAAAACCCACGCCGAAAAAACCTCACGCCGAAAAAACCGCCGAATCGGCCACGCCGAACTGGCCACGCCGAACTGACCCGGACCCATATTGACCCCCTCTATCCTTTAATGTTTTGTTTTTTGGAAGTCTCTTTCCTATCTCGAGATCGGCTCTTGCCTTTTTACAAGGGACTTTTTCTGATTTCTTTTTAAATTTTTGCTTTTTTATTTACTTTGGCGTTCTGAATTAAATAATTTTTGCAACTGTGAGAGCCAATTCGCCATGTCAAAAAATTGTAAAAAACAACCATTTTTCTAAATTTTTTACCTCAGAGTAATAAATAAGGACAAAATAAGGATCATAGCAAATAAGGACGAATCTTAGAAATAAGGATTTTTTTATTTTCTAAGATTCGACCCCTCCAAATAAGGACAAACCTCAAAAATAAGGACAAATGCGATCCCTGAATAATTATCAAGGATAAAGTTAATAATTTACAAGTTAATAAATATATTCAATATGCTTCCATTCGAAGTACAACATTTTTCGACTGGCACTGCAGACACAACACCGTCCTTTCATGCGGACACAGTCCATCATGTCGAATTCGATTTCTATGGTCAACGCGTGGCCACTGTGTCCAGTGATAAGACGGTTTGCATTTGGGACAAGGACACGCAGAACGGAACGTGGAGGAAAAGCGCATCATGGAAGGTGCGATGATAGGCGATTACAGATTTAATGGACGCAAATTCCAATTTAAAGGATTAGCGCTGTTTAAGAGGGCCTCTTTTATTCAGAAACACGGCGGTGCCGTTTGGAAAGTGCGCTTTGCACATCCGGAGTATGGTCAAGTATTGGCGACCTGTTCCTTTGACAACACTATTCAAATATTCGACAAAGACGGTCCATTTTAGGCCATTTCTTAAAAATTATAGTGAAAATGTCTTTTCTCCTAATCTTTAGCTGCCGATCTAACCGAAATCAGACCGATTACCGGCGCCGACTCCTCCAATGGATGGGCGTGTCGTGCGGTTTTAAGACAAAGGTTACACATTATTCGAACCTCCGAAAACTTTAGAATTAGCACCAAAAGTTTTATAAAGCATTTTTTAAAAATTATTTGCAGTAACGCCAGTGCTGGTATCATTGACATACAATTCGCACCACATTATTTGGGTCTTCAATTGGTTAATCATTTGCCTTCCTCCTCCTTTAAAATTGAAAATTGTTTTAGGCTGCGTGTACTGCTTCAGGCCGACTGATAATTTACGAGGCCGAAGACATTATGGCATTGGACAATTGGAACGGTGAGTTTTGTGTCTGAAAATTTCTTAAATGTATTTTCTTTTGTCAGTTCTTTACGACTACGAAGTGGCGACGAGTCGGCTCAATTCCCTTTCATGGAGCACAAATCGCTTTGTAAACTTTTGTTTGTATTTTATTTGGTTAGTTTCTTAAATTTGTCCCCCATCTTCCAGGACCCTCCCCATATTGCTGTTTCTTCCGATGATGTAAATGCTTCTCCATCTGAGAAAGTGTTTCTGTTTCGGGTCAATTCTGGCTCCGGGTTTGTTATTTATCTCTTCTAATAGATTTTCTTTCGTTTTAGCCTCGTGCGATTGGACGCAAATGGCGGCGACGGGAAGCCGTCGCCGCCATTTGCGCAGTTCAACTTTGTTGAACAGGTCAGTGCCGTCTGTTTTGGCCCTTCCTGCGGTTTGGCCCAGCATAAATTGGCAGTGGCTGTGGGCGCCAAAGTGTCGGTGTTCCATTTGGTCAGCGGACCAATTTCGGCACTTTTTGCTGGCGACGACCCCGACGTTGAAGGTGTGGTAATGCCAATGCTCGCTATGGAAAATGGAAGAGCACAGACGGCGGACGAAACGCCCGTGGGGACCGCCAAATTGACACTCAGCGGATGTGAAGTGTTGGAGGAGGGCAATGCGGCACAGGCGAGTGATGGACAAAGCTAAGGGAAACGAAAGTGCCAAATGTGAAGCCGTCCAAATGCCAAGTTCAGGTCGTCCGCCTTTCTTGGAATGTCATTGGCGATGTCATCTCCGCTGTGCATGCTGACGGACAAATTCGCGTGTGGCGATGTGAGTTTTGCGCTTTTCATTCAAAAATACAATAGTTGCGGAGTTTATTACGTCAACATGAATCTTTAAGACATATTTTCCAATCGATGGATTTTGGCCTCAACGATAACACCTCCAGCGGAACAGGACCGAAGCGCGAAAGATGATGTTTATTATTGAAGACGACTTTCTCTTTTTTCTCATTTTTACTTTGATAATTTAGCAAAATTTCGATATTTGCATTAGTACCTCTAAAACCGTTTATATATCTATTTAAATAATTGGTAATAGTTATGTTTGTTCCCCATTTTTGGCAAAAAAATGCGTGTTTTAAAAAGTAAACCGACTTCCATTTCGACCACTTTAGAACCTTATTTCGTGCATTTGAATCGATTTTGAAGGAATAATGGAACGGTGAATTATCGACTTTCTGTTCGAATCGGTCCGGGCTTCGGAATTGACCAAAATAGTTGTCGACTCCGTGGTCAGTGAAACCGAGCATTTTTAATAATAAAATCTCGGCCCATATTGGTTTATCCGTTATTTTTCTTTCATTACCATTCCAATTTTTTACAACCCAAAAAAGAATGTACATGGGTACATTGCAGGGATGGCGCCGATTTCCGATGTTTTGGGTACGGTCAAATTTTTTCGTTGGCAAAGCTGTGCCAACAATAATCATTGCTGGGTGATATTGATTCTTTTGTCCTTCGTTGTTTCCCTTTCCAATGTTTTTTTTTTTTTATATTTCTCTATTATTTGATTTTTCTCTTTTCATGCCAAGTCCCTCCAGTTTTAGTCATTTCCTTTTGCTTCTTCTCTTTTCTTCATTTGGCGACGATAATTTTGGAGTAGGCCAAACAATTCGATCCAAACGACAGTCCTTTTCCCGATATATTTGCGGAATTCCTCCGTACATTTTCCATTCTGACATTCGTAAGTGAAACCATACATATTTTAACGAAATTGAATGTAAAATTGGCATCGTCCGCTTCCCCTCCCTCCACCCCCCCCCCCTCCCTTCAGCTTGTGCGTATTGGGCCATTTGTTTGAACCACGGTTTTGCCACCAATTTGCCCTGTATGGACAATCAAAATTGTTTAGAGCACAACCCGAACACAGAATGCATCCAGGGAACGTAAGTTCATTGCTAAAACCAATCGAAACATTTTCTGATCACTTTGTTTATTTATCTGGTCATCTTTGACTCCTTTATGATCACCCTCCCTTTTTTAACAGATGCTGCACTTTGCCCACCGTCCTAATGCCTTTGGCCATTCCCACAAGTTCGCAGCCTTTGCCACTTTCTTCCGCTTCTTCAATTTCGCCGAATTCGCTTCCCCCTTATATCCTTAGTGCCCTCTTTTTTATTCCTCATTATTTACTTCATTTGATTCTTTTCAGTTTCTGATATATATGCAAAGCTATTATCCCTGATAAATATCATCAAATTATCAATTCATTCGCTTTACCATTTATTTCATTTTATTGTACAAAAAATAGTGAATGCATAAAGTTTAAAAGATTAAATTTAAAAATGGCTGAACATCATTGTGTTATTTTATTAAGGGACTTTTTAAGAAATAAACTCTTGTACTGCTTGGACTTTGTGTTGTCTCTTCTGAACTGCTCGAACTTTCCGTCGCTGTTCCTTCTGACCCGTCCGGACTTAGTGTTGTCTCTTCTGAAATTCTGCCTAAAATTTTTGAAATTCCGACGATGAACTGAAATCGGAATTCCGAACCCAATAACGTCGGAAATCGGGATTCTGTAACATCCCTGACGCGCACTTCTAGCGTAAACAATTTAAAGTATGAAAAATATTAAGAAGAAAACAATCAATGAAAACCTGTTAAAGGAGCAGCTCTTCGATCAATTCGTCTTTTGTTGTGACGAATACAGGCTTCATCTTCTTGCGCCGGCTGCGACTGATTCGTTGATAGTCGTTTTTGTTGTCGGCAGAAAACACACATTTGTATTTTCTGGCGCGAACGGCTGCTCCAACTTTCAGGTTTATATCGCCCACTGCTCCGATTGTTCCATCCTCCTAGACTTATCCAGTTGCGACTCCATTACTTCTTAGGCGTCGTCCAGTTGATAGCGAAACCAATGCCGCTAACGCGACTGGTAAAGCCGAGGGCTCCGACACTCGTCCAGGAGGGTCGATGGAGAAGACGACTTCGTGCTCGCAGAAGAAGATTTCCGCCTCTTGCTTCGCGAACTCGTAAGAAAGTCGAAAAGCAGCCTTAATGATAATTTATTTTGATGAACATCACAACAAAATAAATTGAATTTTTGTTTCCTTTTTCCTTGTTTTAGAAATGGAATTTCCATTATTTTTTGACGGTAACTCCGATTTTTGTTTTTTGTAGCCGCAATTACAAATTCGGCATCGGAATCCGTTTTTAGAAATCAAACTGCGCAATTTCTAGCATATATAAAATAATGAGTAAATGTCGTTAAACTCAAATCTATAATGGAAAACACGAAAGAACTAAACGTTGTTGTACAAATTCTGGATTTGACCCAAATTATAAACTTACACGCGAATCGCGCGCGAACGTTCCATTCAAGCGGAATTTCCCTTTGCCTGATTTTGCATGGATTATCAATTTGGCAATTTGTCCTGTAATTTTGACCAAATGTAGGTAACTGTTTTGGTAGTTTTTGTCTTTAAAAAACATTTACCTTTTCTCCATGTTTTTTTCCCCGATCGCGTATTATCTACGCAAAGACAGGCAGCATTTATTTTAATAGTAGCAATTTTCGACTTAAAATTATTAATTTTTAAAAAAATTTATACTTTATTTGACAGGGAAATTTTTGTATTTTTTAATTTTCTCAAAATTTTATTTTTTTTTGATTGCGCCTAAATTGCGCCCTGTCAACGCAACTTGCGTTTTTTCGGGACATTTGAGTGTATTGGCTATAACTGTCTGGCGCTAACTGATAGAAGGATGAAGTTAATAGGCGCAATGTAGAGCTTTTGGAGCTTTAATTTCTCAAAAAAGAAAATTCGAAAATTTTTTAAAAAAATTTGAGCTAAGGGGGGGTACAGGTTTTTCAGTTTTTGAGTTATATGAATTTTTAACGATTTTATAAAAATAAACGGAAACCACTTCCAAGCATCCGTTTTTGGTCCTCTATCGGTTGTAGTAATTTTTGAAAAATAGGCGGGACAATTCAGTCCGGGGCTGTAACTTCCCAGGAGGTGGCTGGAGTGAAAAGTTGTTTTGACCATTTTTGTAGATCATTTTAAGGGCTATCGAATGGTGTAACTATGTTGAAAAATTTTCAGGAATCTTCGAGCTAGGCCCTAAAGATGATAAAACGCAGAAAAATACGGCCGATTTTATGTAATTTATTTTGGATTCCAATTACTAGTAAGGAAAAAGTTCGAACAAATTATATATCATTCGAATCCTCTCGGTCTGTAAAGTAAGAATCCGTAAAAAAAAAAGTCATATGAAAAAATATTTACATTACTTGACCTCTGGTTGACTGTAATACATGGACACAAAAGAACTTTAGTCAGAAAGCTTTTAGGACAGAGTTATAGACCTGGGACTGAAATGGCTAATTTAAAAGCATTAGGTTTATTTTGGCCAAGACACCGCACACTCGACTACGGCGGCCAGTAGGTGGGGCGCCGCTCGCTCGCTCCGGGTTCCAATTTCCCACTTCAGTATCAAGTCTGTAACTCTTCAGGGAGTGGTTTCCGCAGGTTTTTTTTAACGGATTCTTAATTTATAGACCGAGAGGAGTATTGTTCGATTTTGCGTCTGGGCCCTCAAAACTATATTTACCATAGACCGAGAGGAGTATTGTTCGATTTTGCGTCTGGGCCCTCAAAACTATATTTACCAAATAAATATTTGTTAAATAACGAAATTAAATTTTTTGGATTGCGTTGATAAAAGCTCCTCCGTTTTTGTTTTTTTCTTTCTACTCCCCGCATCGAATTCGTCTCAGAATTTGTGCGCGTAGCAAATTGGCGCCGGTCGTTCCAATAAAAACGTGCGAAGGGTTCGCCGTCAAACGGTGCAAATACTCCCTGAAAAGCAGGGGACATATCCAACGGGGAGGGGCGTGGGATATTTGGTTTTCTTAACTTACCCCCCCCCCCCCCAACCCGAAATACGGAAATATTCGACTGAAAATAAAACCCAAAGAATCTAGTTTTCTACTACGTTCCATCCCAAAGCCAAAAAATGTAGAACCTCTGAATACGATGACATTGTTGAAAAGGTCGTTCACAAAAAAAAATAATCGTTTTTTTTTTTTTGCTTTTCAAATGCCACTAAATAATCCCTTTGTGTTTTTACGTGTTGCTCAGTTCAGAGATGGACAACGCGAAGAAGTGAATGTTGGCCATGGCGCGGAGATTTTGTGCACTGAAAAAAGGGAGTGATTTGAAAACAAAGCAAAGGATAGAAGATACCTTTGGAAAGCTTCGTCCTGAGAAAAGCCTACGGAAAGGAAAAAGGGGAAAAAACAGTGCCAACAGCAGAAAAAGATGAAATAGAAAAAGATAATTACCATCACTCAGCAGAACAACCAAAGCGGGCACCTGCTGACCAAAGGACAAATAAAAGCGACAAAAAGGGTACGGTAAAGGTCAGGGATTGTAATACGGTGGCTTAGTTGAATATTTCCTTTCCCTCCCCCAATGTTTTCTCTTCGTTGGCAATTAGCATTTACCGTCCGCCGTCGGCGTTCCAGCAAATGGACCGCCTGTTGCAATGCCCTGCCGATGAAAGTGGTGCCGGTCAAATGCCGAACCTGTCAATTTGTCTCAGAATATTCTCGTGCTTTCCCTGCCGACAAATGGTGTTCCCTGCCTGATGGAATGCGTCCATCATCTGCTCGCTGTTTCTGAATCTGTTCCACCCCCACTCCGTCTTTTGCAGTTCGGCACCCGCAAATTGAATCAGCGCCACTTGGGGCCCCTTTTCAGGCTCTTCCAATTGAATTTGGCACAGAATCTCTTCCAACCACCGCTTCTGTTCTTGGTAAACCCTCTGCACTGAACCACTGGAGTCGACGATGAACAGAACGTCCAGCGAAGGGCAATGAACTGCTTGAAAAGGAGTGAAGGGCGACAAGGCGACTTCCTCCTGTTTTCCCCTCCCCTCCTCTTCTCTTGCCCCTCCTCTCCTTCTCTCTTCCCCATCTTCCTGCCGTTCTCTCTTTCCCTCTCGTCCCCCTATCTTCTCTTCCCTCTTTCCTCCTTTTTCGCCCTTACTTTTCTGCTGTTTCACCACCACTCCAAATGCCTTTCTCTTCGTTTCTTTTCTCCGAAGCTCTTTTGTCTTTCCCAATTTCATCTTTTTCCCAGCCTTTTCACCTTTGTTCACTTCAAATCTGAGGTTTATAAAATCAAAAGCATTACCCCCCCCCCACCCTCCCCCAAATGTTTCTTACTCGACTTTTGCCTCGGGCGTTGCCGACGGATTCAGTGCTTTCGCCAACAGTGCTTTCGCCAAAGAAACACCCTTTGAAGGGGACGAAGTCAATGACAGCACAGAAGCATTGGGTGTTGATGAAAATGGAGCAACATCAGTATCAGCAAAAGAAGAAGTTGATGGTAAAGGATGAGTGAGCTCGGATGGTGCTTCAGAACTGCTAGAACTTTCCGTCGTTCCTTCTGAAGCCTCTTCTGAACTGCTTGGAATTCCCGTCGGCTCTTTTGTACTGCTTGCACTTTGTGTTGTTTCTTCTGAACTGTTTGGAATTCCCGTCGGCTCTTTTGTACTGCTTGCACTTTGTGTTGTTTCTTCTGAACTGCTTGGAATTCCCGTCGGCTCTTTTGTACTGATTGGTCTTTGTGTTGTCTCTTCTGAACTGCTCGAACTTTGCGTCGTCGTTCCTTCTGAACTGTCCGGACTTTGTGTTGTCTCTTCTGAACTAAGACTTCCAGTTGGCTCGTTTTTACTGCTTGGACTTTGTGTTGTCTCTTCTGAATTGCTTGGAATTCCCGTCGGCTCTTCTGAACTGCTTGGACTTCCCGTCGTTCCTTCTGAACTGTCCGGACTTTGTTTTGTTCCTTTTGTACTGCTTGGACTTTGCGTTGTCTCTTCTGTTCCTGTTTCTGTTGTTTTCGTTTGTGTTTCTTGTTCTCTTTTCTCTTCTTCTTCTTCGCTTTTCTCATCTTTTTCTTCTGCTTTTGTTGGCACTTCGAATACGTCGTCCACTCGTTCGACAGATGAAAAGGAAGAGAAAGAAGCATTGCCAAGTGCCATTGGTTCAGTGACGGAAAGGACGGGCAGAAAGGGGAATTTAAATTAAATATTAGTGATATTCGAGGGACAAATAAAAAAGTCTCAAACATTTAGCCAAACGGAGTTTGTCTATACCCGTTGAATTTCTGTCCAATTGCCCTGTTTCGTTTGTGCCGTTCGGTTCCCTTGGTCCATGATATCGTCCGGTGTTATTTGCTGGTTCCTCTCTTTCGGAGACTGTTCAGTCTGCTGAATCTGTCCCACTTTTCCGTGTCCTGTGCCATTTCGATGGAGTGTCTGCCCCTCCCTTTTGTCTGTCGTCCCTTTTTGGCTTTGCTTTTTCTCATTCTCTCTGCTCGTCTCTTCCTCTTCCTCCCCTTCTCCTTTTTCTTCTTCCTCTTCATTTGTCTCCTCCTTCTTCCATTTTTCTTCTTCTTCGTCCTTGCCAGTTTTTTCGTTATTTTCGCTTTCGCTTTGTTCGATTTGCCTCTTTTGCTGATCCATATCGAGCGATTGGAGCTGTTCACCCGAATTTCGGCCTATATGAAATGTTTTTGCTCAGTTTGTTACTTATTTTTAAATCACAAATTCACCTTTTGGGGGGCCATCCGTAAAAAAAACATCTGACGAAGTGAAAAATGGGGAGGAAATTGGAGGAAACGAAGATGAGGAGGATGAAGAAAAAGGAATTGTCGGTGGAAGAGAAGAGGAAAAAAAGGGAGAGAAAGACGGAGGGGAAAAGGAGGAAATTGGCTGAGTGTTTTGCAGGAGAAATTTATCTGAAAAAGATACATAAATTGGACCAGGGAAGAGAAGAAGAAGCAACTGTAAATCGTACTGACGCATTTCGTAAATTCCGCCATTTTTACTGAATTTTCGCGTAAAATGACACATAATTCTCAGAAGCAACCAAATTAAGCAATCTTTGTTATCGTATGATATAGTCCTCGAATTGCTAAATAAAATTTAATTTTTTGTAATTTAGCAAGCTAATAGAGAGAGCAATTCAATGGCTAGAGTTATAAGTTATTTTAGTCGAAAACTCAGTAAAAATGGCGGGATTTACGAAATGCGCCAGCACCCTGTAAATTGCATCCCAATCCGATACCGTATATTGTTGATATCGTATCATGCTGTCCCTCGCCCCCCTTCCCTCCCCTCCACCCCTTCCTTATCCCTCCGCCCTCTCTCCCCCTGCCCTCCCCCTCCCTTTCGTCGTACCCACTCCGTCGTCTGACCATCCTTTTCGGTGCCACTTTTTCGGTTTTTTCTCTCTGTCTTTCTGCAAAATGATCACTTTCGCTGTCGTTGTCGTTGGCATTCTCTCTGTTCGGTTCTTTTCCTCCTCCGTTTTATTGTCCCTCTCATTCTCTTCCTGCTGTTGTTCATTTTCATCTGATGATAATGATGAGAGAGATGAAGATGGAAGTGCACTTTGCTTCTCTTCCCAAAGTGTCTGATTTTCCTTTGTCTTTTTTTCTTCCCTTTCTCTCTCTCTCTCTCTTCTTTTCTTTTCCTCTTTTTCTTCCTTCCCTTTCAATCCGTTTTTATTCCTTTTTATTGCATCTTCCTGTTCGCTCTCTCTCTCCCTACTTTTCTCTTCCTCTTCTTCCCTCCCTTCTCCCTCTTTTCTTTCCCTCTCTTTCTTTTCCTCCCTCTTCTTTTCTTCTTCTCTCTTCTCCATTTGTCCTCCTCTTCCATTCTCTTCTCTCTGTTTCCCGCTTGTTTCCGTGTCATTTTTAATATTCACTTCTCCGCTCTTCCTTTCGTTTATCTCCTCTTTTTCACTTCCCTCTTCCTTTTTTGCTTCCTTTTCCGTTTCTTTATTTTTTTCCTTTCTCTTCTCTCCTCTTTTCTCTCCCTTATCCCTCTCCTTTCCGCTTTCTTCATTCACTATCTTTACTTCCTCTCCCTCACTCTCTTTCTCTTCCTCTCCAATGTTCTTTTTCCTTTCTTCCTCTTCCGTATTCTTCCGTTCCTCTCCCTCACTTTCTTTCTCTTCCTCTCCCATGTTCTTTCTCCTTCCTTCCTCGCGCCCACTCTCTTCCTTTCTTTTCTTCATTTCCGCTCTCTCTCTCTCTCTTCTTTTCTTTTCCTCTTTTTCTTCCTTCCCTTTCAATCCGTTTTTATTCCTTTTTATTGCATCTTCCTGTTCGCTCTCTCTCTCCCTACTTTTCTCTTCCTCTTCTTCCCTTCCTTCTCCCTCTTTTCTTTCCCTCTCTTTCTTTTCCTCCCTCTTCTTTTCTTCTTCTCTTTTCTCCATTTGTCCTCCTCTTCCATTCTCTTCTCTCTGTTTCCCGCTTGTTTCCGTGTCATTTTTAATATTCACTTCTCCGCTCTTCCTTTCGTTTATCTCCTCTTTTTCACTTCCCTCTTCCTTTTTTGCTTCCTTTTCCGTTTCTTTATTTTTTTCCTTTCTCTTCTCTCCTCTTTTCTCTCCCTTATCCCTCTCCTTTCCGCTTTCTTCATTCACTATCTTTACTTCCTCTCCCTCACTCTCTTTCTCTTCCTCTCCAATGTTCTTTTTCCTTTCTTCCTCTTCCGTATTCTTCCGTTCCTCTCCCTCACTTTCTTTCTCTTCCTCTCCCATGTTCTTTCTCCTTCCTTCCTCGCGCCCACTCTCTTCCTTTCTTTTCTTCATTTCCGCTCCCTCTCTCTCTCTTTGCTCCTCTTTCTCTTCCACTCTCTCTTCCCAATTTCCTTTCCTCTCTCCTTCTGCTTCCTCTGCTGAGTGTTGTGTCTCTCCTCCTTCTCCTCCTATTCCGATCACTCTTTCCATTTCTCCCTGCTGCTGCTGTTGCTGATCACCCCTTTTTCCATGCCCTCTGATCGGCCCATGGAATGGCAACTGATCACCGATTCGAATGCACGCCTGCGCCCTCTCCGCCTCCGTAAGCAGTGCCGCGCGCAATCGGTCCAATTCTTCAGGGCCCGGACCGAAACATTAAATTTGAAAATTATCTTTGAAATGATTTATTAAATTCTTCTGTTTTCTTACCCGAAAATATTTTCTTCTTTTCCCGAAATTTTGTTCAGTTCGTCGTGAAATGGGAGAGCATCGTCGAAGATGGAAACGATGAAAATCTTCACATTTTTGTGCTCCCTCAGCTGTTTGGCCGGCTTCAGCGGGTCGTCGATGCTCAGTCCGTCGGTGAACAAAATGATTATTTTTCCCGCGTCAGCCCTTTAAATTATTATTATTTTTTTGTTTTTTCTCATTTTTAATGCCTTGGAAACCGAAATCAGACGATGAGAAATAAAATTTCTAATTTTCTCTAGTCAATTTTTCTTCCGTTTTTCTCTGCTCTCTCTCACCATTTCCTTCGTTTTTCTCTTTTTCTCTCCAATTTTTTACTATGATCTCTTTTTCTCTGTTTCTCTCTCTCCCATTTTCCTATGTCTTTCTCTCTTTCTCTGTTTCTCTCCATTTTCCCTCAATTTTTGTCTGTTTTTCTCCCCCATTTTGCCTTGCTCCTCTGTCAGGTCTGAACAGTTCCGACTCGGCCTTTCTCAGTGCGTACCTTAAACAGTCTTTCAAATAAATCTGATTTGATTTGTTCCTCTTCCCCCCCCCTCCCTGATTTTTTTTTTGCCATTTTCTTTTTACCCCGTCCGCGTGCCGCCCGCCTGAAATTTCATGCGCCGAAAGTGTTGTCGAATGTCATCCGCTGAGGGATAAGTGCCGAGCGCAAATTCGGTGAGGGGAAATCCGGCATATTGGACGGCGGCGACTCGGACCGAAAGAGGGGAGAAATGATGGAAATAAAAGGGAGTGATCGGAGGAAAGGAAAATGATCGGTCTATGAAAATAAATAGCAAAGAATGATGGAAATAATCGGATAAAAGAAGAGAAAGAGACAATGACCAACCGCACACAGTACAGGAAAAAATGCCAATCACTTTGTCTTACTGTATCTTACTGTGTCTCTTTCCAACGGCAATGACTCGACCAGCGAAACGGCCCATCGGACATGTTCGCGGTACAGCTGCTCGATGGACCCGCTGGTGTCCAGCAGAAACACCAAATCCAACTTTGGGTGGCACCGCTCCGTTATGGCACCACCAATTGGACCATCTTCCAAATTTCGAATTCGCGTTGTCTTCCCCCCCCCCTCCCCACTCACTTTCACTTTGTCTGTCCGTCGTTCTGTTTCCCTCTTTGGCGCCCCCGGCGTTGTCGACGGTGTGTAGCAGCCACCTATCCGTCTCGTTCTCCGTTTTTGCCATTTCGCTCGTCACATTTTCGTTTCCATCATTCCCTTTTGCTCCTCCTCCTCTGAGTGAGTGTGTGCTTCTCTCCTCTTCCTCATCTATTGCTCCTTTCTTCCCTTCCCTTTCTCTTTCACCTCTTCTTTCCTCCTCATCCCTCCTCTCTTCTTTTCCTCCTTCGATTACTCTTGCTCCTTTCCTCCCTTCCCTTTGTCTTTCTTCTCTTCCTTCCTCTTCGTCTCTCTGCTCTTCACTTTCTCCCCCTGTTATTTTGCCTCCTTCGTCTTTTCTGCCCTCTTCTTCTCTTGCTCCTTTCCTCCCTTCCCTTTGTCTTTCTTCTCTTCCTTCCTCTTCGTCTCTCTTCTGTTCCCTTTTTCTTGCTCCTTCTTCTCTTACTTCCTCTTCACCTTTCCCTTCTCTTCCTTTTCCTCTTCCTGCTGGTGTTCGGATAAGTTGCTCTTCCTCTTCCTGTTTCACACCTCCGTTCCCCCGTCTCTCCTCATTTCCGTCTCTTTCCGTCTCGTCCGTCGTCCCCTCCAGCACCATTTCCTCCTCCTCCTCCTCCTCCTTCCCCTCCGGCATTCCGTTTGCTTCTCCCCCTCCTTTTCCTCCTCCGTCCGTCCCCAACAGAAGTGAGTCGAAATGTTCAGCGGAATTTGAATAATAATTATCATTGTCAGTGTGGTCGAACAGTTCATCAGCAGAAGAAGCCGAAGGCAAAGAAAGAAGCGGAAGAAAAAGAGAGAAAAGGAGGAGAAAAAGGAAAGGGAGGCGAAAATGGGGAAAAGGAGCAGAAAAGGGGGACAAATGGGGGGAAACTGATTAGGACGGAGGATGGGACCATCTGAACAAGGGACAAAGAATGGCAAAATGGAAAAGGGAAAATGTATGGATGGAAATCGGCAAAACGTTGGCATTTTCCGTCGGAAGAATTTTATTGGCGGTGCTTTCACTCGCCACACACATTGCCACCACTGGTCGCTGCTTCATCTCCTTATCTGCTGATCGGTTTTTTCACTCCCCCTCCTCCCGGTCAAATCCGGTCATATCCCTCCCTCCCCCCCGGTCATATTCCTTCTCCCTCTCTCCCGCCGCTCCCATTGTTTATCCGATGGAGAATGTCTTCCGGCATTCGCTCTCCATCCTGTCCTTCTCCCCCCGCACCCTCCCCGCCGGCGGGGGTTTGCCACCCAAATGGTATATGCCGCCATTAACCTTTGCCCAATAAAAAGTACGCATTTCGTTACGCGGGAGGAGGAGGGGGGGGGGGGGAAGGTGTCTTGGGGTAAATTTCCATGAACAGCCGAATTATACAAATTATATTTTAAAAATTTATTTACTTTAAATGGAGATTAAGTGAAGATTCGGTTGAATACATAAAAAAAGAAGGAATGTTTTGAATGATTTAACAAATTCCAATTGATCATTCAATGAGTAAAAAAGAATGGGAAAAGTGAGAAAGAACAAAACGGCAAAGAAAGCACAAAAAAAAAGTGAAGGAAGAGGGGAAGGGGAAGAGATTGGCATTGTAAGAAAATGAAAGACAAAATGGCAATGAAATGGGACTCTGTGGGGCAGCAACGACCGACAATTGAGTCCCCTTTGATCAGCCGATTTCCACTGATCAACTGAGTCTCAACAAAAGCCGGTTTCGCCCTGTCAATTGAGTACCCTTGTTTCATTGATCAGTTCAGTCCCATTGATCAGCTGATAAATGGTGCCCCCTCTTCCGTTGAAATTCCCTCTCCATTTGTTCGTCCCTCTCTGATCAGTAAATAAAATATGGTAAAATGAATAATGGCAAGTTATTGTGTTCAATTGGTCGTCCTTTTCTCCCCTCACACGGGCGCGTAATAACCGCCGTACAAAGCGTAAGGTGACGCGTACTGTCCATAGTAAGCACCGCCAGGGTAAGTACCGTATGCATTGCCATTGTAAGTGCCGTAATAGGGCGGGTAAACGCCAGTGCCGGCACCGAACGGCACGAGGGATTTGTCAGACTGTTTTAAGGGGGGAGAGAAAATGAAACAAAGAAGGGTTAAGGCTGATTGAATATTTTTAATATTTCAGATTCGGGGGGGGGGGGGCGCAAGACTGATACGGTGTCTTTGCGACGAGATACAACTCGACACGGTATCAACCCCCAAAAATACGATATTTTCGATTCCAATACCAATATAACCGAAAAAGTGTCGAAATCGGCAAATATCGAACCAACCAATCACCGACCGACCTGTTGCTGCTGCTGATAATAATGTTGAAAATATGCTGCGTGTTTCTGTTCGTACTGTTCATTCTCTTCGTCCCGAATTGCTCGTTGAGAGAAATAGAGAAAAAGAGCGGTGAACACCAAAAAAGCGATGCCCGCCCACGCGGTGACATAGGACCAACCGAAGGTAATTTGGGTGGCATTTTTCAACGCCTTAATTAATTAACGAATCGATTGTGCCCTCGGGGAGAACGAACGTACTTTGGGCCAATCAATGTAAAATGGGAACACATCGATCACTTTCCGGTCCATGTAATTGACAAAATGCCACAGAAGCATTGCGCCGATCAGCAACAAAACTAAATTTTGAAGGGGGAGGAGTCAAAGAAGAATCGCACTGGCACGGAGAAATACCGGCAAAAAGGAAGAGAAGACTGGTCCAGAAGATCAGCTTGGCACTACGCCAACAGCAGCCGCAAATGCCCACGAGGAGAGCAAAGGCACTGAGCAAAAGACCGATGCCGAAAAGAATGTGAACGCCGCGGAGGAACCAAAGACGACGCATCTGAAAGGAAAGAACGGGGGGATAAGAGGAAAAGCATTGGAAAAAGGGGGAGGGAGAGGGAATGGACAAACAATCAGAGGAAAAGCATTAGAGAGGGGAGGGGGAGGAGGGAGAGAGAATGGACGAAACAGTCAGAGGAAAAGCATTAGAGAGGAGGGGGAGGAGGGAGAGAGAATGGACGAACAGTCAGAGGAAAAGCATTAGAGAGAAGGGGGAGGAGGAGGGAGAGAGAATGGACAAACAGTCAGAGGAAAAGCATTAGAGAGGAGGGGGAGGAGGGAGAGAGAATGGACAAACAGTCAGAGGAAAAGCATTAGAGAGGGGAGGGGGAAAAGGAGGGAGTGCCTGATTGGTGGAATATCGCTGAGTGACATTGGAACTGGGCCAATAGTCGGAATTGGCGATGCACACTTGGCCAAACCAAACATATGAACCGATTTCTGAAAGAAAGATGCAAGTAAAAAATTGGAGATTAATGCCAATTAGAACCATTGGGGACGAGATCGGGGAAGCAAATATGGAGGAGACCGTACTGACGAGAATAAAACAAAGGGTCTAAAATATGGAGGGCATCAAAGGGAACAAAAAAAAGCCGACAGTGCCATTGGCGTTGCTTCTTTACCTGTGTTCACTTCTTTGACATATTTGGGCGGCAATTCGGACTTGTGCACTGCCAGAAATTGCCGGTCGACCTCAAAAAAATGTCATCAGAAAATTTAAAAAAAAAAATTCTGTTTTTTGAAACTCAAAATTCAAATGGTCCCCTCACACTGATACCATTCAATCCGTTCTTTTTTACTTCAATTAAATAACTGCCCTTTTTCCGTCTCTCTTTTCCCCCCATTTCTTCCCCCCCCCCTCTCCTTTTCGTTCTGTTAAAAGCATCTTCTTCTCTTTGCTGAAGGTGTACAATGTATGGGTTAGCTTGGGGTGTAGGTAGAAGAAGGTCAAGGCTCCCACCGCTTGGGGTCATTCCGCGCATTGGCCTCCTTCCCTCCCCCGGGGGTCGGTCGGTTGGTCACCTTCCTTCGCTCCCTCCCCACCCTCTGCCGTTCTCCTCCTCCGGTGTTATCTCTCTCTCTCCTCTCCCCCCCCCCCCAAATTCCATCGATCCAATCTTTTCTTTGCTTTCTTTACTTCTCCTCCCCTAAACACCTTTCCCATCGCAGCAATTGCGCAGATTATACGACGGCAAAAGGAAACGGCGCGTAAAATGAGGCGGAAAAGGACGGGGAGGGGGGGGGGGAACAAATGGACGCGTTTTGTTGGGACTAACAAAGAATATTCATTTATTTATTTGAATTTGGAGCAATAGAATCGGACATCAAAAGCAAACAAAAACAGTGCCAAGATAATGCAACGGAATGAATGGCGAATTCAGTGATTGCCCTTTTTGTATCGGTCAAATGACCAGCGACAAAATGGCAGCAGTTAATTAATTTGTGCTCCCTCTTCGCCCCGTCTCTTCTCCTCCCACCTGATATTCAAGCCAATTGTCCGATCCCCCCGCTAGCAGCATCAGTGTGAAGCCGAGCAAGGCAAAAATGGTTGAAATGGAGAGGAGGACGGGGGACGACCACATCGGAGAAAGAGGGAGGGAGGGAAGAGAATGGGCAAAAGGGAGAAAGAGAGAAAGTGCGGATGATGCCGAGTGTTGTGTTGCGGGTACTGCTCCAACTCTTTGGCAAAGTTCAGCGCCGTTGCCGCTGTTGTTGGCACTCCAGGACGAAATATACAAATTATGCCGAATCAAATGACAAAAAATAACCTTTTTAAAATTGAGAAGGAATTACATAAATTACAGGAAAAATTTAAGAAAGAAAAAATGTGGAAAGAGAACAAAAAAGGTCGTTGACCTTTTGTTTGTGCCGACGGATGGTGCGCAAATGGTGGGGAAAAAGGAGGGGGGGGGGGGCGGGGGGGAAACGAAAGAAAATATAAATGGCATTCCCAAGGGGAAGAAGGGAAGGAAAAGAAAACATTTGAATGAACGAAGGTAAGTGAGGGGCGAGACGATGAGAAATTTAGAGAGAGAGAGGGCAGAAAAAGAGAGAGAAAAGAGGAGGAGAAAACTTTGATTTAAAAAAACAAAAATAAATTTGTAATGGCAAAGCAATTAAAAAGAGATCATTCGACTTTCATTCATTCATTTTTAAATGTAAAATGAATTTTTAAAAACATTCATTTATTTTGTAATAATTAATTTAATAATATTTAATGAATTGAGTAATTGGAACTGATGCTGCTGGGGATTGTGATTTGAAAGGAAGAAAAGGGACGGCGAAATAGTGGCGGAAGGAGGGAGGAGGAGGGAACTGGGAAAGGGGACAGAGAAAGGGATGAGAAGAGAAAAAAGAGGACGAAAGGGGAAAGGAGAGGGGGAGAGATAAAGGGAAAAGAAGAGGGAGGAAGAAAGGGGAAAGAAGAGGGGGAGAGATAAAGGGAAAAGAAGAGGGAGGAAGAAAGGGGAAAGGAGAGGGAAAGAGGTGAGAAGAAGGAGGAATCAAGGGGAAAGGAGAGGGAGAGAGATAAAGGGATGAAAAGAGAAAAGGGAGGACGAAAGGGTAAGGAGAGGGAGAGAGAGAAAGGGATGAGAAGAGAAGAAGGAGAAAGCAAGGGGAAAGGAGAGGGAGAGAGATAAAGGGATGAGAAGAGAAGAGGGAAGACGAAAGGGGAAAGGAGAGGTCATCGCTCTTCTGCTGTTGCTCCCTTTCTTCCCTCTCATGGGGAGGGATAAAACAATGTACAAAAGGTCGAGAATGGCGACGGAGGATGAGAGGGAGGGGCACTGACCAAATGGGGCGGAGGGGGGGGGGGCACTTTCAATCGCAATGACCGGTCGATTCCCCTCTCCCTCCCCTTCTCCCCCGCCCCATCCAAATTCTCTGTTTGTTGTGCCGTCGTCGTCGCTTCCCTCGCCTTCACTTCGCTTCGCTGTGGGGTGCCGTCGACCATCCCCCCAACACATCGCCACCTTAATCTATCGTCGGAGGAAAAGTGGGATTTGTGTTTCAATGTTTAGTGGAGATGAAGAAGACAACAAACACATTGGAGGAGATGCTCCAATCTCTCCCGCCCCCTCCCCCCCCCCCCGCCACACCCTTTTCCCTTCCCTCCCGCCGATGAAGGAATGTATTGACCGAAGAAGTGAGAAAGAAGGGGTTGGGGAAGGGAGGGAGGGATTCGACTAGAGGGGGGAAGGGCTGATCAACCCGCCCACCCACCTATTCATTCACCATCAGCAGAGTGAGTGAATAAAGGGAGGAGGGGGGTGCGCGAAAGATGAAATTCCTCAGGAGAAGGGGAGAAGGAGACGTGGACGGGGAGGGGGCGGATGAGAGCAAAACAGCAGAGGAAGAGGAAGACGGAGGAAGGAATGACTGACTAAACTGACTGACGGACGACTGTACAATTCAATTTGGGTGGGAGGCGGAGAAGAAGTTCCTTGATCGGCGACAGAAGAGAAAAGGAGGGGATGGATCGGATGGGACGGGGAGAGGGGGAGGGGAGAGAGAGAAACGGGGGGGGGGGGGGAGGGGGAGGAAGTGACCATGCCGTTGGGCTCTGCTGTTGGGGCGAAATCTACGGGGGGGGGGGGGGGTCATCAAATGGGAGAGAAGCAATGAAATGAAGGGAAAGCGTCGTTCGGTCGGACTGTGTGTTGTTGCTCCCCCCCCCCCCTCGCTTTTCTTCTGCTGTTTTTGACGATCATTAACAAAAATAAGCCCTCTTCAATTGGTTGGAGCAACAGCAGTAAATTAGTCGAATTGGGTGCGTATTTTCTCACCTTTCACAGGTAAAAATGACACGAGGAAAAGAAGGAAAAAAGGGAGGGGGTAATGGAGGAAAAGCGACCGACGAAAAAGAGAGAAGGGAAAAAAGGAAAAGGCATAGAAAAGAAAGAGACGAAAGGAGGGGAGCAGGAAAAGCGCAAATGAATGAGCATGACCCGCAGATAAACGACTAATGAACCCCAATTAATTCAACTTGGACGGTGTGAAGATTAACAACAGCCGAATCAATTGCGCTCCTTTAACTTTCACTTTCTGACGGATGGATGGAACGAAAGCGAAGCAAACGAATGGAGAGGCGTAGCTCAAGACGAATGGCTTAACTAAGAATAGAAGCAGCAGAAAAAAAACGATGAAGAGTTACTACTACTCTTCCATTTCCCTCTTCCTCCACTTTTTCCTTTTCTCCACTCCCCTCGTCCATCTTCTTCCTCCACTTTTTCCCTTTCTTCCCTCTTCCTCCACTTCTTTTCCCCCTTTTGTTCGTTCCATCCGCCGATTGTTTGCCCATTTCTTCGGCTATGGTTGAACAAAAATGGTTGACTGGGTTTGTCGCTGTTATGATCATAATACGAATTGAAGTCCTTTCTCCCTCTTCCCCTCCTCCCCTTTTCTCGTACATTTATTTCCCTCTCCCTTTGCCCATTCATCAATTATTATTATTAATGCACATTTACTAATAAGTTTATAAATGTTCATTTTTGTGTCTTTTTCGGACCTTTCTTCATTCATCATCATCATAAATATTGCAAATGATCATTTTTTTAAATGAAAATAAAATTAGAATATAAAAAGGTTTTAATTAAATTAAAAAATGTAAGAGTAACAAAACCAGCATCAACTAATAACTGGTATAAAAAGGAATAGAAAAATCAAAAAATAAATAAAAGGATGGCACCAAAAAAACAGAGAATGACAAGAAAAAATGGAGAAAAAGAAAAAGAGTGAAGAGAGAGAAATGAACAAAAATTACTAATGAGAAATAATTTTGGTTAATGATGCTAATTGTTTTAGAAAAGATTAAGCCGATCTGTGATTAAATTTGTGAGGTGAAAAAACCAAAACAAAATGAAAAGAATGGAAAAATGGCAAATATTTGAAATATAATGAGAACTTCTGTGATCAGAAAAAAAGGGTTAATGAATGATCAGCCCAAGTGAAACAAAGTGGAGGCGACCATAATGACAGCAAAAAAGGCCCATGCGAGGATGGCAAAAGGCCAAAACCAATGGGCAAAGGGCGAGCGGAGGGAGATCGGCACCGAGGAAAGACCGAGGCGGACGGAGAGAGTGCGTCGGGCGCCCAAGAGGAGAAGGGTCGGTAGAACGAACTGAACACCGACCCCGGGGAAACTGCCTTAAAAGGGGAACAGCAAAAGTTGGGATCAGAGAAAGAGAGAGAGAAAGAGGGAAGGAAAGAGAGCGAGAGAGATAAGGGAGAAAAAGAGAGGGGAGAGAAAGAAGGGGAAAGAAAGCGAGAGAGAGAGGGGAGAGAAAGAGAGAAGAAAAAAAGAGAGGGGAAAGAAAAAGAGGGGAAAGAAAGCAAGAGAGAGAGAGGATAGAAAGAGAGGGGAAAGAAAGCGAGAGAGAGGGGAGAGAAAGAGAGGGGAGAGAAAGAGAGGGGAAAGAAAGCGAGAGAGAGAGGGGAGAGAAAGAGAGAAGAAAAAAAGAGAGGGGAAAGAAAAAGAGGGGAAAGAAAGCAAGAGAGAGAGAGGATAGAAAGAGAGGGGAAAGAAAGCGAGAGAGAGGGGAGAGAAAGAGAGGGGAGAGAAAGAGAGGGGAAAGAAAGCGAGAGAGAGAGGGAAGAGAAAGGGAGAGAGAAAGAGGGGAGGAAAGAAAGCGAGAGATGATGGATGACAGTGACTGTTACCAGTGATTGAAGCAAGGAGCATCACATTGTCGGTGAGGAAAGAAATCAGAGCAGGAAGTGACACGACCAAAAGGGGAATGCCGAACTGTTTGAAGAGCAAATTAAAGGAGGAGGGGTGGAAAGAGAAGGGACGAAAGTGCGACGGGGGACGAGGCGAAGAGACGCCAATTTGGTGAGGGGAGTCGGACAGCAATGCTTCACTCTCATCAATGCCGGAAGAAACACTGAAGGTGGAGGGGGGAGGGGGATTGAACAAAATTCCATGCCATTCATTCTGGAGCAGGACAAAACTCCGCCGGCCGAAACATCGCCAAAAACCCATGAAATTTTTCAGAAAAACTCCAAAGGCTGTTTTCTAAGAAAAATTTCCGAAAAACATTTAGAATTTTCAGAAAATATCTTAAATTTTTGGAAAATTTCTGAATTTCAAAAAAAATTCATAAAAATTTTTACTTTCCGAAAATTCTAGATAATTTTCGGAAATTTTTCTTAGAAAACAGCCTTTGGAGTTTTTCTGAAAAATTTCATTGATTTTTGGCGATTTTTTTCCGGCGGAGTTACGTCTCGACGGAGTTTCGGCGGCGGAGTTTCGGCCGGCGGAGTTTTGGGTGCACGCATTCATTCACTCTCTTCCCACCACTCACTTGGCCCTGTCCATCAGTCCGTCCATCCCTTTGCTCCTCCCGCAACGGTCCAACAGAGTGCCGAGCACACGAATGTTGTTGCAAAGCGTAATGGCCACAATAACGTAAGAGGAAGTGAGCACAAAGACGGGAAAAAGGGCCAAAAAGTAATCGATCACTTTCAGCAGACCGCCCGTTTGGTCGTCGTGCTGAAAAGGCAGGGCTTAAAAGGCGATGAGAAGGAAGAAAAAAGAGAACAAACTAGAAAATTGATGGTGTAAATGTCCTGGACATGCTCAAAAGTGAAGGAACCGCTCAAAGAGAGGGCGCAGTAGAAGAGATAAACCAAAGAGTAAACGGAAGTCAATTTGGCACTCAAATGGTCCTTATCCCTGAAAAAGGCCAATTAGAGAGCGAAAGGGGCCCAAGAATGGACAACAAATGACCGAATTGGAGTGACCAGCCCAGGGATCGAATGGTGACACATAAAGGCGTACACAGCGACACCGAACAGAGAACCGAAGCCGTGTAAATTGGCGGGTGCCGGCGAACCTTTCGGGCCATTTTGGGCCAATTGGGCGATGGCCAAAACAATCATCAGCACAAAGGCTGAAAAGAACGAAGGTTTAGCAAATATTTAGGAACGGAATTCTCATATCTGACAAATTGTGGGGACAAATTTGCTAACAGTCGACGGAAAAGCTCAAAGACTGAAAGCACCGTTTGGCCCTTTTGAATTATTTATTTAGCAACATTTCGCGTGAGATTGGGTCCATTCCGTGGATGAGAACCCAATTCTCGGCTTTTGTTGCACTCATTCAGTAAAAGCAAGCGCAGCGAGGGCGGGGGGGGGGGGAGGGGGAAGGGTATAAAAGTACGTAATTTTGGGCTTTTGAATTTTTGTGAAGAGATTTCACGTTATTTTTTATAAAAATAACAGAAATGATATTTTTCAGAGGTGCCAATAGGCACCGCCAGGGAATTTTCCAAATTTGGTAAGATTTGTTAAACGGTTTGACATAAAAATGATTCATCTTCAATCCGAAAAAACATATTTTCTTACTTTTTAGACTTTAATTGAACCAAGAATTTATGGGTCGGTCGCACTTCCTGACCTTTCATACACTCTTGCCCCCGCCCCCTCCCAAAGAAATGGAAAAAATTCTTAGAAAAAAGGCAATAAACCCGAAATCCGCTCCCCACTCGCCTGTCCATCGTGAAAGTGTTGTGGCCAATTGGAGCCATTTTGTCCGTGTCATTCCCATCAAAATCTGAACGTCAAACAAAATATGCAATTTTAATGGGGTGAAAGGGGCAAACCATCGGCAAACAGAAGAGGAGAAAGGCGAAAATGCAAATGCGATAAACGGCGAAGCGACTGATCGAATGGAAAAAGTCGTTGCGGTGGGAATGGCACGGGGAGAACGGACTGACCGAAGCGGAAGAGACATTCAGCGAAGAGCAAATCACATTCATAAGGGACTTGGGCACAGTGGTGGAATAGACCTGAGAAGAGCAAAGCAAATGCCAACCAAAAAGGGAAATTGGTACGGCAAGATCGCCGAACAAATAAACGGTGAGGAGCAAATAGGAGAGGACAGTGCCGAATTGGCCAAGGAACAGATGGGCCATTTCACTCTGACAAGGAAAATCGGAGAACAATGCGCGAACTCATACAAAATGGGGCAATGTCTTACAATTTCGACTCTTCTGACGATTTCAAAGTCGGAGTCGGTCGCCGGTTGTCGTGCCGACTGTAGCCCGTCCGACTCGCCCGCGGTGGCGGGCGGAAAAGAAAAGCGCCGTTCGGTGGCACCGTCCGTGTCAACCACGACGCTGCCCACGCGAACTTCGCTCATTTCCCCGTCAGCACTCGATGGAACGTCCTCTTCCACCACAATGGCACCCTCCTGCAATTGCTCCCGGGGCGGTGCCTTACTCAACACGCAATTGGCAATTGCCATCGACTCCAAAACGAAAGTGGCACACACGTAACTAAAAAGGCACAAACATTTTGATGAGTTATATAATTCATTTCGTTGGTCTGGCTTAATTAACCTTGTAAATGCCGATATGAGAAGAAGAATGAGGCCGAGAAGGTAACCCGCCATTTGAAAGGCCCGGGGCAAAGCGAGGGCGCCTGTGCCGACGATCAAATTGAACACATAGAGCAACCCGACCTGGAAAAATTGTTTATGTGTATATACACACAAATATATGAATAAGACAATATAGTTTGTTTGTTCTTTTTACAAGTGGAATATTGGAAAAAAATGCATTTTAAATGAAAAAGTTTCCTAAATTAAAGCGGAAGACCCAACACTGGCCAATGTGTGCATATTCTCCTGCTTACCGTTAAAAACTTTTTGGCACTTTTTTGGTTTAAATGAAATGAACTGACCGTGGCACTAAAAGTTTGGCCGACAGGCACAGAGTGTTCTGCCATCGGCGATTAATATGTCCGACCGATGGGCCTAAAAATAAAAGAAAGAATGAAGTGACTGGGAGGATTTTGTTTTGATTGTGTAAATTTAATTTTACAAGAAGAATTAGTACGGCATAAGATAAACTTTAGTAGCCAAATGATGACTTTTCTATTTGCATTCTTGACTTTTTAAAGAGACAATATTTTATGCTGTAAAAAAAAAGAAAATGATAATTAAGGCCAAAGACAAAAAATAAAATTAGACCAAGGTGATAAATTATTTTCCGAACTTTCGATTCTATCCTTTGTTTAACTACGCTCCATTCATCGTCAGCCTCAGGCATTGAATCGAGTGTCCGCCAAAATGTGTCCATTGTAGCACAGACGATTGTTCAGCAACAAATTTGGCCAATGCCCTCAACGCGCGGAACGAATCGAGGCGAACTGTAAAGATATGCAAGACTGGTCGCTGATCCAAATTGCCAGAATATAGGTTTGAAATTACAGTAATTAATACTTAATCAGCTGATCGTCAGCGACCAGTGCCGCTTTCGCTTGTCCTCCGTCGTCACTTCATCTGGGAGAGGTCCCTGCAGCGTTTGGTCACCAGCGATCAGCATACGACGGAAGCCTTGTGCGAATGCGGTTTCGACTTTGAGGTTGATGTCCTCGACCGGGCCGAGCTCAGCTGGGCTGGTAGTGACGAATATCGCTGAGTCCGATCGCACCATCTGCCCCGTGACCGGATTTTGTTGTTGTTGAACACGTCCAAATTGTGAAAACGGGCGAAGTACAGCTGCCGCGCTACTTCGTACGCACCGATGAGTGCTTCCTTAATAAAGAGGTTACAAAGAATTCTTGATTAAAAAACCTTAGTATGGCGCCTGCCTCTGCGCCTGTAGTTACCCGTGAAAGAGAACTGCGGATAGCGCCGGTCCGTTGTGTATTTGGCCGTGAATGCTATTGGAACGCCTATAAAAAAATAGTGTTTCCTTTACTAAACGTTTTGCAAACCAATTGCAAATTCAGGCATGTACGTTCCATAGCCAACGACGGTTCCAATGCTGTTGTGTTGAAATTGTCCATTAAAGTTGGGAGGGTGATGAATTCTTAGGTGCCGTTTCATGTTCACCCAACGCGGCGTTTGGTAGTCGCATCCTTCCCTATTGCATCTAACCATTTTTTAAATAATATTTATGTATCTGTCAAAACTTGAATTGGTTTTCATTAGAATATGGGTGGGGATGGGGGTGGGAGATCAATAATTGAGAATTTTTGTAAAAAAAACAGCGAGGGGGACCTTTTTTTGTATAAAATTAACAAAAACGGAAAAATTTGTTTTGGTGGTGCCTCTTTAATCCTAAGCAGGGAAATTGGGGTTTATCCCAGGGGTGGTCACGGACAACCCGCGGATATCCGCGGCTACCGGTCCGAGTGCAGAATAGAACAAAAAAAAATTCTGAGTTCCGAATGGCACAAAAAAAGCCAAAATGGCTTTTGTTTAAAAAATGAAAACATAAAAGCCTAGACCTAGTCGAGCTTAAGCCTATGCCAAAGTTCAGACCTAAACTAAGCCTTAATTATAGAGTAGTGTCAGTTTAAAAAAAACATTCGGAACTCGGCCCTTTCGGCACTCGGACATTATTTACACTATTCGGCACTCGGAATTTCGACACTCGGAGCGGAAGCGATATCCGCGGATTGTCCGGACACGGACGGATACGGATAACGATTTTTGAGAATTCGGACGGACACGGACATGAAAATTGGTGTTCCGTGCACGAACAATCCACGGATTGTCCGGATACGGACAACAATTTTTGGGACTTCGGACGGACACGGACATGAACCCGACGGACACGGATGGACACAGATATGAAAATTCGTGTCCGTGACCACCCCTGGTTTATTCTAGCCAAAATTTTTTCAAAATACGGATGTGAGATCTGTATATGTAAATTAAGTAATGTTAAAAAATAATAGTCGTTTGTTGTCCTGCCAATATAATGCAAAAAAATTCTATCTCCATTTTTAATTTTATAGGTAATTACTAGGGAACGGATTTATAAGTTTTTGCTTATTTTTTCTGCGGCTTTAACTCGACGAGAAATGCACGAAAAACACATTTTTTGTCCGAAAATTTTTCGTTTTGACGCACTTATTCGAGCTTAGAAATGCTTATTTTGGATGTTGGCCCTTAAAAATGCATATTCTAGATGTTCGCCCTTAAAATAAGTTTTTGCCCTTATTTTGGCGTTTCGTGCTTATTTTCGCACTTATTTCGCGATTTTTAAATTTTCAAAGGACTATTTTAGGATTTTATGGAAATTTCTTAAGGAAAATACAATAAAAAATGAAAAAAATGCACCCCTAAGAATCGGCCTAAAAAATTTCAAAAAATAAACCCCTAAGAAAGGACTTTTTCAAACCAAAAAAATTTGTCAAAAATAATTTTTTTTTATAACAAAAAAATTTATTAAAATATTGAAAAGGATTTGCCCCAAAATTTTTAAATGTATCTTATTTGTAACTATAAAAAAAGCAATTTGAAAAATTATACCCCTAAATTTGGAATTTTTTGATGCTTATTTTCGCACTTATTTCGCGATATTTTCGCACTTATTTAAGGACTTATTTTGGACTTTTTCGCGCTTACAAATCCGTTCCCTAGTAATTACATAAATGAAAACACTTATTATAATAGGGGATTTTAATCTTGGAAATAAGGACCTAACTTGGTCAAATAACATCCCCATTCCAAATACCAATCTTGGAGTTTGTTTTGTCCATTTATTCTGTTATAGTAGGTCCAACAAGAGGACATATAGTGCTAGTTTTATGTCTAACAACAAAAAAAGAAAAGGATAGTTTAATTGGATCTGATCATTCCGCATTGTTCTGTAATATTAAAACCCCATTGATTAAAAGTGAAAATCAAAAATCCTTTTCAGAAATTACCATTCTCCTAAAATTAAATTATTTAACTCGTATTTACTCTCAACTCTTTACCCTTTAATTACTACCACACACACTGTTGAGAGTAAAAAAAACAAACTTTTTTTCGGAATCCGTGCTTAAGGTCTATATATTTTTGTTCCCCAAATTTCCCGTTCTATAAACTATCCTGAACACCTTAAGGCATCAATAAAACAAAAAGCTATTTTTTGGAAAAAAATTAAGGATGACTATACTAAGTACAACCACTTTACGCTTCTATCTCTTTGCACATTAAAATCAGCCTCGAAAAATTTTATAAAGACAGACAGAATGAATTTCTCTCTGTCAACCCCTTTAACCTCTATAAAATTATCAGAAATCACAATTCAAAAAATAATTTTATCCCTCCCTCCCATTGTAAATAATGGGACTGTTATTATAAGGGATACAGATAAGGCTGAAATTTTTGCTCAGTATTTTTCTGCTTCTTTTTCTAATGAATTCATTTTGTCTCCAAAAAAAACTTGATTGCTAAACATCAAGAGTATCTCGGTGACATCCAATTTGATGTCATAGAGGTTCTTGGAAGATTGAACCATTTGCCTGCACCTCCCCTGATTATATTAATAACAAAATTTTAAAAAATTGGTCATTTACTCTTGCTGGACCTATTACTGTTCTTTTTTAGGTTATCTCTTGACTACGATGTACTCCCAGCACCTTGGAAAGAATCGATTATTATTCCCATCTATAAAAAAAAGGGAGATAAAAGCCAAATTGTTAACATGTTCTCTGTGTAAGATTTTTGAAAAAATTTTAGTAGACCGAATTCTAAAATTTTTAATTAAAAATAATCTTATTCCTAGTGCCATTTTGTTCTTTTCCTTTTTTTCCTCTCTTCTTTTTACTCACTATCTTTCTTATTTCTCTTCTCTTTATTCATTATTTTCCTTTTCCCGCCAATTGCTTTATAAATCGGCTGGCATCTTCTTTTGGGTTTAATTTGTAAGATCCGACAAATGCTCAAAGGTGAGCAAATTTGTTCGTAACATTCACTTCATCCACCCCCCCCCCCCCCCAACAAATCCCTCCACAAATCCCAAGGTCCAATTAATCCCCAGTACGCCCAATCGCATCCAATCGATTCGGTTGAATCGGCGGGGCGGACGGGGGGAGGAAAAAGGAAGAAGAATGATTGAGCGCGGCAGGGGGGGGGGGGGGGGGTGAGACTCGTCCACTCGTTCATCCATCCCCCCCCCCCTCCTTCCTACCGCAATTATTGCACATCCATCCCTCCGCTGCCCCAATATGTATTCATTCACCACAATCGTCCTGCCTCCTCTGTTTGATGGTCCGTTGAAAATGGGCAATGGTGTGTTGATTTTCTTGGGAATACACACCCAAAAAGCAGGCATTTTCGGCTGACGCCTCTCTTTGTCAGTGGTGGTCATTTCCCTTTGGCCTCAGGACATCGCCGTCTCCGCCCCCCTCCACCCTTTCCCTAATTACCGTCAATTATTTTGTTGACGGATTTGCTGACTCATTCATTTTCGACCCATCTCTCTCTAGCTAAAAATTACGTTAAATTAACTAAAATTTACTTGCGACAAAGGGAAATACCGACAGAAGTGTGGCGGAGTGGGCACTTAGTCTTTTGGTCATCAATCAGTCATCCCTTTTGATCTCCGCGGCCATCATTTGCTCTTATCGGTGGTGGCCAACAGATCGATGCCCTTTTTCCTTTTTTTTTACGACGCCCCACTTCTAACCAACACCGACAAGCGAGCGACCGACCGACAAAGATTATCTTTACCGGTGCTCCGTCTCACCCCTTCAAATTCCAACGGGAGGGGGTGGGGTGGGGAGGGGGTTCCGCTGGTGTTTTCTCACTTCTTTTTCATTTATTTACTTTTAATTCGATCGATTTGCAAAACGTTGTCACCCCCTCCGCCCTTTTTCCCCTTTTCACTCTTCCGCCTCCCCCCCCCCACCCAACCGGTCCCATCCCTACAGAGAAAGGGCATCACCCGCCTTCACCTCATCCCCTCTTCCCGTTCTTCCATTTCTTCTCTCTCCCGCCCCCCCCCCCCCACAATTTCTCTCCCTTTTCTTTCTTCGTCTTCTTCTTCTGACTATTTCCTCCTACTCTCACTCTGTGTGTGTACATTCAATTACTTCTGCTGAATGAAAAGCGCGGCTTTTGCTTCTTCTGCTAATGGGACCAAAGTGGGCGAAAGGTCCGCCGTTAGCCATCCATTAGCGGCAATTGCACACATTCATCACAAACATTTTACATTTTGCCGGTTGCTTTGACTTTTATTTCTCTCAAAAAAATGTTCGTCAGCCAGAAGTTTTTCGCAAATGAAAAAAAGACAATGGAAATGCTTTGTCTTTTTTGTTTTGTCAAATTTTCGACTTCAATTAATTTCCCAAAGTTCCCGCTCGGCAAACAGTTGACAAAATTTGCTGTTGTGTTTGGGCAACTTTACGATCACAACAAATTAATTGTGTGATAAATTTCCCTCTCTCCGATGGTCGTCCACCCGATCAATCAGTCGATTAATCACCAATAGCAAAAGGCCGAAGAAGTTTTTGGAAAGAATCGACCAGCACCAGCAGCAGTTCATTTGCTCTTCCCGCCCACCCAATCTTTTCCGATTTTTGGTGAAATTATTGATCGAATTTTGCTTAAGTAAAAGACGAAACATTCAAACCCAAAAAAAAAACTCGGCCAATTTCACTGCGAGACTTATAAGAAAGTACAGTCTTTAAATATAGTTACAATACCAATTTGTACGGAAGTAGGCAATTACACTTAAAATAGCCATTAATTTGTAGGCACAAACAGAGAGACACTTTTTGTGTTGGCCCATCTGTTTGTCACTGCTTTTTATGGGCCTTACCCCCCCCCCCCCCCCGACATTTCCTTTCCATTAAAATAACATTCATTTCTTTTTGTATCCAATGCTTACGCCTATTTTGACTTATTATTTTTGGTATTCCCCACCAAATCTCTTCACAGAATATCGGTCAACTTCTTGTCAATCAACGTCTTTTTCCATGATTCCATTCGGAAACGACCAATACAATCTGATAAAAACGGGGTTTGGGCCAAATGGGAGGAACGGGGGGCGGGGGACACGGAGAAATATGACCCGTGTCCCATTCCCGTCCCCTTCCCTTCCCTTCCCCCAACCCTTTCCTCCCTCACTTTTATCAAATAGAAAATGCACATAATCGACACAGCATTCATTACAAAGCAAATGACAGACAAAAGGACCACACAATAAATAAGAGTCAATTCATTAAAGCAAAAACAAAAAGAGAGGAAATTGGGGTGAGAAAGAAAAAGAAGAAAAGGGAAGGGACAAAGGCAAACGGTGTTTTTCTCATATTATCAAAACGGCCATTTTCCATATTTTTGTTTATTTTTGCATTTCCGTTTATAACGCAATCATTTTTGAGTTAAACGATGGATCCAACCGAAAAATGCACTTCAATTTCCGTCCCCATTTCCACAATTCTTTCTGCCACTTTTAAAGAGATAAGTAAAAGGGGAAAAGTAAACACTGATCAAATGCACAGAATGGGAGAAGGCGGAAGTTCAATGGGAAAACGGGCCATTTGGGCGGGGGAAGACGAGAAGAAACTGGAGAGGGAGTAATTCTTACTTGTAATTAGTCGCTCTGTTTCCGTTTTTTCTTTACTTTTTTTTCTGGGCGGCGAGGGGGGGGGGAGGTCATTCAGCCGAATTGAAAGAGTGGCGAACCTTTTCCTTATTTTAAAGTTGTTTTTTCTCCTTTTGCAACAATTTTACTTTGTTTCTCCCTATTAAATATCCAATTTTATAATTTTTGTACTAATAAAAAATTATAATGAAATTTTGGCATTCCTTTGCCATTTTGTTCTTTGTATTTACCGTCTGTCAGATTATTCCCCTCGGGGGTTGCCAGGCAACGCCAAGAAGTGGCCGCGCCACGTCTCTGTCTGTGCTGCTTTGCTGCCCTCTATCTTTCTCCGCATCCACCAATATTGTTATTCCCCCCCCCCCCTCCCGGCGTTCCCTCCCATCCGCGCCCAGTGGCTTTCATCCCCCCCCCACCATCCATAATCCTTCACACTTTTTCCAATCCCTCTTCATCTCACTTTTACTTATCCCATGTCTATTAGGCTAACAAATAATATCTTCACGTCCTTCTAAATATGGCCGACCACCCACCCATTTGGCCATTCATTGTTTGGTTTTTCCCTTTTTTCCAAATTAAAAACAATTCTCCTTCCCCCGCCTCTTCTCTTCTTCTTGTGTTGGCTGTGGGTTCACTTTCCATGGTCACTGATGAGAAAGGTCATCACTTCTGTCTCTTGGATTTCTTTCGTCATCGAATTGACTGAATGAGCAAAATGAATCAACGATTAGTCATTGTGAGCGAATGAATGAATGGAGGGGAGAAAAAGAAAAGAGATTGGGACCGAGAGGAGGAGGAGGAGGGGGGGGGGGGGGGCGGCGTGAGAATGGAGTTTAAGCAGTGGAGGGAAGGGAGGGGGAGAAAGGCAAAGGACGGGGAAGAATAAAGTTAAGGTAGCGGGGGGTAGCCTCTCGCCTTTCTCCATCGTTTCAAACTTTGTCCCCTGCTGTTGTCTGCCTTCAACCCCCCCCCCCCCCGCCAATTCAATTCAATTTGATTCGCTTTTCCTTTTGCCGTCCCCTTTCCTTTCTTCTTCTTTTTCAGACTTTCTCCCTTTTTCTAAGATACGTCCCATTAAAGGATGAACATGCCTTTTTCTACATCTCTTCGGAAGGACAAAAATTCCCATCCATCCGTTTCCTAATCTTTCGGCTTTCTTGAGCAAAGGATGTAATCGTAGTGAGGGGGGGGGGGGGGGGAAGATGGGTGGGTTAATGCGATCTCTTCTCCCCTCCCCCGCCCACTCCTTGCCCATTCCCCCACCATTTTATCACATTTTCTGCCCAATTGCGACAATTTCCCGTGTGAAGGTTCGCCCAGGTCGATACTTTGTTTTGAGAATGGCCAGGCCAAAGGACCCAATTTGGCCATTCCTCGGCCAAGTTGGAAACACCCCTCCCCCCTCCTCTTTTTGCCTTTGCTCCCACGGGCACTCTCTTTCTGCCCTCCCCTCGGGAGCTTTCCCTTCCCTCAGAAACATAATTTCGTCCCGCTATTCTATTCTTCCCCATTCTCAATTCCCACACTCCCCATGGTTCTCCCACTGTGTGGTTGCTGATGATGGCATTTCCTTCTCACCCAAACATTGCCATTTGCTACCCTCCGCCCCCCCCCCGCCCCAAATGTCCGCTGTCATTGGACCAATTTGATCCGTCAGATAAAATTGTTGGCAATTTCTATACTATTCTAAATTTGCATTTGTGTAGATGAGATAGCCAGTCAATTGTATTTATATGCAGGATCATTGGTTTGTTAGTTACCACTTTCCATTTCCAATGGTGTGTCATTTGTTGTATTAGTATTTGGCGAAGCTTAGTCTGCTTATAATAGCACCGCTTTTCTTCCCCAAATGCCATTCCCTTTTTGCCCTTTTCCTATTTGTCCTCCCTTTTCACCGCCTTCTTCCCTTTCAGCACTTTCCCTCTGCCCAAATTTAGCTTTTCTTCCATATCCCATGCAATTGTATACTTCCTTCCTTCCTCTCTCTGCTCCCTTTCCTTCCGGTCGACCTCTCTCTTTTCTCACTCATCCGAGCATTGTTAAGAAGCGGACGAGCACAGTGAAAAGGAGCGCAAACAGAGAATGTGAGGAGGAGGAGAAGTCATTGCTCCGCCAGTCTCCCCCCCCCTCGCCCCCTCGCTTTCTTTAGTCTCTCTTCTCTCTCGCCTTCTTCCACCAGTCTCTCCCCCACCTTCTTCTAACAGTCGCTTCCCCTTTTCTCTTCCCCTGCTTTTCTGACAGTCTCTCCCTCCCACTTTTCCTCACTCCGCTCCTCTCACTCTTCTTCATTATTACACTTTACTACCCGCTTTCCCTCCGGCAACTTCTCTCTTTTGAATGTTGCTGATGAATGCCAACAAAACATTCATTAGCCAAAAGTCCGGTCTGGGCCAAATAAACAAAAAGTGCTCTCATTCCGCTAATTGATTCCACTGGGAAGACTTACGGCATAAATAAAAGAAGCGATGAGGCGAGCAACAAAAGGGCACGGCCGGGGAAGAGGAGAAACCCAACAGAAGAAAAGGGTGTGCGCAAAGGCAGGGGGAGCGGCGGAGCAGCAGAATGCCAACAAACACTCCAAAAGGCCGTCGTGGAATGGCACTGGCTTTGGTTCCTCATCCGTCTATCATTCCTTCCATCTCGTTTTTCTTTTTTCCCTGTGCTTTTTTTAGATAAATGCGTTAAAAAATATATAATATTGTCTCATTTACTTAATTATGATCATTTAGTTTCATAGTAAAACCATTCATTCCGCTGTTTTTATTCCGTCCTCTTTAATTTTTTCTGTGCAGAATGCCGCAATTTGCGACGGCATTTCTGCTACTTTTTGTTGTTGTGTTCAGCATTTTTGCGGTGGAAAGTGCGGTAGGCAAAACCGAACAAAACGAAAAAAACATTATATATATTTTAATTATTTGCCTTTCCCCTTCCCTTTTTAACACATTATTTTTTTTAGGACCACAGCAGCAGCAGTTCTTCCAGCTCTTCCAAGAAGCATGAGCATTTCATGCCGTTGGTCGCCTTTCAGTGCGGCTACAGGAACAAATTCATGAACACCGAGGGCCGTTGGCAGGACGACCCGAGCAGCGTGGCGAGTTGTTTGCATGGGAAATACGACATTTTGAAGTACTGCAAAAGGGTAAGTGAATGCCAACTGGGCGGACGGAACGAATGAAATCGAATGACCTTTTTCAAGGTGTATCCGAACGAAAAGGTGACTAACATCGTCGAGTATTCGCATTTGACCCGAATTGGCCACTGGTGCCGCGAGGACGGCACAGATTGCCGCCACCAATTCACCGTCCGACCCTTTCGATGCATTGGTAAAACACCAAAAAACCAACTTTAAAAAAGACAAAATTAAGCGGGCGAATTTGAGACCGAGTCATTGCAAGTGCCGAACCGATGCCACTTCAGTCACATCCTCGGCCGAGACAAATGCAACGATTACAAATTTTGGAATTCCAAGTCGGAAGAAGAGTGCGGGAAAAAGGCAATTTTTGGGAATACGCTTCGTATAGGCTGCTAAATTTTTGTTAGAAGGACACCATCAAAGGCCATTCGATGCGTCTCCGTTCTTTCGCCATTTTGGAGCCGTGCGGGTTGAGCATGTTCAGAGGCGTGGAGTTCGTCTGCTGTCCCCGCGACTTGGAGGAACGCATTGAAAAAGTGGTCGATTTGGAGGCTGAGCTGGCGGCGAGCAAAGTGAAAAGTAGCAAAGACGAGGAGGAGGAAGAAGACGAGGACGACGAGGAGTACGACGATGAGGATGAGGAAGACGAAGAAGGTCAGCAAATTAGTGGGGGCGGGAGCGAAGGGGAAGGGAGGGGGGGGGAAAGATGAGAGGGATGAAAATTGGTTTACTAGGTCGTATCATAAAAAATTAACTCTTTTTATACAAAAAAAAGGGCAACCAAAATAGAAAAATAACAATTACATGGAAGGCAATGCAAATTCTAATCAATAAAATAGTTTCCCTGATTGATTCCGACCTCCCTTCAATGGAAAAGATTGTAATTTTGGTGTTAAAACGACGAGAATATTCAAAGGATGCAAAAAATTTTTTTGCTGTTATTTACAAAATTTTCACCTTTATGACACGAGACCCGACATAGTACTTAGTTGGTTTATTTTTACTAATTTCTCTTTTTTAGATGACAAAACCGGAAAGAAAGAGTCGACGGCGGATGCGAAGGCCGAACAGGACCCGTATTTCAAAGACGACCCGCAAAGCAATGAGCACGAACGTTTCCGCGATGCTGAGGAACGACTGGAGAAGCATCACCGTAAGAAAGTGGCCAAAGTGATCACGCAATGGAGCGAACTGTTCGAGCGGTACAACAAAATGAAGGAAAATGACCCCAAAGGGGCGGAGCAGTACAAGCGGAACATGTGAGTGCCCAAATGGAGAGAGAGACCAATTGGTGGCATTTTCTGTGACACATTCATTCCCTTTGAAGGACGGCCAAATTCCGAAAAACGGTGGCAGCACTTGAAGCGGAGAACAAAGAGCAGCGAAAGCAAATTGAGGAGTTGCACGATGAAAGAGTGCAAACGGCACTCAACGAGAAGAAGAGACAGGTAAAACGGGGGAGGGGGGGAAAGAGAATAATTGGCGTAATTTCAAATGCCAAGGCAACACACGAATACCGTGCCGCGTTGGCTGTCCAAGTGGGCCAAACGAACCGACAGAATGTGCTGCGGACGCTGAAGAATTACATTCGAGCGGAAGAGAAGGACCGACAGCACATGCTCAACCGATACAGACACTTGCTACGATCGGACCCGGAGGTTTTGTTTTTCACACAAAAAATAGACAAAACCTTTGTGTTTTTGGCGATACCTTTCAATTGGTGTGCCAATGGCAATGCGTTCTTTTCTTTCGAGTTGGCTTTTTCACAATTTTTTCCTCTTTTTCTTCATCTCTCATTCCGTCCCTTTCTTTTTCTCTTTCGTCACTTTTTTCATCCGTCTCTTATCTTCTCTCCCTCCATAGGCTGCCATCTCTTTTGAGCCCGTTCTCCTCCATCGCCTGCGTTACATTGACTTGCGAATCAACGGCACTTTGGCCATGCTGCGCGACTTCCCGTCCCTTGAGAAGGAAATTCGACCGTTGGCAAGTGCGTTGCCTTTCTTACGGGTCGTGGTCATTTGTTTTCTCTTTAATCCTTGTGCTTTCACTCATTGAGCGAGGGCGGGGGAATGCCCGTTTTGGAGAGTGCTTATTGCTGGCTTTGCACATTAATTCCTTCGCTTTTTCAGTTGCCTTTTGGAAATCGTACCGTCGCGAGAATACGCCGGAAGTGCTCGAAGAACTGACGGCGAAAAAAGAGGGCGGCCGATATTTGAGCGAGGAGGAGCGAAACGAAAGACTGATTCGGTTGTACAAGCAAAACTTCGAACGGCACCACTCGGGCAGTCACTTGTCAACGAAACTGCAGGAATTGTCACTGAAAGCGGCGAGAGGCAAAATTGGCGCCACGGCAGCGACAGCGGTGCCAACGACGACACGCAAATCGATGGTAATTCCGCTGAAGGAAGTGCTGAAGGAGGAGAGCAAAGCGGCGGACGAGACGGAGGAGGACTCGGACGAAGATCAGGTGGGACAAAGCTTAAAATGCGTATACGGATGATTTGGGGGATAAACCGACAAATTAGTGATCAATTGACGACTTGAAATACAATGACCAATTAGATCATTTCGAGACAAAAGACGCCTTATAATAATATTACGAGTCAACCAGGTTTTTTGGATTAATTGAAATACTTTTCGCTTAGTTCGAAGAGGACGAGGAAAGTGAGGAGAAGTTGAGCCCAACGACGACCACCGCCGCGCCAAAGCGAATTCACGTGGAATTGCTAAACGGAGCGGAGGGGAAGAAAAGGGCGAAGACGGAGGAAAAGCCGGCCAAAATGATGAGCAGCAAATTGTCCTCCTCCTCGTCCAGCGACAGCGAAGAAAGTGCGGAGGAGGAGGCGGACGAGGACGAGGACAACGACGGAGAGGCGAAGAAGAAGCATTTACGAGTCGACATCGAACCCATCGTCTTGGCACCTGCCCCGGGCGAACTCGTGGATGAGACGCTGTCTCCGGCCTTTGAGAAGCACCACCGCCACCGCGTGGAGTCGACGGAGGACGACGGGTCGACAATGTTTGGCCAATGGTTGGCTCAGACTAACCTTTTGCTTGGACTGGTCGCACTAACTTTGGCTGTGCTGACCGTTGTTGTGATGTTGAGAAGGCGCCGCAACAGACATCCCGGGTTCATCGAAGTGAGTCCAACCACAGCCGATGGATAGCAAATGGCCGGGCAGGGCGGGGGGCGAGTAATTGGTTCATGTAAATGCGAACTTTCCAACTTAGTTTTAAAAATGCGACAACCTCATATGTTATCTTTGAATTTGCTTTTTCAGGTCGATGTCTGCACCCCCGAGGAGCGTCATGTGGCCGGAATGCAAGTGAACGGCTACGAGAACCGTAAGCAGCTTTTAGGTTTTTGAAAGTGCCTTTTGAATTGGCATTGCCTTTTCAGCGACCTATTCATTCTTCGAGGGGAAACACGCCTGCTGATTGTGAGCAGAAGGTGATCGCAGTGAAGAAGAAACGAAATTGATGGAGGGAACTATGGAAAGTGTGAATCTCTCCACATTCGTTCGCCCTTTTTGTAACTTTATATATTTTTTCTCTCATTTTGCCACCCCATTTCCTCCCTTTTGTGTTTCATCAGTTTATCGCTCCCCCCTCTTTTAACGCTTTACGCAATAACGTTTCCGCAACTGTCATTCAATGAAAAACAGCGGGGGGATTGACCCTTGGTGACCATTTCTTTTCGGGGTTTCCCCTCTGTCAGTGTCTGTCCGTCTCCTCCTCTTCTGTCATTTTGAGGCGCAGAAAAGTAAATTTTCCACAACAGCTTGAAACACCCAATAACACCTTCATTTATTCTTTCATATCCCTTCCTTTGTGTTCTCGCCGACATATAAATCATCCGTTGCTGTTACATATTTTCATTTCTTTCCTTTACACCCATATTTCTACTCTCTCATTTACTTATGATTATTCGACGATAATAAATCTGTACTTTTCTCTTTACGGATAAACATTCTTTTGATGAGTATCGTTCACTCAATGCTTCAATCGCTAATGAGAAAGACAAGCAAATTTGGCACATTCAAATGGGTTAGAAGTTTATAAAGCCCAAGGGAAATGACAAAAAACATAAATATTTATTTAGACGTTTAACAATCTTCAACAAGATGTCATCAGAAAAGAAACAATTGTATCAACTTAAATTTTTTTTCGGCGGTTGCGTCTATAAGCTAATTGTGTGTGTGCGCCCGGCTTTAGTACGTTTTTTTTAAGTGGTCGGAATGTATTTTCTTTGAAAATAAACAATGAATTTGGATGGCAAAAATTCAATGAGAAATTTAGATAAATAACATGTTCATCAAAAATCCCGAAAATTGAGCGAATTAGTAAAGGCCTTAAGAGCTGTTACGATAAAATGATTTGATTTAGCTGCTTTTCCATCACATTTCTTATCCATTTCGCGCGTAGTTCTCCGTATTCAGTAAAACCTCTTCCTGGCGCGTTCCTGACGTTTTTGAAAGAAAAATAGTCCAAAGCCAAGAACGCCCACGACGACGGCGATTCCAATCAGAATGAGAAAAATGGAGCCAATCCAACCCAATTTGGATGGCCTGCGATCGGGGACGTGGTCACGAGGGGCGGCGATACTATGAGAAATGCATTAAAATACAAAAGGAATATTCACTTTTCCGCAAAAGGTTCCACAGAGTCCCAATTGGTACTTTCAAACGGCTTCTCAACTCGGGCAAACTCTTGCTCAAACATTCGGACGCTCAAAACATCGTGGGTATCTAAATGGAAAGGATCCGTTAAAACCAAAGTCAATTTAATTTTTTCCTATTTTAACAACATAAAAAAGAATAATACAAAATGATACGGCATTTTCTGACCCGAAAGCTCTCCAGTAGCTGCAGTAATTCCGAAGTAAAAATTTGTGGGCAATGTAACATGGTCCACAGTGAAGCATCGACGCCATTGTGAAGCACCAGTAAGGTCGGTGAACACCTTTTAACAATAAAATGAAAAGTCCCACCTTTTTTTGCAAAAAAATCAGATAAAGTACCGAAAGTGTATCCGCAACATAACGGACCAACACTTGAGTTTCGTGTTCTTTGTTCCGAAACTTTGCTTCACACCCTTAATTATAAATGACAATTAAAATAGCCTACCATATCTCCGTTTACCGGTGTGTTCTCCGCCCAATTGTGTGTGTGTTCCGTCCGCGTCATGGTCATACTGAAGCGTACCATTAGAAACCATTGCCGAAATGTACGGGTGGGCATGCTGATAAAGGGAATAACAACAGGATTTATTGTAACTTTGGCTGTTGCACCTGATGCGGTCCATTGTGGTTGCTGTAAGTGTCAAGGAAAATGCCGAGTCCTCTGAAATTGTCTTTGGAGCCGAACACCGGCCCAAGCACTTCCGGGTCTTGCACATACCAAATGGCCATTCCATCTGAAAAAAAATTAACTCTAAATAAATGTGGCTTCCAACACACCTCCAAATAAAGCGCCAGTTGAGCCGTGCACTCTGAAGTTCACAATTAATTCCCAGTCTCGTGCAGTGTTTGGCTAAATAGTTCATTAATCTTTTTAAATTTCGTTAAACTTTACCACTTTATTCCACAGCCCACCCCTGAGACTTTGCGAGTCGGAAGTCAGACGAATATATTGGGGAGTCAAAATGGCATTGCCAACAATGTCCCAAAATGGAAGTACAGCGTCGGCATCTAAACCAGCTTGGGTCTGACAGGAAACTCAATTTCAAGGAGGCAAAAATGAAAATTTAAAAATTGCACATGAAGAATCCTAAAATAATTCTTACATTGGTACGGTTTGACAAGTGTATGTTCCCGTTTGAGGTAGCCACGCATTTCGCCCACTGGAATGCCGTCAATAGCATCGGCAGTTGGGTCAGAATAGACGAAGAACGGATGAATGCTTAAAGAAGCAAAAAGGCACAGGTGGAAAAGAGCGGTCATTTTGACCATTATTGACCGAGGAAAATGAAAAATAAATAGACGCATTCTCTAAAGATTGCTGACTTTAAAAAAGGAAAATCTGTTAGAAAAGCTTGAAAAACGTAACAATGAGTTGGCTGTGCTAACAGATAATAGCCAACACAAAATAAAGAATAGCCAACACAAAAAAGGAAAGAGACAAAAGCTTAAAAGAAAACAGGGTAATAAAAATTTAATATAATAAAAACAATCTTTGTAGTGAAAATTTTGCAGTTTATCTCAACTTAAAAAAGAAAAGAAAGGTAATATTTGTGCTTGTTTGTGGTGAATATAGTTCATTTGTATGTTAATTGATTCCCCATCCATTGATAGAATTAATATTAACTGATTAATAAACAAATCTTTTTGAACATTCATTTCTCAGTTATTTAAAATGCGCATTTTGGTGGGCGTTAAAAGGGTAATTGATTTCGCTGTGAAAGTGCGCGTCAAAAAGGATGGCACCGGCGTTGTAAAGGATGGCGTTAACCACTCGATGAATCCCTTCTGCGAAATTGCATTGGAAGAGGCGGTGCGAATCAAAGAGCGCAAAGAGAAAGAAGGCGCTGGGCCCGTCGAAGTGGTCGCCTTTTCATTTGGCACACAAAAAGCGCAGGTGCGGTGGCCTATTTTTTCATTTGGATTACGAATTTTCAATAAATAAGGTTCAATTAGAACTGGGATAGCTTTTTTAAAATTTAGAATAAATTTTGACGGATAATTCATACATTAAATTTGGTGAATTAATTTTTATCACTTTACGATCAAATTTTCTCCAATAATTGACAGTCATCAGAGTAAGTGGTCCCCACCCCTTCTGATTGCTATTTTTCTTTGCTGAATAAATTAAATTAAACATTATAGACCAGATTTGTGAAAAAGATGAAATAGTTAGTTTTTTTCATAATTTTAGTCATAATATTGAAAGTGGGAGAGAAAATTTCATCAACTCATTTTTGAAGTAGTTTTAACAGGAAAATATTTAAACACTAGGAAACACTGAGGACAGCATTGGCAAAAGGCGCTGACAAAGCCCTACTCGTTGAGGTGGACAACACCGCAGAAGAGAAGTTGGAGCCAATCCACGTAGCACGGGCATTGGCCAAATTGGCAAAGGAGGGCAAATACGACTTGGTTCTGTTGGGAAAGCAGGCCATCGACGACGATGCCAACCAAACGGGTGGGAATATTTATTAAAAAGGTAAAATTTATGTCAAATTTTCAGGGCAAATGGTCGCCGGATATTTAAATTGGCCGCAGGCAACGTTCGCCAGCAAAATCGAAGAGGACGGCGCTTCGTATATAAAAGTAACACGAGAAATCGACGGCGGATTGGATACTGTGAAGTTGAAATTGCCAGCCGTTGTCACCGCCGATCTTCGACTCAATGAAGTCAATTTCTTCTCTATGAAACTGTGAAGTGAACAATATGTTTTAGCCTCGCTATGCCACCCTTCCGAACATTATGAAGGCCAAGAAAAAGCCATTGGACAAAAAGACAGCGCAGGATTTGGGGATTGATATGACCAATCAAACAGAAACTTTGGAAGTAAGAATTCAAGTAGTGTAAATGTATAGTAAAACAACAACTTTCAGGTTTCTGAACCACCTGTTAGACAGGCGGGTGGTTTTGTGGACGATGTGCCCGGATTGGTTTCAAAGCTTAAGGAGAAGGGGGTGATCTGACAGATTCTGATGCACGAAAGAGCTATTTGGCCAAGATATACATTAAGAATTAGGCACTTATGTAGCATAGGAGGCTAGCTTTGTTCCATAAGGGGGACACAATTTTGGCCTAAATAAGTTCATATTCGTTATTAGCTGTCTCAAAACTCCAAAATTAAAAAAGTAGTCAAAAAAATCAAAAGGGTTCCCCCTATAGTTATCAAAGCTAGCCCCCTCTACGTGGGTGCCAAGAAATATTATATTTTCAATTTATCTATTTAGAAAGTGTCTATTGTATTCTTGTAATTGGCTTGCCGATTTAGTCATTTGAAAATTGAATTACCTATGTCCCTTTTCGATACGGTTTTCCATCCGCCAGTTCTAATACCTTAAAATGCTTTTTCATATAAATTTTTACAAATTCTTTTAAGAATGTTCCAAAACAAAAGCTGGTTCATTCTTCTCTTTTTATTTGCCTTTGCAGTTTTAGGTTTGCGATCAGATGATGAGGCTGGAGAAGTGGGTTATTTTTTTTCTAATTCTCCAGTTCTCAAAAATATGTCATTTTCAGATGGAAACGAATCGTAGGCCTTTGAATGCGGCTCGGATACTCGCTTCAAAGTTTACTCTTTCTCAGGTCGTTTATCATTTGATTGAACAATTTTCTAATTTTCACTTTTTAGTATGCTGTTGAAAGCATGGACTATGTGGTGGAGTACAATTTATATAATGTGGGCGACCGCACGGCTTTTCGTGTTGTGTTGGACGACCGCAACTCATTTCCCACCCAATCATTTGACATTGTGCGCGGAATGCTTCACGTCCGATGGGAAAAAATTGCACCAGGCGAAAATGGTCGTTTAAATTTAATTTTTAAATTTTATTACTATTTACGTTTTAAGTGACACATTCGGTTGTGGTTCGTCCGCGTAATTTTGGTATTTTCAATTACACTTCCGCCATGGTTACTTATTACGTGGCCGACGATGCCAAACAGGCTACCGTTGGATACAGCACAGCGCCAGGAGAAGGTCACCACCCACCACCGGATACTTGTTAATGATAAAAATATTGTTTGAGAATTTAGGCAATATTTATCGACTAAAGGATTATGAGCGGCGGTTCAGTTCCAAAATCGGCGTTTGGCTGATCTTTTTGCTGTTAGCCTTGCCTACAACTTTGGTGCCTTTCTTCCTCTGGTCAGGTTTTCTTATCCATCACTAGTCATCCAGGAATGCCCTCTCGAAAGTCCAAAATTTGGGCAAAAACGGGTGTAATTTTTTTGCTGTCTTTTTTGCAAGTTGTAGCAAGTAAGTCGGAAGCAACATTCATAAGCACCGGAACTATCCAAAATAAGTTCCATTTTTTATATCCTATTGTTTTTGCCTTGGGCTTAAACTAAGCCAATTGTAAGGTGGGCCGCCGCCGGTTATTTAAAAAATTATCTCAAAATTAAATTAACAGATTACGCACCAAAACCTGTTGTCGTTCCTTTTTAATTTTTCTATTTCAGGTACAAATTCCAACAGAAATATTCGACAAAAAGCGGCACCTCTGGTCAGCAGAATTCTAAGAAGGCTCAGTGAGAATGACAGTGAAAAAATGGGGCCTGGGATTAGTCAAAATCCCATGCTTTTTTTATATTTATTTTCATAATTTGTTTCACGAAAAACATTGTAATTTGTTGTGTTAAATCACTTTCCCTGTGGTGCTGGTTCTTCAATACAGTAAAATTGATCGTTAAGTTAGCGCAACATTACAGTAATTTTGGTTTGGCGTAGAACAGACTGCTGAGTTTCCATTATCAAGGAATAAATCGAATTTGTTACAAAAAAACGGTAGACTATTGTGTAGCATTAAATACTGACTTATTGGTGCTAATTTGAAAATGATGTGCGGGGGAATAGGAGGAGAGACCAATCACTTAATGTGTGTTAAATGCATGTACATGCGCTAAAACATTTATTGGAGATTTTTATCTTTCTGTTTCCCGTTCTTCCCTCTCATTCACATCAAAAGGCCTTTCATTTACAAAATTCCGTCTTTTAACGGTTGTCATTTGATTCTGGCGCACAGTTTAAGGAAAATGCAATCGTAAGTTTTAATTGCTTTTATCGATTTTCATTTTATCCCTCTGTCCGTTTCCTCTTCGATCACATTTCTTTTTGCTTCAGTGTGACTGAACAATGCTTTTGCAAACGATGGGCTTTCAGCCTACAGAAGAGCATGGAAAATGAAAAAGTATGCTCCGTCTATTACTCTTGTCATTGTGTCTTCTTGTCCATTTTAGTTCGAAAGAAATTTCCGTTTGGCCATTCAATCTGTCACTTCCGACGACTACGAAAAAGTGCGTCAGTATCGGCACAGAGAGGACTCCCTCGCGACTTTGGCAGGTCGTCTCTTCCTTCGCAAGGCCGTCCAATGCTTTTGCGGTGTCCCTTGGGCTGACATCGAAATTTCACGAACGGAACGAGGAAAGCCTTTCATCGTACGACCCGAAAAAATTGCCATTGGCTTGAATGTGTCCCACCAAGTTCGTTAAGGAAAAGAAAAAATAATAATTGAGATTTTAATATTATGAATGGATAGGGCGACTACACCGTTTTTGCAAGCAGTTGTACAAACCAAGTGGGCGTGGATGTGATGCGATTAGACATGTGCAGTGAGGGAACAAAACGTTTAATAAGTGGCGTAATTTGGGTTTTCAGGAGGCAATAAAACGGCGGACGAATATATCAATTCGATGGTATAAGATTTGCTGTAGCATTCATAGAAAGCAACCATATTAACAGGCGAAGTCAGCTTCGGCGCGAGAACTGCGAACCATGCGTGGCCAACCGACCGAACAGATGAAAATGACCGTTTTCTACCGATATTGGGTAGGTTATATCGTCATATTAGGGTAAATAAAAAACATATTAATCAAAATTTAGTGTCTCAAGGAGGCGATTATGAAGGCGACTGGAGAAGGACTTGTGAACGATTTGAGCCGTTTTGATTTTATCATTGACCAAACTGAACGTTATAAGCAGGGCAAGAAGAAGGTGCAACTGACTATCAAAACGCAGTGTTATTAAAGGTTGTTTCATCACTTCAACAGCCTTTACGGAGGATGCTAAAGCGCAGCCCCAATGGGTTTTCGAAGAGTCATTTGTTGACGCGAATCACGTTGCCGCGGTTTGCAGAGAGGTGAATATATATAAACAGAAAGAAACAATTAAGAATGTAAAAAAGAATTAGAAATGGGCGAACACTCTTAAATAGACATAAAATTTAGTTTTTACGAAAGCATAAACGGAATTTTAAAAAGTTTTAAATTGATTTTAGCGAACACTTCCCGCTGCCTGCACTTTCAGCAAAGATCAGTGTGCGAAAATTTTCTTCTCCAAAGTCGATTTTGACTTCCTTTTGGACGGTGCTTCCATTCTTAACCCTTTGCCAGACGGTGCCGCATCGGAGTATAGCAATTTTATGAAGAAACCACGAAAGAAATTCTAAGGCGCAGAGAAAGGACAAAAGATGCCAAACTATAATATTTTTTGGAGCCAATTTCATTATTGTTTTTTTTAAAATTGAATCTGTAGGATATACTAACTTTTTACTTGATGCTTAAATACTTTTTTTATTGGAAGGTATTGAAAATAAATTGGAATGAATGCATATGAATTGGTGAGGTTGGCAGGAGAAACAACGGAAGAAAAGCATTGGACGGAGTGAGTGTGTGTAGAAAACAAAACATATGATAATAAACGGAGCTGAAGAAATGCCAGACCGACGAAGAATTGTCGGTCGCTTTTGCTTTCTTTCTTCAGCTTCCCTATCGATGCGTCTGGTGTCTGTGTGTTAAATTGGTACCTCAATGTGTCCGTCCGCGCTGACAGGCGAAACAGCAGGTATAGAAAAGAGGAGAGAAACTCGTACATAGATGAATGAGTGAGTGAGAAAAGGTGGCGGACGCCGAAGAAGGAAAGCAAAGAGACGTCAGAGAGAGGAGAAAAAAAGAAGCAATAAAATGAATGATAGAAATGAGAAGACGAAAAATTGGGAAAAGAAACAGAAAGAATTAAAGATTGTCGTAAGAGATGGGCAGAGGAATGAGGACGAGTGAGTGTAGCAGAGACAACGGTCGGTTGGCGCTCTGCAATGTTTGGAATGGCTGGAAGAGAAGACAAGAGGGGCGGGGGGAGAGAAGGAAGGGATGGATGGGATGCATTTGGGGTTGGGTGAGTGAGGTGTGCTTGCTGATGGATGGGCGGATGGGATGAATGAATGAATGAATTCGTCGTCGGGTTTTGCCTGGAGAATAAAGGTGAGTGTTGTGGTGTTGGTGTTTTTCTCCCTCGTCCCCCGTTTTTCTGCCCATCCGCCGATCTGACTGATCCATCCGTCCCCACACCTCCGTCCATCCCCTGCTTTCTTTTACAACCATGGATGAATGAATTGAATGATACTTCTTCCTTTAAATTAAGTATTCCACAAATACCCATCACTTTATTTTGCTAACTAATGATTGGGAGAACAGAGGAAATAGCCCGAACATATTAGGTATCTTTTTTTGTCGTTGTAATGTTAGCATACCTATTTAATTGAAAAATAATTGTTTCCGTTTTAACAATTCACACACAGATAAATTTTTTTTTTTTTTTCTAAAACCAAGAAAATAGAACCAGTTCACAGAAAAAAGTTTGAACCAGATTTTACATTATTCTTAATTGTTTTCAGGTTTTCTGAATATTTAATCCTTAAACTATTGTTATTGCATTTAAAAACATCCAATTGGTTTCAATGCATCTGTCAAACATTTTGCCTACTTAGCAATGATTTCGAGAGGTAACACATTCGATCTTTTTTTTTTTAGTTCTTTGACCATTTTAGTCGAAGTATCCATTACCTCATTTTTCCAACCTTGTAAATATTACTAATTCGAGTACTTCCTTGGAAAAGAATTCGTTTAGGATCTTTAAAAAAGGAACTTATTTTCATGGCATGCCAGTGATACTTAAATGGACACTCATACTAAAACAACCAAACGACTAATAGACCGACTAAAGTTTTCTGAAATATTTAGAACATCTTTTTGTATCTTAAAAAGCATGCTTTAGGAAAGATCGACCAAAAACCATTTATGATTCTTTTTTAGATTTAACGTGTAATGAAACAATGCCCCCTTTGGACGACGGGGACACCAAAACGGTGTGTTATACTTTCATTAATTTTTACAAGTCTTTGTTTCATTGAAATATTTTTCAAACAAATGACAATTTATAAAAATGACTTGCATATTTTTTGTAAGGACATGCATAGGACGCGTAATGGCAAAGCAATGACTGGCAGGGCCTCGTCGGGGACAGCCTTGCCGAAGCCTTCGACTGAATTTGGCCCCTCTGGTTCGTTAAATCGCATGACAACCGTCCGTGACGTGGTCACCCGGCATTTTAGGAACAGCAAAGTTTGGCAAAATTCTTTGTGTTTAATTTTGACTTTAATTTAGCTAAACGCTTCGGCAGATCCGTCTCTGGTCGGTTTGGGTGACTTTTTGTCCACGATGATTTCGCATAACTCTCAAAATCAACATCAACGACACGTGCTGATCACTAGTCATGGTAATAAAGTATTATTATGTTGAAGCGTCATAGTTGTTCAATATTTCATTATCAGACTGCAATGGTTTTACTCCCTCTTCCATCGATCGCCACCACAATTCGATGGCACCGACCGCGCATTCGTCTGCTGAGGACGGTTGGCGAAACGCACACCTTTCGCCCTCCTCGACGTCGTCGTCCATTTCGACTCCGCCGTCTTGCGCAGTTATTGCTGCTGGCAATCTCACCCAACTGGCTAATATGGACATAAACATTAGCGACAACAGTGTCCAACATTTGTGCGCTGCTTCCTCTTCCTCCGCTTCAATTATGTCCAATGCGACTCCATCCTCCTCCTTTTGTTCCTCTCTTCTCCATCCCCTCAAGTCCGACACTGGCACATCCACAAGTTTTTACGTTAATACTATGCCAATGGACGAAAGCGTCGCTGCCACCTCGTTTATTTCTCCTCCGCTTGCGGTCAGCGGCACAGTCATCGAGCCAAAACTCCAACAACAAATTTTCCATCAACAACCGCCGCAGTGGGCCATTTGTCCGCCAATTGAACATTCAGTTCAGCTGCAGCAACGGCACATGGTAATGGGTCAATTTACTGACGCTCGTTACGTTTTTTTTTTCTAAATTAGCAGAAAAGTGGTGGCACTGTGCCCAATCGTATGCCCACTGTTGTTCGAATGGCTTCGTCAACGCCCCTATCGAAAATCGGCGAGACGCGGGCACATAAAAAAACACAACAACACCAAAACGAGACGCATCGAATTACCGCGTCGACAGCAGTTCCTTCGGTTACGATTGTCTATCAACAGCAGTCGCCCTCCGCTTCCAACAGCGCACAAAAGCAGCAACACACCAGCCCAAGGCCGGGCATTTTGCGTAAGCGTAAACACAGCAATATTAAAGACCCGAATAATTCTTTGCAAAAGGTGGCAATGCATCCGCGGTGCGTCGTCTAACCATCGATCGAGACCGTCCTGCCTCGGTTTCCGGTTCGTTCACAAACGACGCCGAGGAGTCACCTCGAAAACGCCTTCGCAAGCAGCATTTTGACAACAGCCATATCACTGGGGACAAAGTGATGGTAATTGAGATGGATTGCAATAATTAGGACGTTGTAATTTAACGATTAATCAATTTTTGTAAAAATACCGAACATGTCATCATTAGCGATTAAATTCCAATAAAAATTTAGGTAGAGGTGCGACCCAGTGATCGTCTTGCACAGTCGGCTTCTGCTGGGCCTTCGCTTACGATGCGCTGCTGGAGGAGTCCAAACAGTTCCACAACGACAGAGGGCGGAAGGGGAACGCAACAGTAACAGAATTCATATATTGCGTTTTCATTGGGCTTTTTTTTCAATGACACTATTCTGCGTTTATTCAGACGACCATTCGTCACTGATCCATTGGCACGCATTGGTGCTGCCATTGTCAGCAAAAATGCCGTTGAAGCTATACCCACCGAAGGGAAACAACAACCGAAGAAGCGTGGACGACCGAAAATGAACTGCCGAACGCAGCAACTGCCGTTAATGTCGGCCAATACGACTGCAAATCGAACCGAAAGTGTGCAGCGGAAACAGAAGACGCACCAGCAAATGGAAGTAGGAGCAGGGGAAAGCGGAAAACAACAAAAACACGAAGAAAAACTGCAAAAGCACAAATTGGAGTTAGGGAATCATCTGACGACAACACACATCGCAAGCGCAAAAATGACAAAGCCAAAAGCGATTATTGTCAAAGTGGAGAACATCACGGAGGTATCCCACGAGAGATTTGCCAAACAATGTTAATTTCACCGACAATGCCCTTTAGACTGTACAAAAAAAGCGCAAATACCAAAAGCGGACGCCGGACATTGACCCGTTGACTGGTGCGAGGAAAATGCGTAAAAAGGGCAGTGGGCGAAAGTCGAAGAAGGAACTGGCCGCACTAGCGATGTCCGCCCGAAAACCATTAGAAGTGGCAAGTGCCGAACAGGCATTTGGCGTTGACAGGCAATGCGTGCCAACCGTGTCGCCACCAGTCAAATGCAACAATGCCAGTTGCACTCCTAAGCAACATGAAGTGACTACGAACTACAATGACGGTAAACAACTGACGGCCATGGAAGTTCCCGATTTGATGCCCAAAACGGCAGCGGAACGAGACGTCATCAACACACTTTGCCGTTTTAAAAGCGACAAAGACAACAGAGAAATGATGGCCTCTCGAACAACGGTTTGCCCTAATTCTGAAAAAATGTTAGCGCTTAACATGTATTATGTTTAGCTTAACTCCGCACCGCTTACAACAAAATCCCCGCCGAAATGTGCTGTCATCCCATCCCAACCCGACGATGACGAACCCACTCAGAAGCCATCATGCTCATACAGCACACGAGAAACGGAATGTTTCCGGCCGCTTCCGCTGCTCACGGACCTTAACAAATTGAGTATTTTGCGTCCGATGTTGCGGCGTTGCGAGCGCGGACTGAACAGTACGGATAATTGCCATTTGAGCGAGTCATACGAAGAGGTTCTAATCGAATGCACTGGCAAAATATAAAATTGCATCTTAACGTATTCAGATTTGCAATTTCTTGCGTTCAACTAATCGACGTACTAATGTGCCAGACAATGCCTATTCGGCAGGTTCATCCAAACAAAGTTTTATCAGCTCTCACTTGGCGCCACCGAAGCATTTGGACGAGCGATGCGTCGATCGTCTGAGTGCCAACGTTTCCTGCTCTATTTTTGACAGTTACGACGAGGTGTGTCCTGTTTTCTATTGACTGAGACTTTGGCCTTAATCATTTTGTTCCAGTTTAAAAATGCAACCAATTCGTTGCGTTTGTTGCCCGTCGCTTGCGCCTATTTCGACGCTTCTCATCGCCTTCTTTCCTCGCTTCGCACTTCACTTCGTGCCATTTCGCTTTACCACGCTTTGCAAGAGATTAAATTGGAGGAGGAAAGCGACCTTTGGTTCTTTGGTGACGGAAATGCCACTCGCACTTTGGTCGACATTGAGGCGGCCGAAACGGAAGAAGACGACGACGCCGAAGGCGAAAGAGAGGAAAGATTGACCCGTGCCTTATTCACGAAATTGGACACCGACTACGAAAAGTACGTTGGAAAGCATTGGCAGGACGGCGAAGAGAAATGGCAGAATAGTGGTGATTTGCAACTGAAAGTGACGCGACAGTTACTGCTACAACTTGACGTTGCCCAAACATTGGATTTGGTGTTGCACAATGTCGCGCATGGAAGGTAAATTTTGTCATAATTCTCGCTTTGCTTGCGCGTCATATTGATTTTACCTGTTTCGATGTCATGGAAAACGCTTTGTTTTGCTTTCAACATTTCGATAATAAAGAAAAAACTGACATTTTATTTATTTTGGCTTGTAAGGACGTTGAAAAGTCGTTTTGTTTATTATTTCGAAAATCGTGCACATATAAACACTCATTGAAAGTCATAATTGGAAACGGATATAGCCATTTTTATGGGTTTATTTTCTTTCAGCAATTCCATTCAAACCAATCAAACTCATTCCATCCAATCCCGTCTGGAATGCGAAATTACTTCCAAATTTTCCGACATTAATTTATCCGGCAATTCTCCGTCTTATTGTGGCCATGGCCTTCTGATCGACAAACGAAAATTACCGGAAGATTTGGGCAAAATTATATGGACCAAAAGGAAAGTCGGCGCGACATTAGGCCGAGGAAAAAAGCGAAAGGCAGACGATTGGGACAATGAAAAGGAGGAGAGAGAACATGACGAACGGGAGGAAAGAAAAAAGCAAAGACACGCGAGGACACCACAAAAAAGGTGGGGTTGAAAAAAATAGGCGCAGTTGTTTGACATTTTGGGACTTTTGTGTTTCATTTTTTATTTGTTTACCAATTTGACCATTCAGTCCATCACATCTCTTGAAGAGCATTGGTCGCTTTTGTGCAGAATCATCGGCAGAAAGTGCAATTTTGGACCGTATTGCGATTTCACTGGAGCAAAGAATGGCCAATAGCCACATTGGGGCCAATTCGGTCACTTCAAAAGCATCCTCTTCTGATTCCATTTTGAAATGTCGAACTGCGTCTGATCCAACAACAACAAGACGGAAACGGAACAACAACACCTCGAAGACCTCCCATCAATTCTTTTTTTGTCCATCTAATCAGATGGTTGGGAACTTGTTTAAAGTAAGTTAATTAATATCAAATTATAATTACAAACTTGATTTAATTGCCGTTAAAGATTGTGCCAACGTTGGCGTATTGTGGAACAGCAGCAATGGAAAACAAAGGAGAAGGAATTGGTGTTAAAGAAATGCAGCAAAAAGTCACCGCGGTGGTCAATCAAAAACAACAACCGAAGTTGCTGAAGGCGGACGTGGAAGAGATGATGACAAATTGTCAGTGGGGAAGTGCCAAGGCTTTGGCAGAACTGCGGCACAAACATTACGAAATGTAAGACGAAGGAGGACAGAGTTAAAGGAAAAATGCCCCATTTTTCAGCTTGAATGAACCATCATCATTCTCGAGGGATCAGATTGGAGATGAACTCGTCGGCTGTACGCCTGGCCCATTTGGCCGCACTCTTTGCTTGCATTTCCCGTCGAGTTCAGCACCAACAGATGAGCAGTCGGAATCTTTCGAAGTATTTTAATTGATTCTACAATTTTAAGGCATGCAATAATGTAGCATATTTTACCCATTCTTTTAGCTTCGCTTGAAAGGGTTGCATGAAATTTGCAACACAGCGTTGGCGTTGAGTCGTTCTCGTGCCGCATTGGCTGAACAATGCGCTGAGGCGCTCTACGAAACGACGAAAGAAATGGGACAGCAACCGAGGATGACCAAAGAGCAAACAACGGCTGTCAGGGCAAAATTGACACTGAAAAGGATGGCATCTGTAAATGCGACTTTAACGAACTCTCACAGACCGGCTTCTTACTTCCCATCTTTGACCAAATTGTGTGCTGTGCGTCAACACCAAACGGCCAAAACGACTTCAATGGCCAAAATAATCCCAAAACAACCGCATCATCGGCAGCGGAGAAAGCTAAGTATGGAGGAGGAAGACGAACAGTCGATACCAACAGAAACAAGCGGAAGGGAAACGCCCATCGGACCGCTGCAGGGGAGGCAATCGCCAGTGAAACGTGCCGCTCATCAGAGGGCGCGGACGCAGATGAACATCTCAACCGTCTCCGAATGATGACTTCTTTGCCGATCTCCCTCTCATACCACCAAAATTTTAAACAAATTCTCGTCCTTTATCGCGTCTAAATCATATTTTTTACTGCTTTTTTAAATATTCCATATTTACTGAATTTAAGTTGTCAGCCCTTTGATGTGCCCATCATTTCATTTTCTGTATAACGGTTATCATGTCAGACCATTTTCCACCCCATTTTTGTGCTTGTAATCCTTAAGCTCTTGAGCAACTTTCTGTTCGTATGTGTCTGTTATTTGTTTGAACCTTCCCACCCATTTGTTTTACCTCCCTTTCCGAGCATCTCTTTCCCCTTCACATTTTTAATGTCAGCCTATTGCCTGATGAAATCCGATGCATTCTGTCAAAACCAAAATTCACCACACCTGATATTATGCTATTTAAATTCAAATATAATAATTTTTGCTTTCCGTAATCTTAATCGGTTTAAAATGTGAACTCTAATTGCTTCTCTCTCCCTCTCATCCATGATCAACAGCTATTCATTTATACTTAAATTTGTCAAACGAAATCGTTATCAATCTCGTGAACTTTTTTTTTAAATTCATTTCGTTTGCATTACTCAAGTGAAAACTAATAAAATTTAAAATAAGAAATTTGCTGCTGAAAATAGAGGAATGCCATGTTTGTTTGGACAGTTTAGTGTCTGTCACCTTGTTGCGAATGCCGACCCTCCCTTCCTCCAAAAAATAAAACAAATGAACGCCATTCACTTTAAATGCAATAATTACGTATAAAAGGAGGCAAAGAAAAGAGATTGCATGGACAGAAAAATGCAAAGAAAAAAGTGACCAACTGATAGCCAAGGCGAACCCAACCAAACGTTAGTTCAAATCGACGAGTCGGAAGGATTCGCAAAGGTCGAACCATCAGTAGAAATATAAACCAGCTATCGCTTCACCCATTCATCGCTTTCTTTTGTAAAAATTGTGCACGGTCCGACGATAATTCATTCATCTGAGCGGCACCGATTGCCACGGGATACTCGCGGCTGACCACGCACAAATATTCGGGCTGACCCGACTCGCTGGCATGGACAGAATGACCGATTGGGACGAGCTAAACGGGGTAATGAATCAGTTAAAAGAGTGGTGAAGGGGCAAAGATTCCATTTTTACTTGTTCAAATTTCCATCCGTCGGACATTGCGGAAATGACATTAGTCAGTTCGTCTTCATGGCATTGGAGCACGCGATAGACATGCTTTGTCTGTAATTCGATTTTTGTTTGTTTGATTTCCCCGCCCCCTTCAAACGAACCCCCGTCTTTTTGTGCTTTTCGCGTTCCGCAATTCGTTCATTGCACAGACTGATTAGTTTCGGAAGGTTATAAAATTCGGCTTCCTCCCGAAGGCCTAAAAATGCATTTTTGAGGTTGAATTGAAAAGTTAATTACAACAGAAAAATGATATTATTAAAACATAAAACGAAAAGGGGATTAATTAATTCCAAAAACCTTCTTCAGTTAGTCCGTGGTTGAGGATCAATTTGCCATGGCGCAGATAATTTAACACTGCAGAAAAATAGTCAGAGTCGCGGTCAATCAGAAAGGAATCCGACTCATCCTGAAAAGAAAAAGTATTGAAACGGAAAGGCACAAATTGCAAGGGGCGAACCATTAAAAGGAGGGGGGGGGGGGGGGGGAGGGGTAAAGAAATTGGGCCTTTCTATTATAAGAACTAGTATTGGATCAAATTAAAAAAAGAAAGTAAAAGGACGGCCTCTTAATGCAAGTTGCGTCGGAAACCTTCATGCTGACCTTTTCACTGGGCAACGAATGGTCTTCTTGGGAAAGGCGGGCGAGGAATGAGCCGCTCTCACGGCACAAAGTCTGTCTGGTGGTCAGAAATACCTTAAATTTATGGTTTAGGCCATTTTCCAATTGGAAGTATGCACCTTTCCCCCCACGTTCAGTTTGGTCCACGACTTCGACCCCCCTACTCCGCCTCCGTTTGTTGTACTGCTCGCTGAGGTTGTCTGCTGAGTTCCGCCCGCCAATGTCGTTGTGTCGTCCGTGTGCAAATCTTCCCCCTCCTCCTCGTGGCCCATTCCGTTCACTACGCCGTGCCTTTCTCCGCTGTCCGTTGAATTGTTGGTGTCGATTGTCCAATTATTTTGCCGTTGTTGGCGCTGATCGTCGTTCAAAATAATTTTGGCAATCGAAGGCAATTCCATGGCGACGTAAAACAATTCTATGTTAATATTGTAAAATATTATTTAGAAAAACATTTAGCGATTATGCATTTACATATGTATGTAAATAAAAGTTAAAACTTCATGAGGAATACAAATGATTTGCAAATAATGACGCAAATGGCGAAAGGACTGCCGAGAATAAATTGGCGTAGGGAAGGGGTAGAGATGGCGCCGTAAGACAATTATTCTCAAAAGCAACCAAAATAAATAATCGTTCATTTAATAGATTTTGGCAACTTTTATAAAATGGAAAATTTAAAAAATGGTCCTTCAAAACAAAGAATTACCTATTCTCAAATAGTGCCAAAACTGGTAAAATTTTTAAATTTAGGACTCACTATTGCAATTTTGTTAAAATGGAACACATTAACGTAGTTTTGATTTTTTATGTCACACTAATGGGTTGGCTGAATATCCGATTTTGAAAATCTCACCTTAAATTTTAATTTTCGTAAAATGGAGGAGAGTCTCGTCCTTTTCATGGCATGTCTTTTTCCTATGCATTCATTGATTTTCTTTTGTTTTCCATGCATTTACGCTATATTTTTGAGCATTGTTACTTATTTGCTGTATGCATATGCAAACAAATACGCCCCCGAGGCTAGGAAGTGATGTCCATGGCCAAAGTGTCCCTTATCTTTGCAATTGTTTGTTGTCCCTTTTTCCTGCCGCCGCTCCTTTTTTTTTGCCCATGTGAATCTCTTTCCGGTGGTCTGTCAGACGGATTTAATGGAGGCATTTTAACGATTGACCGATGCTAACGGTTGACAAAGATGGATTAAAGGAAACAGAGAAGAGGGAGGAGGGACAGGGGGAGGGGGACAAACAGCAGAAGAGAGTCAGAGTTAAGTGGGCGGAGGATAAGAAAGAGACAAACGGGAGACGGATAGGGCAGGGAAGAGGGGGGAGGAGGGGAGGGGGGATGTCGAGGCTAAAATCGTCAGTTATTTTACACAGCGAGGGGGCTAAACTGACAATTAGCCTAATTACTAAGGACAGCCAAAAATATGCATTAAAATCGCTAAATTTGCGCATAAAAGCAGAGGGTGCTAGGTGATTTCGACAGAGTGATTTCGACAATACCAATAAATTTAAAAAATCTTTAATCCTGGCTTGCAAATTATTTTCTTGGCAAATATTTTCTGTTTTGTTGGTCGAATGAACGATCCCTAACACTATCAGGTTGAAAATCAGACTTTGTAATACCAATCTATTTATTTGGACATCAGCAAAAAATATCAAAACAAAAAACCAATTCATTCTTCTGTCTGTTCTTATTCCATTCTTTCAATTGTCTAAAGATACATTCCGAGCAATTTCCAACAACCATTTTTCCCAAAATTCATTGCTTCTTTCTCCCATTTGGTCCATTGTTCCGCACTTTTGTCAATTGGACTCCGTTCGATTAGCCCACAGAAACTTTCATTGTCATTTCTACGACAAACCAATTGTTCACGCGTCAATGAATTGACCAATTTAAATGCACCAACAGAATAAAAACTATATAAAGGAATGATGAAACTGACAGAAGTGGTGGCATTCAAAAAGGTCTAAAGAACGATAAAATAAATTAATTGAAAATTGGTCACGGAATTTGACCGCTTTGAGTGCGTCTATTGAAAAAAGGGCTCCTTCCGAACCAATTCTGAGCACTTTCGGTTGGCCATCTGCTGGTGGTGTGTGCAACCATTTGCATTGCACAATGCTTGACCATCGGATGATCCTTTGCTGTCGTCGGGTGGAAATTGAAGAAATTGGCGATTGTCAAAAAACTTGATGGCGGAGACATTCAGCAGAGACCAAATGGAAGTGGCAAAAATGTTCCAATTGGACTCCACATAAAGTTTAATTCCAAACAGACATACTTCTCCAAAACTCGACCAATGCGTTGGAGGAAATCAATGGCATCGGAATTGGTTGACCTATAAAAACTGTTGAAATTAAAAAAGCGGCCTATGAAACCTACGAAATGTCAACAGAAGAGAATCCGACAATTGAATTGGGCAATGGCTTTTGTGGAAATGGCACTGTTTCATCTGATCCATCGTCATTCATTTTGAAAATATTCTGAGTTAATTCTCAATGTGCCAAGTGTCCATTTTCTGCTTTTGAAATGCGTGTCCACCAATGCGTCGAAATGGCGGGAGACCAACGCCAATTCCAAGCCGACTTTGGCAGGTGCCAAGCAATGGAACAAATCGAAATAAATGTCGTGACAAATGTAACTGAAAAACGGTCAAAATTGGGGGGGGGGGGTGCAAAACGGAAGTTCTGATTTAAAAATATAGCGGTTTTCCGAGGGTTACTATCTCACATTCGCTTCAAATTTCGTTCCGCTTCCTTTGGGTGGTCTGACATTTTTTAAGGTGGTCAATCGTTCGTTTTATAGCAATATGTTTTAACATTTCTTAAAAATATTAATGCGTTTTATAGTAAATTAAACTCAAAAAAAAAGGTTCTACAGTGGCGAAAATACGAAAGTGGCGCTAGTGAAAAAGTGGGTGTTTTTGAAACACATTTTTTTTTAATTTATTAGAACTAGGGTTTTTATGTACTAAAAATCCTGAAATATGTAATAAATAGGGAACAGATTTTAAGTAATAAAAAATCCAAAAAAGTCGACAAAGTCAAAAAGTCACGAAAAACGGCAAAAATGAGAATGAAAATTGACGTTTTTGAGTTTAGTCAAAATTACATTTAAAAGCAGAATATCATAGAAGAAAAGCGAAATAAATCTTAAGATTTGGAAAATTTAAAAAAATGAAGAATATTTTTTTTGAAAAAAAATTTAGAAAAAGATTCAAATTTTAGGAACAATTTTTGGAAAAATATTCCATTCTTAGTGGTAGAATTTTTTCTCGTTTTTATTGTTCTAATTCATTTTTAAACTCGTTTTTTTGGGCCTTGAAAACTAAAAATAGAAGGAAAACAAAGGGGAAAAAGAAATTCCGGGGGTTTTGGGAGTGCCGGTCGGCACCATCTCTCAGTTGGGAGAATTCATGCATCTCTGAGGCTTTCTGTCTGCCAATTCCTGACTAAATTTGGAAAATTCTAAACTTTTTCTGCTGTCATCAGTTGACGGTCCGCTGTTGTCCAATACCCCTTACTCGCCGTGTTAAAATTATAGAAATAAAGGTAAAATTAATTTGTTTAAATAAATACAGTTTTTATTAATGAATTAATAAGCGTTGATTTTTTCTGTCAAACGCAAAATGAGGCAGGAAAACTCGAAGAAATCAATGTTCCCCTTTTATTCTTCATTGTTCGCTTTTTGAATTTGCAAATGCCAGTGCCGCCCTGTGCACGTCTTCGAGAAAAGTTGGGCCTTAAGGGAAATAAAAGGATGACATTTTACTATCATTTGCGCCCACCAATAACATTAATGCCGTAGTGATAAATTTTTTGTGGGATAGACGACCGCGTGTCGTCGTAATACGAAAGCACGAAATCCAACCCATTCTAAAAACAATCCCAACAAATTAGGCAATTAATGACCCCCGCCCCCCCCTTGGTTCGACTTCGTCCAAATTGTCGTGCGCGCGTACTATCAGAATGGACTCGTAACAGTCCACGCGGACGGTCGTCTGCGATTGGTCAGGGTAATTGTCCTTGCTAAGTGCTCTACTTAAGACGAAAATTTGTTTCCGTTGCCGGTCGACGAAATGGCGACGAGCGAAAATGTAAAGACGAGGCCAAAGGGGGAAGGGATATCTGAAAGAGAAAAGGCCTAAACTCAGTAACTTTTTATAATGAGTGGGGATAGACCGAGTCATCAAAAAGGGACTAATTCAAAAGGGGACGGCTTGGGTGAGGAGAGGGTACGCCCGAGAAATTTTGTGCATAAGCAGTTTATTCTTTAGAAAACGGAGTACTCCAAAAAACCTCAAAATAAATCAATTTTTGAGACAAAATATGTTAATAAATCACTCCGAAATTTTCAAATTTTTCCCCGGTGGCACCTGGCGGCACCCTTTTAACTGTTTTTTCGATTTTTAGTTAAATTTTACATTTTGACCGAAATGATGCTTTTGAAAATTTTAATTTGACAGCCCTGGTTATAAATATATAATTGTTAGTTATTTTTCGACTCACCAATCAGTACCAAAAATCAGGACCATCCCTGCTCGTGAGGGAAAATTTCATTGGGCCTGCTTTTATTTTTGTTCGTTTGTTTAACAAATAAAAGATTTGACAATGCACACTCACTGACCTGCTCTCCCACCGAATCACTTTTGTTCCCGTGTTATAATCGTATTCCAACTCGTCCAAACTGTTCACATTTTTGTCCCATTTAAGTCGGTAGGAAATGTCTTCCTGAAAATTGTTAGTAAGCAAAAAATTTTTCATTATAAGACCAAAAAGCCATCGCCAAGGAAAAAGAAAATCATAGAAGAAATCACTCAGGATTTGCATATTTCTCCCCTTAAATTCCTGGCAATGATTTTATCGATTCTTGGAAACAAAGTTCGGATGGGAAGAAAGAATTGTTTAAAAAAATGCAAAAGTTGTCCGACCTGAACAGTGACAAAATCATTGGGCGAAATGTCGAGGTAAGTGCCAATACAACGGTATTCGAACACGCAATTGCCCCCATTGGCCACTAATCTCCGCCGGTAGACCGCCAAATGGTCGTTGCACCAAAAGAGTTGCCAACCTTCGTCAGCCGGGGGAGGAGCGAAGGGATCGCTTTGTTTGCATTCCCTTAAAGAAAATGTGAAGGTAAATTTGAAGAAAACAAAGGGCGTAAACGTTTTTATCCTTTTGTATTCGTCTTCCAACGTGACATTAGAGCCGAACGAAACGCCGACCAAAGAAGCGCCAAAAAGCAAATTTCGTCGGTTGCGCAATAAGAGGGAAAATTGGTCACGAAAAACACGACGGGAGAAGGCCACAGAGAAGCGGACAATGCACAACTGAGAAGACGGGGGGGGGGGAAGATTTGGCAAAAAAGAAACATCGACAAAAAATGTCAACAATTGAGGCTGGAAATAATATAGATAAAATGTGCATGGGAAAATCCATCAAAGGAGTTTAGTACCAAGTTAAACAGTTGTTATGCATTCGTTTAAGCCGCTCACATTCAGAAAAAATTGCATTTATCCGCTTCTACTCAATCAGCTAGCGCACAGCTTAGGCTATTCATTTTTATTGGTATACTTGTCACAAAATGTGGATAACACAATGCAGGATTTAATTATGGGGCTAGCTGCTTCCAATTACTTCAGCTAGATGATTGATAGTAATATATTCCTCATCTGGACCAACATTGATTATTTTACCGTGTAGGATATAAAATTCCCAGCCTTAATGATTTAATGATGATAATACCTTATAAAAATTGACAGGAAAATGCCGAAAATTGCTTAACCTGAAGAGCATGGCCAATACCATAATAAGTGAGACAAAAACTGAAAATAAAAGAATTGCAAATTAGGGTAAACATTCACACTAACAACGAAAAAAATTTGTTAACAAAGAAAGGAATAGAGAATGGGAGGGGGAAGAGAGGGAAGAGAAGGGACGAAAGAATTGAGTGCTTTAGGAAAAAATTGATGTTTTAATGACTGTAATTAAAAATTAAACTTATCAAATATAAATTTAAGTCTAGTTATGGGTTATGCAAACAGAATAAAATTGGGTGCACCCAAAATCTCGCCGACCAAATTTCAGAAAATTGTTCAACAAAAAAATATATTTGTTCGAGCTTGTTTTTTTGAAAAAATTTCAAAAAAATTAAAGGAAATAAAAAAAATCCAAAAATTATTTTTTTTTCGGAAATTACTGTATTTGTTTTCTAGACTATTTTTTGCGGCGAGATGATCAGCAGCAGACGGAAGAGACGAAGCAACAGACGGAAAACGAGAAGCAGCAACAACAAATGACGGCACCGGCACAAAATGTACAACACAATTCACATGGTAAGGGGAGAGGGGGGGGGGCATAATTAGAAACAGTCCTCAAGTGTTTACATTTAAGGAAGGCCGTTGGTTTTATCACCAGAACACTGCAAAATGGTCAAATACTCACTGATAATTAAATTCCAATTTGATCAATTATTTTCAGGTTGATCGATATTCGCGTCTTTACGGCGTGAAGGACGTGCCGTCCTTCGTGCATAATAATTGTGCCTTTGCCAAGCTGTATTTGCCGACAGCAACTTGTGCCGAAATTGACATTCTGATCGCGTCATGTTATCATCCGAGAAGTGATCGGCAACCGAAACAGAATGGACGGCATTGAATTGTTAAACATTTTTGGAAAGATACAAATTTATCATTCAATTGTCGGATTCTCTTCTGTTGACATTTCATAGGTAGAATAAAATTGGGTGCACCCCAAAATCTCGCCGACCAAATTTCAGAAAATTGTTTAACAAAAAAATCCATTTGTTCGAGCTTGTTTTTTTGAAAAAATTTCAAAAAATTAAAGGAATTAACAAAAAATCCAAAAAATTTTTTTTTCGGAAATTTCCTTATAAACTAATTTTGTTTTTTAGACTACTTTTTGCGGCGAGATTTTGTCGCATCCCCAAAAATTTAACTTTTAACGGCATTAACTTGTTGTTTTTTTGACAATACAACATTTTTTAACTTCGTCGGTTATATTTTCCTTTGCCACCGTCCGTCCTCCCTTTTTGTTTCGGCATTTATTCGGTTTTTTCCTTTCTCTTTGCTTCTTCCATTCCTTTTGATGCTGGGCTTTCCTTTTGCTAAACGATGCCGTTCCCTTTTCTTCTGTTGCCGTCGCTTTTGCCTTTGCCATCGGACATTTCGCTGCGAAATGGACGCATGTTTCGAGCGCATCTTCCCAATTGTCGACTTTATGATCAGAAGAGTCATCGGAAGGGTAATCAAACAGTCAAAAATACTCTCATTTTTTGCCTTTTTCAGTTTCTCTTTTTCCTGCTTTACCTTCTGTTGTTGTTCATTTTGTTGGTCGTCGTTACCATTGTCATTCCTTACGAATCTCTCCATAAAGTAAATTATTAAATTCTTTTTTATTTAATGTCCTTTTTAGCCCCAATGGTTCATTTTTCTGCTCATTCTCTTCGCCATTTATCTGATGGTAAACGTCTTTTTCCATTTCCACAAGGCGTGTCGGATAAAGCCGGGCAGTCCGGCAAAGGTTTTCCATTTATTGTTTTTTTCTCTTACATTTTAAAAATACTTTAGAGTGATAAGCACCCTCTCTGTTACGTTTGCCAAAACCACAAGCCGATGAATGCTCACCACTGCTCCATTTGCAATGTTTGCGTTGTAAGTTCATCTTCGTGGTTCCCCCTTTTTTAACCATCTTCTCACTTTTTCATTTTATAATTTTTTACCCCGTCCTTTCTAATTTCCTACCCTCCCCCCCTCCAATTAGCTGAACATGGACCACCACTGTATTTGGATCAACCAATGCGTTGGCGCTGACAATCACCGCTATTTCTTTCAATTTCTCGTTTTCGTCACTGTCGGCTGTTTGACTTTTGTGCTCGCCGCTTTCAACACCTTTTATTACAATTATTGGCGTGTAATAATAATATTTACCTTTTAATATAATGCTTTATGATGTGCATCTAATTAAGAATTTGAATTCACCCGTTTAGGCCTTCACCAACCAAATGTTTTGTGACTCCGACATTTTGTCCGATTTTGTGCCTTGGTTTGGCTTTCTTTGCTCTCGTGGCCCCCATTTGGTGATTTCCTCCGTCTTTTTTACCTATTTGCTTTGCGTCATCGTTTTTTGGCTCGTCGGTTCACTTTTATATTGGAATTTCGTGCTGATTTCCTGCGGCGAGACTTACCTTGGCATTTTGGTATATATTTTTTTAATATTTTGTTTGTATGTGCGGCCCGGACAATTTGCGGCCAATTGAAAAAAGGAATTGTATGCCAAAACAATGTCATTTCATAATTTCCAGGCTTTCACTTATATATTATTTAGAAGAAAGTAAATTTTTAATTTTCCTAATGCTGCCCCCAAAAATCCGACTGCATTTTTCGACCGCAAATGTCAAAATCATAGGAATCCCCAACTGAGCCCGTAAATGTCTGGGTTTTATTCTTACAATCCCAGCCCTCTTGCCACTTCACTTCATTGCCTCCCTCCAATCCCTTTAGCTCCAATCCGCCAGTTTCGGGCGCATTTGTCGTATGGTTTTGTATCCTCACCGCCACCCGCGCTTCCGCGAGAATTGGCGCTCTTTTCTTGGCCTCCAGCGCAACAGTGGCCGCTCCCTTTGGCGCCACATTTTGCTGCCCTCCTCCCACGTCACGCCCTATTCGCTGAATGCGGCCAAAAACTGTGACGAGGAGCAGCAGCAACTGCTGATGGTGAACACAGATAGTGAAAGCAGTCACACAAATCGTCAAAATGCTCCGCCGGTGGTCACCGACCTTTCAAAAATCGCAACAGATAATGTCAATATTGCAGTGGTTTAGTGGACAAAATCCGTTTTTAGTCCTAGTCCAACAATCTCAATAGGTCTTTTTTCCTTCTCTACCGCTGTCCTATTATTATTTCTCATTTCTTCTTTTACGGGTTTTACAAATTTTATTTGTTGCTATTTTAATACTGTATTGTGTGTCTTCCTCCATACCAATGCTTTTTAAGTCTGCACATGGACACTGTTTGTTTTGTTGATTTTATGCATTTACAATACACACACATGGCTGATGTACTTAATGACAAATTAAAAATCACAAAATAATGCAAATATGAATTAGTAACAGATGACTCGTGCTTAATCCTTTGATTCATATCATTCAATAAAAGTTCGGCACAATATTTTTTTCCATTTCCATTCTAAGTTTGGCAATTAATGCGCTCGTCTGCCGAATAGCGAGTGAAGTGTTTGTGTGGTGGGAAAAGAGCACTGTACATCGGTATGAAGCAGCCGACGTATTGACACTTTGTCCAGCCAAGAAGTCGCGGGAAATTTTGCCGAATCGCGATGTCAGTGGAGCTGCTAATGCGGCGAGAAGTGATGAGGGGAGAGCGAAGGACGGCAATGGCACACACGTGCTGACAGTTACAGGAGAACGATCGGCAGAATTAAACGTTGTTTGGTTTTCGGTGTCTGGGTGACAGAGCTTAGTAAAAAACCAAATCAAAAACATTATTTAAACTTGTTTTCTCACCCTAATTAGCAGTTCGCCTTCGGAGGTTCGTGCAAAAGTAATTTCCTCGGCAATAGCATCCTCAATTTCCTCCTCCTCTTCATAATCATGGGACGGTTCTTCGGTGTCTAAGTCATCCATGAACATTAACTTGTTGTGCATTTGCGTGGCATCTTCTGATGGGAATGACTTAAAGTCAGCGCCAATTCCTCTGAGGAACAATTTCCTTACTTTCCTTGGGCACATAATGCAAACTAAGTGAAGGGCTTCCGACGCGAATACATTTGTAGGCGATCATATCGAAGCCGAGAAAGGTAGGTTTGAGTGAACTTCGACAATCAATACTAGCATTTGCGGCGCACAGTTCGGCGTCTAATTTGGCCAAAGAGGCGGCCATTTGGGAGTCCATCGAGCGATTAACGGTCGTTTGAAGCGACGGAAGGGTTTGGGCACGAGCTCGAAACGCATTCCAACCCAACAGCTCATCCAACAGCGAACGCTGCACTCTCTGCCAAAATTCTTTTTTATTTGCATATTAAAACAGTGATTCGCAAAGGTACCGTACCCTAAGCTGTGATCGCATGGCTTCCAAAAACGTGGAGGAGACTCGCGAGCTTGAGAAAGAGGTGGAGGAAAAAGCGGCGGACGAATGCGTGAAGGGAGGCGCAACGGTCGAAGAATTGGACGAAACTGTGCATTGGTTGTTAGAGGCGCAGCGAGAGAGGAGACGAGGCACAAAAATGGAGGGACGCTGAGAGACGGCGACTGGTGAGCGAACGCGGGGGAATGGCAACAGCAGTGATGACGGGGGGTGGTGATCGGGCGGACGATTGGGGACGATGATGGATGATGACGGGTGGACAGACTGCACACGCGGATCTGCGGAAGAGAGCTGAAGAGGGGACGAGAGCAGGGAATTGTTGGCCAAAGACAGACTGTGTGGAAATACTAATTTTCTTAGCAAATGGATTGGAATTTTTGAACCGACTAAGTTCTTTCCATCAAAAAATTTGCCCATAAAATGTCGCCATAAAATTGAAAAATTATGTCAAAACCATTCGACTCACCGAATTGATAGATTCTCTGAGTTTGTTCCAATGATGCTTTAAAAAAAATAATAAAACATGAAAAAAGCCAGTAATTGCATTTTGATGTTTTACCCTGATCAACCGTTGCGTCCTCGGCACATTCTCCAGAAATGGGAATTGTTGTGCCATTCTTTGTCCGTTCTCCATAAAATCTGTTGTCACTTTCATTTTATTCCTTTTGGCAGTGCCATTATTCGTCAAAAGGTCCAACAGTTTTTGTTCATTGGCCAGCAAACGGTCGCATCGCTCCAAAAGCGACGCGACATTCGATTCAGAAAATGGCGACAAATGCTCCGATAAATTGTCCGTCAGTTTGTCCACCGAATCCAATGCTTCCCAAACGGTGCTGATCAGTTGGGAGTATTCTAAAAATAATGTTGGATGATCGGTGCTTCAACTCTAAATTTTGCAAAGGTTTTCATTATAATCTCTTTATAATTGTTTCGTTTCAGTTCCTCCCCCCTTTCTTGCTCCTTTCTTTTCTCTCTGTAAGTATTTTACTCCGTTTCTCTCTTCCTGTTTTTTCGTAGTTTCTCTTCTTTTCCCCTCTTTGTCTCCCTTTTTTTCTCTCCACTTTTCTTCTTTTCTCTTTCTCTCCTTTGCCCCGTTTTTCTCTTTCCCACCTGTCGGTGCCGTACAAATCATTTCGCAGCGTTCGTCCAGCGAAAATACGAACACATTGTGAAGTTGACGACGTCGGCAACTCTTCGAGTACAACCAAATGCCCAATTCCGCGTGGCTTTTTCTCCCCCACTTTTCCCCCTCTTCTTTCGCTTTGCTGCTCTTTCTTCCACTGTTCTTCCTTTTATCTTTGCCCTGCTGTTGTTCTTCGTCATCGACGGAGGGCGGCGATTGGCGCGCAAATTGAAGCAAAGAGCGCAAATCGTCGTGGCGAAATGCCGCGGCAGTGCGCTCGCCGTTGTGGGAACTGATCGAAGCGATCAAACGATTGGAATGGAGGAAAAGGCATCTGATCAAATGGGAGGGTTAAGAAAATAGCATAAAATACAAATGATGAAAAAAAATAAGACGCAATCAAGAGAAAAGAAAAACGAATCAATTATCGAAAGATCACTGACCGACAACGGCGCCCAATACGGGCAGCGAATTGGCGGGCAATTTCCTTGAAGAGCGGCAGAAGAGAATGACGAATTAGGCGAGAGGGAGCACCAAAGTTGGCATTTTGACAAAGTGAAGCGTCATCATCTGTGGCAAAAAAGACGAAGTTAGCAAGACAAATCGAGGGGACAAGTGGAGGAGTCATCTCTTTTAAGTGACTGCCAAATTGTTTTGGACTCGCCCCGATGAAAATGGCCCACCATTTCTCCCAAAATGATGACATTTCCCCCCTGTTCACCGCCCCACCGTCATCCAATGGCATTCCGCTGAGAAGACGCAGCATTCGCTGTTCGCAACGCATGTTAAGTAATCGAACAAAGGCTGAACGGAGCGGAATCAGCTGAAGGGAAGGGCCCCCGTAATGGTAACGAACACAACGAAGAAGGGAGGGGAAGAGACGGTCGACGACGGAGGACGAAGACGACGAGGAAAGGGCGGCACTGAGGAAGAAAATGAACAAATAGTCACCCGATCAGACCAAGACAAACCTCCGTCCATGGATCAACACCAGCAGGTTGGAATGAGGCAAAGAGGAGATGCGAATTTGCAGAAGAGAGTTGGGGCAGGAAATCGACTCGATGTTTTCGTTTAGAGAGGACAAAGTGCCCCTCCTGTTGGTCTCTCGTTCTCCGTCGTGTTGGTGTTGTTTGGCACGACAAAGCAACACCAGCGGCATCAGTTGTTGGAGCAGCATTGATTCGTCCAACTGACGACGCTGTTCGTCCTGAAGATAAATACAATCCGAGGTCTTCAGATACGTGTCTCCCTTCCTGTTCCTGGCTCACCAACCTTCGCCCCAAAAATGTTGTCACTTCTCCCTTCGGTTTTTCCATTTTCTTCTCCTCCTTTTCCTTTCTTTCGCGCCGTTTTGCTGTCATTTTCTTTTGTCGCTGCTGTTGATGGTGATGAACAAGTGGTCGAAGTAGAGGAGGATATTCCGCTACTGCTCGATGAGGTCGGTCTGACAGTCTCCGCCGCTGTCGTGTCATATTCAATTGATGCATCGGCATTTTCCAAACGATTATGAGCTGTTTTGGTTGTGAAATGGTCACGGAATTCGTCGTTGCCAAACGCATGGATAAGCTCATTGTATTCGGAGAGAAACACAACGCCTAACATTTTATAATTTGAAATATTGCTAAAATATCGAAATGCAAAATATTTTAGGGAAGAAAAAGAAAGAGAACGGAACAAATGTTGGTAAGCAAAACAAGATGAAATTACAAGCATTAAAAGAAAAAACTCCAGTTCCGTCTTCGACCTTTCTTTTTTGGCTCGGAATTCCGAGTTCCAAGAATTTTTTGAAATTCCGATTTCTTAAAATTATAAAAAGATTCGGAAATTTTCTGATCCCGAATTGCAGATTTAAAAGTTTGGACAATCTTAGAAATTTGATTAGGTAACTTCCTTAAGAATTTAAATTTTTCCGTTGGCGCCCAACGGCACCACCCGTATTTTTCTAGTTGCTTAAATAAGGGCGAAGCTGTTTTCTGCGTACTTGATAGAGATCGGAACCGGACCAGATCCTGACCGGATTTTCCCGGGATCCTGGACCGGATCCGGGTGTTTTTGGAAAAATAGACCCGGACCCGGAGTCCGGAAAAAACCGGATTTTTAATCCCGGAATCTTGTCCGGTCCAATTTCAAATCCGGGTCCGGAATCCGGATCCGGACAAATTTGACCACGGTAAACCGGATTTCGTTTTTTTTTAATTTTGAATAATTACAGAATTTTTTTGAAACGATTTGCTTGAACCCAATTTTTCTAAAATAAACACAAATAGACCCTTTTTCTGCAAAATTTCTTATCAAACACATCTAAAATTTTTTTAAATTTTCCCAATGGCGCCTATCGGCAGCACCAGTCCCTACCGTTTAAACTTTTAAAAAGCAAGACGAAAAAATGTTTTCGATGCCGGAAAATTTAGGAAAATTGTAAAGCGATGGCTTATTTTTTTCCTTTTTTTAAAGTGCTATTTGGAATCTTTTTTAAAAAATCTCAGCTTTTTATCCCAAAATCGGGTCGGTTTCGGTTCGGTGCGCTCAGTTCGGCGCCAGACTCGTTTAGGACTTTGTAAATTTTGTCTTTCAAATTTTACCAATTCGGTATTGTTCGAAAGCTTTAAGTGTTTAGAAGGTATGAATAAGTTATTTCTAAGCGATCGACTAACTCTTAAAAAAGTTACAACTTGAGGACGCAAAAAAATCAGAATTTTGGTGTATTTTGGTTTATAGCTTTTTTATAGGTGGGTAATTTTTTTCAATTTATGGAGAGTTATAGAGCTTAGCTACTAAGTAGCTTTAGAAAGACACTGAAGTCGCCATAGCTTGATTTATAACGTTCACACAACAGCATGTATTTTTGCGAAATTTTCATGGGATCCATAAATAACATTTTATTATCATGGTAAACAGCTTAAATTAGTGATTTCAGTCACAAAATCAGTGGTGGACCAATAATGGGACAAAAGGGTTCGAAAAGGGAGAGCTGCTGCTTTGTGTATGGGTTTCCAACGACTCGATTTTTTCCGAGGGTTATTTTCTTATTAATTATGTATTGTATGATATGCTCTCTCTATCTTTCGCCCGGCTCCCTCGTCACTCCCTGACCACACTTTTTTCTTATCTGTTCCTCACATCTAATCAACAACTAAACTCATTCGACCCCATTTGCGACCTCTGACAATCAGCAGAACCTCCCCGCCCGACACTCCCAACATTTCAAAATGTCACTGGGATTCCCTCTTCAAGCGATTCAAAGTCCAAAAAGACAGCGAAATCCAATTTTGTCTTATTTTGAATGTTTATGTACATACCTATGTATGTATATACGCCACTGTCTTTAATCACCGTTTGTAATTTGCCACTCTTTATTATCACTTGGGCTGACTCGGTCATTCGCCCCGTTCATTCACCACCAACCCTCCCCGCTCATTAAATTTCCCTTTTAATTAAATGATTCGTCGTTTATCTGCATACAAAGCATTAAAAAGCAGGGAGACTTGACTCATTTCGCTCCCCTTAAATTGCTTCGCTTATCAATTTCTTCGACTATAAAAAAGAAGCGCCAAACTTTTTATAGTTTGGTGTGACACACCACTTTATGAGTAATGTACATACTAACTCTCAACTTATAAATAGCAAAATTTAAAATTCTCGCAAAACTCTGGGTTAATCCAGTATAGAATTAATTTTTTAGGATAAAAAAATGTTAACTTTTCAAATGATATTTAGGTTAGGAAGGTAAGGGGTAGTGGTGCGCCGTGACTGATAAAACCCGTGAAGCGTGAACCGTGACCGTGAATTGACCCCGTGAACCGTGATAGAAAAAACCCGTGAAATTCACGGTAACTGTGACCGTGAATTTTTTTTTTTAATTTTTTGATTTTTTTTTTGATTTTTAAGCCAAAATCCATTAGCAGATCAGACCCAAATTCTCAAATTTTTTCCCGGTGGATGGATCTGTTACAAAAAATACACCCAACAAAAATTTCGCCGGCGGCGCCTATCGGCACCGCCTCCGCACGCCTCCCACCCCCCCCCCCCCAAATTAAACATTTGAATAAAATAACGATTTTTTTATTGCAAATGATAATTTTTTGAAGTATACTTTGAATTCACAAATTTTCCCCCTTATTTACTTTGAAATCGCGTTGGCTGTACTTTGAAATTGAGCTCGGCTGATCCGAACCCTGGGTAAATACGAAAATTTAGAAAAGCTAATTTTACATTATGCCGGAAGATAAGTTAGACTTCATTGGCAATTTTATTTATTTGAAAATCAGCAAATCCATTCGACGAATTGATAGCAAATTTGCACAAAAAAACAAATTTTGATATAGATTTTCAGAAACTCTGAAGGAATGGAAGCCGGCGGTGCCGATAGGCGCCGCCGGGGAAAATTTAGAAATCTAGGTGTGATTTATTAACAGATTTTGACCAAAAACAGGTTAATTTTGAGAATTTTTCGAGATAAATTGCGAAAAATTTAAGTTAAAAGGTGACCCGGCGGTGCCGATAGGCGCCGCCGGAAAATTTTTTGAAAATTAAATTTACAAAGAACATTGTCAAAAAATTGGCAAATATGAATTATAATAAGTTGTTGGATCCGTGTACGGACGTTTCGCCACCTAAGCAGAAATCGGACGTTTCGCCACCTAAGCAAAAATAGGACGTCTCGCCACCAGTTTTGCCACCTCTAAGAAAAACCACCCATTTGCCTTCAAAAAACTCAAATGTGTTATCACTAATACATTCAATGCTAAAACTTTAATTTTGGCTTAGGTGGCGAAACGTCCCTTTTTGGCTTGGGTGGCGTAATGTCTGGGTGGCGAAAGCCGGGTGGCGAAACGTCCTATTTTGCTTAGGTGGCGAAATGTCCGGGTGGCGAAATGTCCTATAGCCGTTGGATCTCTTTATTTTCAAAATTTCGTTTAAACATCCCGCAAATTTTCCAATTTTATCCAGTGTAAATTTTTCACGGTAAAACCGTGAATAGACCCCGTGAACCGTGATCGAAAAAACCCGTGAAATTCACGGTAACCGTGACCGTGAATCACGGCGCACCTCTAGTAAGGGGTGGGGGGGGGGGGGGGTCATCTGTCTTTAGGTGCTATAATTGACCGAATTTCTGTATCCGCAAAAAATATATGTTAATTGATTTTACTGAATAAAAATATGAAAAGCACAAATTGGTAGGAAAATAAATCTTTTGTAGGCAAAATTAGTACCATCCTTCACCTTTAAATCTTAAATGAGTCTAAATTCACTTCCCTTCTTTTTACACCAAATTGTCAGGGGACACCCCCAAAATGGCTTGAAAATGGAGTAAATTTTGAAGGAATTTTCTAGATTGGAATTTTTTTTTTAGCACAATTCAATAGCAGACAGTAAGAGCACATAACTTGCTAAAAAATTGTTTTTTAAAGTGGGTTTACGAGACCCTGTTCAAATATAGGACATTTCCGATTTGTACAATTAGCATATATGGTATAATAATATAAATTGAAAAGAGTAAAGCTATGACCCTTCTCCGTTTAAAAACAAATGATCACAGCATTTTTTTTTTCAGACTGCTCATAAATACAAAAATAATGCAATCACAACGAAGACCAAAAAAATGAAATGATAAATATGAGAGGAAAGAGTTATTTTTTCTATGATTTGTACAGAAAAAATGGGCAGAGAGACGCTGTGTGATCAAAAGAGAAGATTACCTGTGTTATTTGGGAAAACAAAAACAAAGGGAAAAAGGAACGAATTAATACGAAAAAGAATGAGAAGATATACAGAAGAACAAATCGAAAAAAGAAGGGATACCATTTTAAAATGTTCGAATCTCGCGGGGGGAAGAAATGTTTAATTTTTGAATGCCATACTTTTAGAGAAGGGGAAAAGTCAGAAAATTAAAAGACAATTTTCATAAAATGGGAAAACTCAAAAGAGAAGAGAAGGGACAGCTCGGCAGACGAACAATAGAACGATCATGAATGGTCAATGCTCAGGGCGGTCATAATTTGTTGACGTCCGAGTTTTGAAACGCTTTAAATGAAATGAGTAGGCCAATTGTATTGAAAACTTAGAAAAGTTTACGATAAGCGTACTCGAGTACGGAGGTGATGAATTCGCTCGTGTCAAATTGCGGCGCGTCTTTTTTGGCAGCGATCAGAAAAGGGTGTTCCATCAACTCTTTGTACTTTGGCCTTTCGCGAAAGTTTTTTGTCAAACTGAAAATGCCATTTTAAAAAGAATATAACAAATGCACACCAAAGTGCCACAAAAGCGTGCAGATTATCCGAATAGCCCGCGTTTCTGTCCACCGTCGGGGCCGGCTCTTGGATGACTTGCTTGAGCTGTTCAAAGGGCGTCTTCCATTTCCCGTAGGGATGTCGTCCGTTCGCAATTTCCACCTGACAAATATGCATTTGGAAATATAAATACTAAACTACCAAAGTGATGCCCAAACTCCAAACGTCCGCTTGCACTCCGTACGCTTCCTTCGATTCGCCCTCGATTCGTTCAGGGGGCCTACAAAATTAAAAATTCGATGTCTTATTAGCCAACATTAATTTATAACTTTTAAAGTGAATGGTCGGATAATATGTGTGAATAATAATTAAACAGGATACATGCAAGAGGCTTTGCTATAGAGGCCTCTAGTCTGGGACGTATCCAGGATTTGGGTCTGGGGGGGGGGGGGTACTGGAAAAAAAAAAAAGTCTATTTTTAGGGGTATTCTGATTTTTCTCCCTTACCGAGAAGGGTCTTGGGGGGGGGGGGGGTACGTACCCCGTGTACCCCCCCCCCTGGATACGTCCCTGCCTCCAGATGTATAAAATCATACAAAAAATTTCCCGACGGCGCCTACCGGCACCGCCGGATTCCTCTAAATTCCCAAAAAATTTTTTTTGTTGAAAAACGTGCCGCAAAAAAAGAGGGGTTTGAAAGCAAAAAAAAAAAAAGGTCGTCGATTTACATGGCCGGACTCCTTCGCAAACTTGGCCGCTGACCCCCCCCCCCCCCCCCCCCTACAGACCATTTCGCAAAAAAATTGGTTGAACCCCCCCCCCCCCTTTTTTAAGGTATGTATAAAATGTTAATGGAACTCATAATAACGACAAGAACTCATTGTCAAAAACTCACATGTACGGCTTGCACCCCGCGTTAATTGTTTTAGCGACGGAATTTGTCAAATGACCCGAAATTCCAAAGTCGCATATTTTGACCTCCCCATTTCGGTTGAGCAGAATGTTCGATGGTTTTACGTCTGAAAATTGCAAATATTTGTAAAGAAAAGAACTGTAAGGATTAGCAGACCCCTGTGGATTAGGTTCATTGTTTCTTTCATAAAGTTTAGACCTTCCACAACCTTAAGAAAATTTGACACAAATTTTTAAATTAAAATAAATGAAAATTTTCTCCAACCGAATACGCAATTCGAGCAATGAATGGTTCGGGAACACTGCGACCCATATCGACACAAAGTCTGTAAAATTTGTCCAGAGAAATGTCCATAACCTGCCGAAAAAATTGAGGGATGTTTATTGTAAAAAAGTAACTAAATTGTTAGTAAAATAACTGATTATTGTTGTTATAAATGTCCCCGTGCCATTTCACCTCCATGCAAATCCAAACGTCGCCCTCTCTGTACATGGCACCGTAAAAACGGACCATTTGTTGGCAACGGCCACTTTTCATGCACGTGTCCAACTCGACAAACATTCGTTTTTGGCTTTCGTCATTCAGCGAGGAATGAATTCGCTGCAAATTTACTTACGTTTTAAAAACCGTTTTTCTTTTCTTCAACAAAAACGCACTTTAACGGCGAAAACCAGTCCAGTGGGCCGATGTCGCATTTGTTCGACCACACCGTAAGCGCCTCTGCCCAATTCGATGATTTTCTCCAATTCATTCGCTGAAACAACGACTTCTGTCCCGTCTTCAAGCCTAAAAACATGATAACATACGAAGAAAGAGAATCGGCGCTTTTTCAAGGAGTTCTTTTTGATATCTTTTTTATTATTACCTTTATTTATAATAATGAAAAATCAAAAATAAATTAGCGACCGACCGGTTTGACCCCTAAACGGGAATTCTAATTTCCTTATCTTGAAAATAACATTTATTAGTTTTAAAAAAGGAATCCCTGAAAAAAGCGCCGAAGATTCTATTTATAATGACTTCATATGAAATTTGTCGTCCAAATTATCCTCCAAAGTTGGCGGTGGAGTAAGATCGGGCATTTTAATCTCCAATTTCTTTATCTCTGAAAAATTGCAATTTATATTAAAACAAAAAAAAAAGTTTAAAAGAACTTACTCCCGCCAATTCCGAGGTTTTTTGCTGCCATAATTCAGTAGACCAATCAAAACCAAAGGAAAAGCATTTACAATGATATATCGCTTGAATGAAAATTTATGCAAACACTCTGTTAGTAATAGAGCTGCCCGAGACCCTAAATTTCCCGAGACTCGAGATCGAGACTCTCGAGCAGCTCTAGTTAATAAGCAATGTAAATTCGTCAAATAAAAGTTTAGGTTAAAAAAATTTTTTAAAGAAAAAAAAGGTTTTTTTTTTGTCAGCAAAACAGTCCGCCAATATGAATTTGCTTTTTCCTTAGTAGTGTCTTAGAACAGACAGAAAAATAGACTGTTTTTCTTAATTAACCCTGAAGAAATTCCTGGTGACTATAGATTCATTTTCCGAAGATTTTTGGTAGTTATTTCCGTAAAAAATTTATGGGCATTTGAATTTCCCAGAGATCGGCTGCATTCTTGGTGGTAGACACTGCTTGAACAATTTTGATTTTAGGCATTTTCCTCGAAGGAGCTTTGTTATGTCGACGCAACAGAATGGCGAAGTTGCTGTCCCAGCAGCTGTTGCTGAGAATGACCAACAGGCAAACCAAGTAAGTTCATTTTTCATTTTCCTTTTTGGGTTTTAATTTTTCCTAATTCGTTTCTTTTGCTTTTGTAGAACAATCAGTTTCAACTTTGGCCCTTTCTCAAGTCCATTTTGACTCGTCTGGTCATGTTCTGGCTGATCTCTTCACTTATTCGCAACTTTTTCGGTCCCAAACAACAACAAGATTCCGAACATAATGTGTCGTTGGCCGGTGGTGGGAAGACATATCCGCCTTCCTTTAACATGTTTTTGCCAAATGAACATTTCGACCTCTTTGCTTACCTTTCCCCAAAGGTAAAACAAATTGACTCTGTTTTTAAAATAAAATTATATAAGTCATTTAACTCTTTTTTTAGTCTGAGCGTTTTCACGATTTTGACAATGTTGAATCTCTGTTTTGGCATGAACACGATCTCATTTACGGCGATTGGAACTCCGGCGCCAGTGAGGACGGTTCTCGTCAAAAGGCGGTGATGATGATGCCAACCCCAGAGGTACTGCATCGGAACAGCTCGCTGTATTTGCACATCTTCCTGGTCAAAGAGGGACAGTCTCATCACCCGCGTGCCAAAAATTATGGCGGAAGAGAAGTGAGTGGCACAAAAAAGGAACGCCAAATTTAATGCATTAATTGCAACCAATTCAAAACAAAAGGTTGTGTACTCCAGCTACCAATTAAACAAATTCAAAAAGAAGTATTACCTAAAAACAACCAATTTGTTGACGGGCAAAACCGAACAGAATGCGTTGGATCGCCAAAAGGCGGAGGAGGGAGTGAAGTTCGACATTTTGAACTATTGGCACCCGAACATCACCGTCAATTTGGTCACCGATTTCTCAGCTTGGACCAGGGGTTTGTTTATACGCTGAGTTTGTTAAGCTGTGTTATTTTTCTTACCATTTTAGGCCAATTGCCCGCGCCTATGGACGAAGCCGTCAAATTCGACCCGACCAGCAACCGCTATTACCCGATTGTTTTCTTCAACACTTATTGGAACTTGGCCACCGAATATCAGCCCGTCAATGAAACCGTTCCCGCGCTCAATTTGACTGTCACTTTCGCACCACTTTCGCTGTTCAAATGGCAACTGTATGCGTCCCAACAAGTTCTAACAGCTTAAACTTGAAAAAACCATTTTTGTTTATTTTTAGATGCGCGGGAAATGGACCCAAATGTTTGGTGGGGAAATCTTCGAGGAGAGTGACGCCGACCAAGACGCGATCAAACAGGCGCTGATCGAGACGAGTCCCGTCCTGTTGGGCATTACCGTCGTTGTGTCCATTCTGCACACCGTTCTCGAGTATATTTATATAATTATTCTGTTAAAAAAAGAAATGTTCTTTCTTAGGTTGCTGGCCTTTAAAAATGACATCCAATTTTGGCGTACTCGCAAAAGTTTGGAGGGACTTTCCGTTCGTTCTGTCCTCTTCAACATTTTTCAATCGCTGGTCAGAAGAAATATTTTTAAAAGAAAGGTTTCCCTATTTTGTCAGATTGTCTTTCTTTACATTTGCGACAATGACAGCAGTTGGCTGATCAAAATGTCCATCGGTTTTGGGCTGCTAATCGAATTTTGGAAAATTCCAAAATGTTTGAATGTCCAAGTGAGTCTTTTTTTCTCGAACTTTTTTGTTTGTTTGCTTTTTCCTTTTAAAGGTCATTCGATCGGAGCCTATCTTTGGCTTCATCCCACGGATTCGCTTCAGTGACAAGGGCTCCTACATCGAATCAGCCACCTAAAGATTACGACCAAGTCCCTTCCACCCCCTCCCTCCCCATTAAATTGATTTTTCATGCTTCAGAGGGCCTTCAAATATTTGTCTTGGGCTCTCTTTCCGCTTTTAGGCGGCTACGCCGTCTATTCTTTGGTTTACGATGAGCAGAAAGGGTGGTACAGCTGGGTTCTGTGAGTTGATCGGCTTATTTTTTCTCATCCATTTTATCCTTTAAGTGGAATGTTGTACGGATTTCTGCTAACTTTCGGTTTTATTATGGTATAATAAACATTTTTCTCTATAAAGTGCCAATGTTGCTGCTTATTGCCCGTTATTGTCCTTCAGATGACCCCCCAATTGTTCATCAATTACAAATTGAAGTCGGTGGCCCATTTGCCGTGGCGAATGCTCACTTATAAATTCATCAACACGTTTATTGTGAGTTCACCTCATCACATTGGTACTCATTGTGCTCCTTTTCTCATCAAAAGGACGATCTTTTCGCCTTTGTCATTCGAATGCCCACACTCTATCGGCTTGGCTGTTTCCGGGACGATATCATTTTCTTGGTAAACTTATTGTTCAAAACAAATACGACTAAAACTTTAATTTCCTTCAAGATATACATTTACCAGCGATGGATTTACCGGGTGGACCCGAAACGAGTCAACGAATACGGCACCGCCGGTGATGACCAAACGGGCACGGCCGAAGTGAATGCCATCGAGGCGAGCTCTTCTTCCCAAGGGGAAGCAATCGACCGTGCGGATGGTGAACAAAGGACCGAACAAGATGAAAAAACTGACGACGGATCAACGGAGACCAAAAAGGATAAGTGAAATGGCATTTGACGGACCTTCTTTCTTTTTTTTTTTTTGAATTTTCTGTAGCGGATATTTTTCGTTGTGTCGCAATTTTATTGCTCCCGATAATTTTTGTTTTGCTAAATTCGACTGATTGGTGATGTTTTCCGATTGTTTTGCTCTTCATCCTTTTATTGTTGTGTAAACTTTATTTGCGCGCAAAATGGAGGTAACGAATCACTCCAATGGTTACAATGCCAACGTAAAATTCTTTTGAAACAATTAATAAATTAAATGAGGTGGTTGGTTGTTGAGAATGAAAGAAAAGGTGTGGCCAGGGAAATGTGAGCAATGACAAAACTAATAATAATAATAAAAAAAACATTGAAAATGCTTATCACTTTCCCGGCATCTATTGTACTCAAAGGATGGGAGAAGTATTTCTTCCTGGTCAATGGTGTTGTTGAACACACGACTGAGTTTTTTACGAAAATTGGAAATTGAGTTGAGATGATTGGTGAGAGAAATGAGAGGTGGGAGTAGGCGTTAAGTCAAATGATCAATCAGAGGGGTGTTCATCACTTCGTCCAACAATTGAAGAGCTCTGGAGAGAAAAAAAAACCAATTTCGCAGTAAAACGAAATTGGTGAGGGGAGGGGACAAAAAATAGGGGACCGATCCGAGGTATGATGACCTGCTCTGATAGAAAGCATGCTTTTTCTACTGAATCACTTCTTTAGCAACAGTTCATTATGCAGGAATAGAACCTATCATCTAACTAGGACTGGTTACCCCCACCTCCCCCTACTTTATCAATATATGTTCCACCAAAACATGGGAATTCAAAATTTTCAGCAAATAAAAACTTTCTTTTGAAAGTTCATCCAAAAAATGATAGGTTCTAACGGATTTAAAAAAAAAATGGACTCGTAAACATTTGGTTGAACTCTTTAAACAAAGGAAAAAACCAAGTTTTTTCCCTTGTAGTTTCTCATTCTATAAAACATTGGTCCGCAGTGTCTCCCGCCAATTTATTTGAACCTGTTCAGATGAAGCTCAACCCAGCAGGGCGTTTCCTGTAAAAATGAAATATAAAGTAATTTAATTCGAAAAATGGCCTTGACAAATCTCTCTAAACACCTGAATTGTCCGCTTCGGGTAGCTGAGACCGAATCCCTTGAAGAAGGAAATGCGCACGGTACACAAAGTGCGATAATAATCCACGCCCGGATCGTCGGGGACAGTCTTAAAATTAATCTGGCATTTAATATAAGAAGAAATGCCCGTTACTTTCCCGCACTCCCTGCTCCCCCCCCCCCTCTTCTATGAAAAAATGATGTCAGAATATTTTAAAAAACCACAAAATCGACTCGTCTCTGGAGGTGGTAGTATCCCCACTCGACGCCAATCATGGCACCGTCCATTCTCTCCCCCCCTCCCCCATTTTCTATTTGCCTCATCGTCGCTGCATTCGACGCCCTCGGCGTCTGTGCGTTTGTTGGCCGCTGAGTGTTCTGCGCCATTTCTTATCGCCTCCGCCGTTGAAGTGGTCGCTGTTCTCTGACTGTTGTGATTGTCCAAACGGACACGACGAGAACGCGTCTCCCTGTTCACTCGATGGGCCATAATCCGATCCAAATGTGTGACTTTCCAACACTCGTAACATTTGAACAGGTCGAAAATCTTTAAAACCCCAAATAAAAGTGATAGGGGAGAGGCCAATTTGCCTTAACGGTGGTGAATTGCACAAATTTGTGCGAGTGACCCAACTCTTCGCGCTCCGTCAACACGTCCAAATAGTGACTCTGCACGAAAACAGGGCCTTTGCAGAGAACCTAAAACGAAAAAAAAAAACAGTTAAAAGAGAACGGAGCAGCTCGTTCCCAGCCCCCTCCGCCGTTCCCCCCCCCCGAAAATTTAAAAAAAACTAATTCTTAAAAATTGTTCTTTAATAAATTACTAAGAATTTTTTTTCAGTCAGAAAATCTCAAGAAAAACTTAAAAATTCCGGAAAATTTTCGAAAAATTTTGAAAAATTCCAAAATTTCAAGTTTTTCTTGAAATTTTCTGCCTGAAAAAAATTCCTAGTAATTTATTAAAGAACAATTTTTAAGAATTAGTTTTTTTTTAAATTTTCGGGGGGAAACGAAGTGGGGGGGGGGGGGGAACGAGATGCACCCAAAAGAGAAAGCTGCAAAAAATTGCACTTGAACGAACCGTTAGCCAAACATCGCCTTCGCCTTTCAAATCCAATCGAATGCCACGGCCGATGTTAATCCTAAAAATGAAGAAAAGTTGTAGAAAAATTTGACGTTTTTATTACGTTTTTATTTTAAGTGTTGGATTTTCCAGATTCGTTATTTTATGCCAAAAATGCCTTTCTTTTTTTTAGGCAAAGCATTGGCTTAATAACACGACTAAATACAACAACCATTCTCCCATGTTACTTTATTTTTGCCCATTCTCCTCCTCTTGGAAGGGTTCACCTGCACTTTTCCGCTGCTTTCGTTCTCTCCGTGTTCGTCAACGGGCCCAAACAGAAGCGGGCACTGTCCGTGCTGTCCAAACCGCCGTCCACAAAGACCTGAGGACAATCGGCGGCTGCTTGGAAAATTTCTCCAAAGCTCCGGTCGAATTCGTAGTAATTGGCCGAGCACCAATGCAACGGCATCGGTTTGTCCGAAATGAACGGGCGATTGTAAGCCTTTTGAAAGGACAGCCAAATTAGTCAGTCCAAAACTGCCGATTCACACTTTGGAGAATTCAGTGACCCCCGACACATATTTGAACACGGGAGTCTTTGTTGTGGCGGGGTCGAAAAACGGAGCCGGGACAGAGTCGAGTTCGGACGAAAACCGTTGCTGAGAAGTGCCTAAACAGCAATTTTATGAAAAAGTAAATATTGGAAATAATTGTGTGACCCGATGGGCAATAAAATTGGCCAACGTTCTGTGGTACGGCATTTCCATTGTTGGCCATCACGTCATAACCGATGACGGCAGAATTGGCCAGCGGAATTTGGGTGGTGGGAAGGAGTGCCTAAACAGTGCCGATTCAGTCACAATCAATGAGTTGCTTTGTTTCTGTTTTTTTATTGCCTGTTGCTGAATGTGAGTTTGGTACATTGGATGCTGATGTTGGACAAATTGCTGCTGTTGACGCTGTGGCGACGACGAATGGGGCGGACAAAACGCCGCTTGGGAGGGGAGAGGAGGCCCAATGGCCACAGAGGCCATTTGTGGGGACATAGACGAATGGGGGGATATTGTCTGCTGTTGAGGGGAATGCCGTTGAAGAAGTGCAGCTTGACTTTGCTGGTGGCGGTGCCCGTGGGTGTGGAACACCACAGTTGATGAACCCGTCACGGGCCCATTGTTAGCTGTTTGACCCTAATATAAAAAACAATTAAGCAAATTTAAAATCCTCTAACTGTTCTAGCAAACTTTTCTTCTCTTTCAGGGTGAATCCGGATTTCCGAATTTCATTTCAAAACTTCATACACCTTCATACAGTAAATTCTGTTGTTTTACCCGAATTTGAACGCCGCCTCCGGCAACTTGTGTCGTTTGCTGCTGCCATTGTTGAATGGCTGGTATCTGCTGCTGATTTGATGAATGTACTGCTTGACCATGATGAAGGGGAGGCATCTGATTGTTTACATTGGCTATGTTTTGTTGGGCATGTGCAGCAGTTGTAGCAATAGCAGCGGCAAACTGTCGTTGTGTTCTTGTGAGAGTATTGCCGTTGGTGTTCAGCTGCTGCGGACGGAAAACATTTGATGGTCGTCCCGGCCCACGAGAAGCAGCGGAGAACGGCGCACCAGCGGAAATTTGAACGCTTTTGGACGAAGGCATTGACGGGGAATGACCAATGGTCGGCGAAATGACTTCAGAGGAATGCGATGGACTGAAGAGAAAAGGAGCAAATGAACACTTAAATACGAATATTCTGATGAATTACCTGCCACTGTTCGACTCCAACTCAATCCCTTCCACTGAAACAACGCGTTCGTAATGGTACGGATTCACACAGACCTGAGTCGATGGTCAAGTCAAATTCTAAGCCATGGCTATACCCCGGTTCGATTTTAAATATAATAAATAGTCACAGCATTTTTCTCTTTGCCGATGGTTTGTTCAAAATAAAATTTGAAAATCGTTTTATATTAAAAAGTTTAACCTGTTCCACTTTTAAGTCGAACGCACAAATGCAAAAGCTTTTGTGCTTCAGCTCGTTCTTATGCAGGTCCGGCCATCGGAATATTTTGGAATAAACGACGTGCGGAAATCCCTTCCGCCCGGCCACTTGCAGACGGCCGTCCAAAGTGCGCGGCGTCGTCACGCACTTCGTCTGCAGTTGGCCCATCGAACTGACCGAAGCGATGAAATCGTCCAATTCATCGCGTTTGTCTTTCAACTTTTTGATCAGACTTTCGATGGCTTTTTTGCTGAATTCGGGATCCGATCCCTGCATGGAAAAGGGCAATTTAAACAGAGAAATGAGGGGGAAAGAGGGGAATTACCACCACATAATTCATCAAAAATTGACTGATTGTTGAGTTGGCATCGCCGCTTGATGGACTGAAAAATTAAATGTATAAACAACAAAAAAGTGTGCAACCGTTGAGGAGGACCAACAGCACCCCGCTGCAGGGCATCAGTCAAATGCGATGGACGCGAAAGAGTTGTGCCGATAGGTGTTCCGTCCGAAACGCCGCCGGTGACGCCCAACGGACGAACGGTGGGCACAAACGGCGAATGGTAGGGGGAAGAGGAAGAGAGCAGCAGCGACTGTACCGGAGGCGGAACGCCGTTGAGAAGAAGAGGCTGCGAAGAAGCGCCCGAATCGAAGCTTTCTGCAAAAAGAGCGATAAAAAAAGAAAAGTAAATGAATAAATAATCAAAAAACCCGCCAAATTGGTTGAACAAATTACCTCGCTTGATGATGACTGATGAAAACGGCGAATTCATTAAAAGTTAAGACATTTAAATAAGTATTTACTGTCTAAAATTAAGGTAATATATTTTGTCCCGCCAACCTTTTTTGAAAAAGACCAAAATTTTAATTTCATAAAAACATATTCTATAGAGGGTTTTCTAGGTCGCTGACCACCAATCTGACTTCCATTCCGCCCAATCCAAACCCTAGACCTGAACAAAATTCGACTGCATATCTCGAATGCGGGTCACCGGCGTTTCAGCCCAGTTGAAAAAAAAAATCTAAGAAAAACAGTGTCAGTAATTTTTTGTCATTTATTTTTGAAAAAATGAATTTGCAAAAAAAAAAATGTAGTTATTTTTACGTACTGTTAAGCCAACTATCTATTACACTAAGACTGAGGGATCCCCGAAAAAGTAGCCAACTCCAAAGTTATAAGTCTTGCATAGGCCGGCCTAGGTTTGCGGACCGTAGTTTATTTATTTTTTTAATTTTTGACATCATTTTTAAATTTGGCCTTTTTTTTGGTTGGGTCCGAAACGCCCGGGGGCTGAAACGGCTCCTTCCCTCCAATGCATGCAAATAAGTTTCAGTTCTTATAAGTAGGGCCCGGATTTTTAAGGGCGAAAAAGTCCAAAATAAGGCCTTAAATAAGGGCGAAAAAATCGAGAAATAAGGGCGAAAATAAGGTCGAAAAAGTTTCAAATATAGGGCTGAAATTTATTAAAATTGCTGTTTTTTCTATGTAAATAAGTTAAAATTAAGGCAAACAATTTTATTCACTGATTGCAGTTACAAATGAGGTACATTTCGAAATTTTCGGGCAAATCCTTTTCAATATTTTAATAAAAATTTTTGTTATAAAAAAAATTTTATTTTTGACAAATTTTGGGCCAAAATTTTTTGGTTTTAAAAAAGTCGGTTCTTAGGGGTACATTTTTTGAAGTTTTTTTCGGCCAATCCTTAGGGGTGTATTTTTCTTTTTTATTGCATTTTTCTTAAGAAATTTCCCAAAAATCGCGAAATAAGGGCGAAAATAAGGACGAAATGCCAAAATATGGGCAAAAACTTATTTTAAGGGCGAACATCCAAAATAAGGATTTTTAAGGGCGAACATCAAAAATAAGAATTTCTAAGGTCGAATAAGGGCGTTAAAACGAAAGTTTTTCGAACAAAAAATGTGTTTTTCGTGCATTTCTCGTCGAGTTAAAGCCGCAGAAAAAATAAGGAAAAACTTATAAATCCGGGCCCTACTTATAAGAGGTTTAAATTAGTGCTCAAAAGTTATTGATGGGGTTTTAAAAAGAATGAAGGTTGTTAGATATGAAAAAGGTACGACACAAACAAAACCTTTGAAGCCAAATTGAGACTTTTATATTGGCATTCTTGACCTTTCTTAAGACAAAATTTTATGTTGCAAAAAAAGAAAATGATAATTAAGGCCAAAGACAAAAAATAAAATTAGACCAAGGTGATAAATTATTTTCCGATTCTATCCTTTATTTAACTACGCTACATTCATCGTCAGCCTCAGGCATTGAATCGAGTGTCCGCCAAAATGTGTCCATTGTAGCACAGACGATTGTTCAGCAACACATAGTCAATTTGGCCAGTGCCCTCAACGCGCGGAACGAATTGAGGCGAACTAGAAGAGAGATGCAAAACAATTAATGAATAATTAAAGATTAAAAAATAAAATGAAGACATTCACTCTCGGCAACTATATGGTGTGCACTCCGAACCCAACTCTCTATCGAGTTTTAGGGCCTATTTTTGGCCATACAAAGCTAACAAACTTTTATGTTTTTCCATTCTTTTGTTTTTAATAATCGCGAGTTAAAAGAAATACTCACCGTTTAAGTTCGTTGTAATTCGCACGCCCGCGCTTGGACAATTCGGCAGCCTGTCGAACGGGAGTCGGCAAGGCGGGCGCTAAAGTGACGATCTGCCAAGCACAACACAAAGAAAGGAGGAAACTGAAAATTGCTTTTTAAAAGAGTTAAAATGTTGTCCAAGCCACCTTTGGAGTTCAGCATTGTTTGCCATGACTTGGTTTTCCGGAAAAACATATTGTGGAATTTTTGCAGTTCCCTGTAAAAACGCATAAATTGTAATTGATTGGGCAATCCGGTCACCTTCAATGGAACGTGCGACTGAAGCCAAAATTCATGAATATCGACACGAGTGAACTTCGAATCAATAACGCTTCCTTAACCAATAAGAATCCAATAATAAAATTTTAACAAACATGAAAACTAAACTCGAGACTTAAAAACTGAGTTGCTTATTTAAACAACACCTGGTGTAGTGTTGTCCACCTGCTGCGGCCCCGTCTTGACAAAGAAGCGTTTGTTGTGACGCTTGTCCACAATACAGTAGACAAACTTGGGGTTCCAATTTGGGTCCATTGTCTTGCATGCAGCCACATATGAGTTGAACTCATTCTGAACGTTCTAAAAAACAGAAAGCCAATATCAACGCTACCCAATGATTTAGAGAAAATTCAAACTGACCATCGGTACCATTCCTTCACTGACACCATCGCGAATGATGAAGACCTTAGCAACACAGAATTACAGTAATAATTATCACAGCATTCTTAAGCCCAAATACTGGTAATTTGGGATTTGGCAAACTCATTTTATAATAATTGAAATGAAATTAACTTACCACCGATGGCAATTTGCCGTTTCGGTTGTTCTTGATTTTGTTCAAAATCCAGCAGATTTTGTAGTTCAATGCCTTCGGTTCCAACACATCCTGACTAGAGGGGAAACCAAGCAATAAAGTAATTAGAAGAAAAAGACGAACGTGCAAGGCTGATAGTAGTAGTCGCCGCAGAATTTGTACGGGTTTTTTAAGTAGTTTGCGCATATACCGACTGTAAAATAAGTTGAGTATAAGGCATAGAGTTGCCCTTTTCTTACCAATCATCGGGTCTTCGGATGTGAGTTCCGGCATCCCCTTGCTCTTCAGCTTGAATTTTTCATAAGCCGTAGCTTTTGCTGGAATACTGGTGTCAACTCCAATCACCAGCACATCGCCACCGTCCATGTTGAATTTATTCTTGCTGAAAGTGATAGGTATGAAAAATCCGTTTGGAGTAAAAAATTAATATCTTTATTGCGATAGGCTTAAATCAAAGAATTATTCCAGTCCATAAATTTGTCATGAATGCTGTTTACTGTACATTATTTGACTCGATATAAAAGTGTCTCTTTCAATTAATATTTTATAAATAATTTTTTGTTTATGGTAAACGTACGTGATCTGAGGGAACATTGGCATGTAATTGTATCCAAACAATCTAAATTAAAATTCTAAGAGTCGGTCAGTTGCTGCTGATCTGACTTCATGTTCATTTTGTTCAGCACGTTCGACAATGTCATGGCACGCGCCTTGCTGGCCACTTCGAACGTCACATGTTGGGTCAAAAGGCCGAAACGCTTCTCATTCAGTTTAAGAATAGCTAAACAATGGATAAGAAGTTTTGCGATGCCCGTTCAAAATAATAGACAAAATTTCGACTTCTGTATTGGCCGGTCATAGTATAGTGAAAAAAAAAAAAAACTCACAGTGCGACTTTGTGAATTTCCTGTCAATGTACAACAAAAATTGGACGTCCTTTTCCTGGCGAAGTTGTTGCATGCGTTGCACAAGACTGTCCATCTCGATGTTCTCGAACAGTGGGTTCGGCAATTTCATACCCCTTTTGCGGCCCATGTTCACGAGTTGTTCAGCAAAGGAACTGTAAAAAGTTTGTTTCGTTGAAGTTTAATCCAGTCTTAATAACCAGAAATACTTTTAAATATTCAACCGCAATTTTTACTAAAACCCTACCGCACTTCTCTTTCGTCAATTTGGCGAGGGAAACCGACTACCCAATTCTTCACTCTGTCGCTGGTCTCGAGAAAACGCACCCCGGGACTAATCTGAAAAAATGAATAGCCTATTATTTTAATGAAAAAGTGACTTTGTCTCTGAAGGTCAACGGTGGTCCGCCCTCTCCGAATTTGATCTGTTAGAGTAATTATTTTTATATCGTTTTTCCAGTTTGATTGCCCAATACCTTTGGCATTTCATGAACGCCAATTTTGATGTCGTTTTTTCCACCAATAAGTTTCACTCCGAATTTCATCATAAACGCGTTTGGAGCACCAGTGCCGATTTTGCGCACTTCCACCTCAATGTCCCCATAGCGCTTGCTTGGATGCGTTGTGTTCGCCTTACAAAATATTCATTATAAATTAGCTAAACAAAGGAAATCGGATGAACCAGAAGAACGCAATATAAAAAAACAGTTACCCGTGAAAAACTATTTTCTCTGATGAGAGCACTCAGTTGAACGGAAAGATCATTGGGCATCTCACTAATTGCCTATTCAATAATCTGCTCAGTAAAGAGCAAATTTCGGATGCTTGGCCAATTCCCTTTTGCATAATCTCTAGTACTTCTAAGCTAATGGATCATGCGCATAGAAAACGATTACATTAAGCAATTCGCGAGAGACTTCTTCGGACATTTTGTCGACGGTAATGCGTTGGCCCGGAAGAAGGATTATGCAGGACATTGGGAAAAGGGTCTAAATTTTGTTGACATTCTGATTATTTTTTCTTAATTCTTTTCGTGGAAGTGCCAGGACCTCACGGTCCTGCTGCTGACGAACAGCCGGCATTTGCCCATTGATGCGAATATCTTTCTTGACACGGAAGAATTCAACCATGTTCATCGTTTGACCGTCAACATCAAATCTAAGAGTTGAGAAACATTTAGAGAAGAACTTAAATGGCTGAACTCTATAGGTTGGTTAGCCGAATTTGTCAAATCGGAATATTTTATAAAAAAAAACTCACTGGATTTCGGACATGTTTCTCTGGCTGATCGAATCGATGACGATTACGCGCGACGGCGCGTAGGTCAAATAGCCGCTGACTCCGCGGAAGAGGCGGTTGAAATCAGCCCAGAAGCGCTCCATTTGGCCACGATCATTCGAGTTGACGCGCCGCTGGTTCAACATGGCGTTGACAATTTCCTCCAAGTTTTTGCTGGCGAAAAATGCACAGGTCTTCACTTAAAATAAAACCCAGATTTTAATTCAAATGGAAAAAGTGGGAATATATGTTTTCAATTACAGTAATTAATACAATCAACTGACCGTCAGCGACCAGTGCCGCTTTCGGTTGTCCTCCGTCGTCAATGATTCGAACGCCTTTGGCAATCCCTTCGCGCGTAACAATTCCTGGTGCCTGGTTCAATTCTTTGCAGATTTGGCGTTTGAAGAGACGCCCTGCACCGATGATGTCATGAGTTTCTCTGAAATAGACAAAATATATGGATAACTCTACCCAAGCGTAAACACTTAGAATCCTTTTACCCCATACTTAGTAAAGTTTATTTTGCTTGGACCAATTAAGCTATAACTCGTAAAATGAAAGCACTCAGATTCAAAGAAAATTACTCTCAACCGATGAACCATAACTTGATAATATTTTAAACTAAATTAATTAACTTACGCGTTGATGAATGGCTGAGATGTGAGCATTTCGAGAAAAGTACGCAAAGAGCGATCTGGTGGCGGTTCGCGAGGACTACGGGACAATGACGAAGCGATGTCGTTCAGATCGAGCTCAAACCTCTCCGTCTGACACGGCTTTATCTCTACCATTACTGGAGATCCACGAAGAAAATCGGACACTTCTGCAAAGTGAAAGATTGTCAATATGAGAAAGGATAGGCGGTTAATGTGATGATTTGAGTTGGAAAACTGAACCCGTCGGGGTTTCTGGACTTAGAATCAAAATACATTGAGAGGTGATCTTATTATGTATGTACAGGTTTTCGTACTTTGTCCGGCCACGGTTCCCTTGACGTCGGCAGTACCAATTTCCAATGTCTAAACTGCAATAATATACATATACAGTTGTGATCAGAAAACCAACCGTTGGTTCGATCTGCTTGTTCGTGAATAGATTTTTCCGGTTGTCATACACAAACTGTGCCTAAACCAGAAAAATGAAAATGGGCAATGATTGGTCGCTATGGTTGTGCAATTACATCTTTGCCAAATCCACCAGTCGACTGGTGCACGTGATTGATCAATGCAAAACAGACGCCACGAAGCAACGCATTTTTCCCGTCGTCGCCACCGCCCCTGGTCAAGCTTTTGTTGATCTTTCCCAAATGGGTGAGCTCAACATCATAACGGAAGGCGAAAGCGCCGGTGGGACGAATGGCAAAGCTAAAAAGGAAAAAGTTAAAGCTTCAAAAAGACTTCATCAAATTGACGTTTGCTTCTTTTTTTAAATAATAAACATTGGTGAATTCAAGAGGAAATTTGTTTTTGTTTTTTTGACCAAAAAAACATTACATGTACATAGACGCGACTCCTTCGACATAATTGTTAAGAGTTGCAGGCGGAGGAACGTGCTTAAAAAAATTTACGGTACTAAAAATATGTATATACTGTTATTAATACTAAAAACTTACAGCTCCCAGCTTTATTTTTTTTACTTCTTCAACAAGATTTTCCATTTTAAATAGGATTATTTCCTGATCTGAAATCATATTTCCAGTTTAGGTTTAAAAAAGCAAATAGGTAAATCTTAGCTGATACGTCTACTTAAGGGTTCATATTTTACATTGACTTTCATACATATTGTATTTTTCAAAGACGATCTTTCTTTGTTTTATAAAATTTTCTCCTTACTTAAGGACAACATTTTTATGTTTAGATCCACAAAGGAAGTTTATTCTCTCTTTTTTGATTTTTTTTTTTTTTTCTTTAAAATGAAGATGTATAAAGTGAAGAACAAGTGGCACATAAACCGAATGGTTCTGCAATTAACGGTAAAATGAAAACAAATAAAAACATAAACATATTTGAATTTATAAAAGGCGCCAAAAAAGATCGTGGTGAAAAAAAGAAAGGAAATCCTTAGTTAAGGATACGGTACAAATTCAATACAAACACAATGGCGATTCAGCAGAGCGATAATTTTTATTTTAACTCCTAAAAAAAGTGTCTTCAAAAGGTTTTGAGGTCGCTGCTGATCACGAATCGAGATTTTGTAAAAGTGAAAATGTTCTAATCTAATTTTTCTTTATCAACTTTATATGTTTTTGGTATCAGACGAAAGCTCAGAGTTTTAAGGGGCGAAATAATAAGTTCGATGAGTTTAAGCAACCTAATCAAAGTTGCGATTAATAAATAAGAGGATTTAAAAATATCCTTCCAAGATATTTTTTTTTAAGTTTCGTAAATTCTTCTGCTGGCGACGATTTTGCTTATGATGGATGAACTGGTGAATTAGACGCGACAGAATATCCCGCGTCGAACAGTCAGGGCGTATTTTGTGTGGATTTATGTCAATATTTTGCACCCCCCCCCCCCACAAGTTTTTAGCTTATCTCTGATCAGTGATCTAAAATGGCCTTCATTCCGACCAAAGAAACGTCGGGGTGGGAAAAGAAACTTTTCCGTATTAGCAATGATTGATAAAAAAAAAACTATCGGTGGAAATGGAAGGAGAGCGAAGGAAGGGACGAAAAAAGGACCGGTGGGAGGGGGGGAGGGCATCCCTTTGCTTAAAAATAATTGCTCTTTCTTGCCCTTTCTCCTCTCTTCTCTCTAACTTTTCCCATCCCTTTAAGTTCTTTTCAGTCTCACTGCTTTCTCTTTTTCTCTCTCCCCTTTTTTTATCGCTGCTCTCTCCCACCATCTTTTCTATTTTCTCTTTCCCCCCCCCCCTCTCTCTCCCTCTCCTCCTCTCTTTATCGCTACTCTCTCTTCTCTCCAACCACCTTCTATTTACTTTCTCCCCTTTCTGTGTCTTCTCTCTCGCTCTTTCTCTCTCTTTGTCTCCCACCACCTCTTTATTTTTCTCTTTCCTTTCTCCCCCCTATCTCTCTCTCTCTCCTCTCTTTCTTTCTCTTTATCACTCTCTCCTCACTCTCCCACCACCTTATTTATTTTCTCTCTCCTCTTTCTCCCTTATCTCTCTCTCTCCCCTTCTCTCTCTCCCTTTGTCCGCTCTCTCTTCCCTCTTTCTTTCTTACTGCTAACAGAAAAAATCAACAACAGGAATGGGCTTTGGGTATACCTAACACACTGACCACAACAGACCAGCCCAACGGGGAAAAGAATGATGGAGGGATGGACACCGGCAAAGTGACGCGGCGGTCGGGGGAATCGTCCACTTGGCGAGGGCCACCTTGGCGCGGCCATCTTGGCACAGCCATCTTGGCGCGGCAAGGTTGGCTCCTTTATAAAATGGCCGGCCTTCGTGACATAGAAAATGTGACTGGAATAGTCAAAAACCGAAAAAAATCCTATAAAAAGACCCAAAGGCGCATTTCGTTTGTTAAAAATTGAATTATTATGTGTTAATGTAAAAAAAAATATACACTCCACATTCTTAACGCTTCTGTAAAATTTGAGTAAATCCGGCGACGAGAAAGTATTTGAAATGGGTGCCCCGACAAAGCGGCACCCAATGCCGCGCCGTTTGGCCTCGCCGACTTCCAACTTTTCCAAGTGCATCAAATGGTATCACAAAAGTTTTCCACGAGGTTATCAAATGGAAAAAAAACCCCGGCGGTGCCTACCTATTGGCCCTCGATTTCAAATTGCATTGCATTAATCCCAAATGGCCTATTCTCGAACAAAATTCATGTATTAGCCTCTATTGTAGCTTTTTAAGGAATTTGGGATTAATGCAACATAAATTTGAAACAAATTTAGGACATAGCCGCAAAAGTCGCAACACCTTTTAACTTATCGTCCACAAGCAAAGGAACGCAAAAGGAAGAAATAAAAATGAAATGAAATCAAAAAGTGGGAGAAGTGACGACGGCGATTCGTTCGTTTTTGTTGACATGAAAAAAGGCCTTCTCATTGCAATGGAATTAACCGTCTTCGCCCTTCACTGTAAAGTTGTAAAGTTTTCCCACTCTTAAATAAAACAAACAACAAAGGGAAACATCTGCGAAAATCATTCGTTCGAAGGAAAAAATGTTTAAAAATAAAATTAATTCAAAAAAAGATTTTTGTCCTTATCATATTCCGTTTTTTATTTGTGGTTTAATTCACTTATTTTTTGCATCGTGAATTTTGATTTCGATTTAAATTAAATTACTCTCTCTGCTGCTGTCTGCCCTAATTTTGTTTGACAGAGAGACAAAGGAGAAATAATGGAAAGAATAAGTGAAGAGACCGATAAAATATGAAAAGGACAAACGGTGACATAGAAGGAAAAACATTTAATGAATATTCAACATTTTTCGTGCTCCTTACACTAATTACACTCATTAGTTTTTCTCACAATTTCATCACCAAACATTGACATGCGCCGCCCGACTGAAAATGGCCGATTTTCATTTTAAATCCCTCCCCCCCCCCCCCCACTCACTTTCATAAATTCGCCCATTTCCACTTCCTCTACTGAATAGCCAAGTCCGGCCAATTGCGCCCGCGTTTCTGCGCCCATTCCTTTCGGACTGATCACTCGGCGTCGAATTGTGATGGCATTACACACAAATGCCGTTGCTTCTTGTTCCGAAATGGCGATGGCACGCGGCAAACGGCGTTGAATCTTTTAGCGAGAGGGGGGGGGGGGGAGATTAAAAATAAAATAATTAATTTTTCAAATTATATAAATTAAATATTTTCACTTCTTTTTTTGTGTCGTCAGAGAAAGCGGGCGGAAACCAAAGCTAAAATTTTATCCGCCGTTTTCAAAATGACAAAATCCAAAATAAATCACCGCCGAATCGGTGCCCACCGGGCAAAGGCACGTGTCCAAGTGGTAAAAGCGCGGGTCGACCAATTCGCACGGCACCGTTTCGAAGTCGCCCATCTTTTGGATGTGTTCATACGCCTTAAAAATGTCCACATCTCTTCTCCGCTATTCTTTTCCTTTATTCTTTTTGATTTTCCCCCGCCTTTTTGTTCGTCCTCGGCCCTCCCCACCCCGCCCACAGCGTTTGTTCATCCGAGAAAAACGCATCGCCGCCTCCCTCGAACACTTCCGCGTAATCGGTGCCGTACAACTCCAAGCCGAGCCTTTGGTAAAAGTCGGCAAAGTGCCGCTGTTCTCCGATTCGTTGTGAGTGGCGAAAGTGGGAAAGGTAAAGCTTATTACGGTAGCAAAGACCTGACAAAAAAAGAGATTAAATTAATCAAAATGATTGCCATTCATTGTACAACAACTGATTGACTGACCACTGTTGCATGCGAATACCATGTCGGGCAGTCCTTTGACTTGGTCCAGCGTAAGGACCTAAAATGGGAAACATTTAAATTGGCATTGCTTTGCCCTGTCATTCATTCATTCACTTCGACCCCCTCCCATTCGATGGCCCTTTTCAATTTGGTCCATTGGTCGAACGCTTTGTGCTCGTCCACCTCCGTTCCATGCTTCATCCATGGATTGATCACATACTGCCGTGGTCATTGTTTTTTTTATTATGGCATTTGATTTTTGGTCCCTTTTTACCTCAACAGAGAAATGCCTTGGGGGGACCATCAAAACTCGTTGGACAATCTCTCCGATGGCGGCGCGCATTTTCGCGAGGAAAACAAACGCAATTCAATTAAATCAGAAGGGCACTTTAAAAGGAAAAATTTAAAAAATATAATAAAAAGCCGAAAATTGGGAGAATTGAAAATATTAAAACAGCGTAAAAAGGAATTAATATGAATGAACATTAATTAATTGAATATGATTCGTTTTCCTTTCTGTTTATTTATTAATGCGATGGCCGAATAAATTCTCTGATTGATTGATTTATTACTTTTGAAGAATAAAAAATAAAATGAATTTGGTTTGTATTGTAAATTATTTTTTATTTATTTAAAAGAAAATATTAATCCGTAAATATAAATTAGAAAGAAAATATTTAATTTTTTATTCAATTTAGTTTTTTAAAGTAGGGTTAATCCCCGACCGGTCCCCGACATGCCATTCCCGACAAAAAATAAGCACTGGTAAGAATGGCTGTCTGACAAATGAGTAAGAAAATCTTATGAAAAAGTTAAATTTTGGAGAAAAAATTCTCTATAAACATCTTATTTATTATAATCCGTCGTGATCATTATTTGTGTTGTGGTAGAAATATTGTTTCCTCGTTTGTTTTGCTTGGGTTCAAATCACACACAGGGCAGGAAATTCAAGTCTATTTTCGAATTTGTTTTTTCCAAAAATCAATTTATAAATTCAAAAATTATGAAAAGAAAGTGGTCCAAACTGTCTTAACACCTTTTTTGAAAATTTCTCTCTAGAAAACCCATTAAAATTTTCCCGGAGACTACTATCGACACCGCCGGACATATTTACTTTAGATTTTCTCAAAACATCTCAAAAAATCTCCAAAATATAACAGTTGGGTTAAATTCAAAGATAATCAAAATAAATGACAAATTATAAATAAATTTTTTGTACAATTTTCTTTATAAATTTCATTTAATTTTCAAAAAATTTTCTAGTCGGCGTCTCCCGACATTGCCGGACATTTTTTAAATATTTTTTCAAAACTTATCTAAATTCTACAAAAAGATCAGTTTTTGGTAAAAATCTGTTAGTAAATCACACCCAAATCCAAAATTTTCTCCTGCGGCGTCTATCGGCACCGCCTGAATCCCATTCGCTTAGGGTTTCTGAAAATCTCTCAAATCCAGAAAATGTCATTTTTGGTGCAAAATTTACTATCATTTTACATTTTTTTTTTCATGTTTTGGACTCCTATATTGTAGACAAACAAATGGAGTTATCAAAAAAAAATTTTTCAGAATTGTCGCTTCGCCTTTTCTTAATACTCGGTTGGGCCCAATAGCCTGAACCGGACCCAGTTGTAAAAATTGGACCCGGACCCGAACCCGGATTTGTGGACCCACCGATATGCGGAACCGAATTTAGCCAAAACACGGGTGCCGCGGGTCGGGAAAAATTCGGGTTCGGGTCGGGCACTCGTAAATGTTCGGGTTCGGTTCTCGGGCCGCGAAAAACCTCGGGTTTCGGGCGGCAAAACTGGTACATACCGATACCTATACCTTCGGTGTATACCGATACCGAATGTATACCGAAATCTTAAAATACTCCGGTAGGTAAACCGGACGGTATATACCAAAAATATCGAACGGTATACCGAAAAATACGACGGTATACCGTTACCGAGCCGTGTTAGAAACCTACTGGTAATGAAACGGCGGCAATGAATAGGTCCCAGCAGCAGGCAAATTTTTTTAATTTGTATATTGCGAACCCTGGCAATTGTAACGGTCTTTGTTTTGAGTTAAGAGTGCCGAAATGACCCTGGCTTCGAAAAGACCGACCCAAATTAAGAGCCGGACAAACCGGCACTCAAACACCATCACATAATTAACACCGAAATCCAAACAGACGGCACTCCGCCCTGAAACCGAAAGCGAGGAAAATCGGTAAAGGCTATCGGTAAACCGAACCGCAAGTGATCGTTTAATCATTAACTCAAATACATCATTAAAATACATCGGTATAAAGATCACAAATTTTCTTTATCATCAGCTGAGCAATCATTATTAGCAGATAACAGTAAAGCAATGTAGTCGTAATTAACAATAAATTGTCCAAATCAAAGAACGTAGCAACAGCATTCTTAAAAAAACAAATTATGCATACAGTTGAGTCCGGAGTGCTTTTATTCTTTTCCCGGTATTTACGGGCCCGAGCCAGCCCAGACATTTGTGGCAGACCCTTAAATTCTTCTTAAGAAAAAAAAAATCCAGTTTTTGGACTTCTCAGAAAAAACCGCGAAAATTTGAAAATTCTTCAATTTTCTTAAATTTCCTCAAAATTTTACAGAAAATCACCAATTTTTGAAAAATTAGTGAAATTATTTTTTTTTAATTTTTTAATCTCTTTTCTGAGAGATTTTTATGTCGGGCCTCAAATATCGGGTTTCCACCATGGTCGCAAATGTTGGGGACCTTTTATGCCGGATTTTCCCATTTTTTTATCACCAATATTTTATTGCATCCGCGACAAATGGACGAAAGGATGCCACTGACAAATGATTTTTGCTGTAGTTGTTCAGGTTTCTGTTCGCATGCCGTCAGTTTGGCCCGTTCGTTGTTGACAAAACGGGGCGGGTAAAGCTCGGCCAGCAGCTGAACATTGTGATCCACCGACTGAATATGGTGCAGCAGCACACTGAACATCTCCTCAATGGTCAACACGCCGGACGGAACTGTTTGGGACAAAAAATTGGTTAACAAAGTGCCAAAATTCAAATTTGAATAAACCGACAAAAGCTAGGGGTGATGGGAGAAGGGGTGGGGAAAGGCGATCAAAGTTCATTCGTTTACGAATCGGTGAAAAGGAAAAATAGTAAGGTGCCCAGAGTGAAAAATCCCGTGAAATTCACGGTTTAAGTGACCGTGAAACACGGCTCCGAAAAATGGAGTCCTTGCGGATAGATGAGAAAAAAAAACTCGAGTCAATCATTGAAAAATTGCTATTGCCCAATTACAAATGTTTGCTACCAATGCTTTGCAGGAAATTCGCTTTTGGAATGATCGGGAAACGAATATTGAACAGTGCCGGGCCAAGCATTTGACGACGATTCTCTGCCGAATAATCAATGCCATTGCGACGGCATTGCTCATCCGCCCAGCGGAGTGCCTGACAATTAATAAATATTTATTTTAGAAATAAAACCATATTTGATGAACAAAGATTCATTTTAAAATCATTACGGCATTCCAAAGCGAAATCTCTCCGTTCATCTGCAGATGATCACGCCCCAATAATTCACACAACAATTCTTGATCAATTTGTAAGAAGGCATTCGAATTGAACAGCACTTCAGCATTTTGATCAATGTAATCCAAACAATGGCAAATGAAGTCCTAAAATGCAAATGGAATATTTTATTTGTTTTTTTTTTGTATCACATACATTTAAGTAATTAATTATCGTTAATTGAATAATTAATTAATGCTTAATCACATTTTCTTCAATAAAGCGAGCTTGGAGCAAAGTTTCGAACACATTGCTCAGCTTTGACAAGGGAAATTCTGCACAAGCCTTGACCAATGCGTTGACATTATATTTCTTAGCTGAAATTTAATTACCCTATTTATTCTGAGAGAAAGTCCGGGTTTTCTTTTTTCAACCCCCTCAAACGGGTCTTATAATGGCGACCAGGTCGGAGTGTCGAATGACACTTAAAATGTCAATGTTTTTTGTTTCATTTGTTTAAATTTAAAAAAGCATTTAAGGCATTCATTTAAATAAAGTTTTCAACAATGTACATTTTCTTTTGTGCTAAATTTATGTTTCCCTTGGTCCGACACTCGCGCTTCCGCTCCGAGTCGGACTTTTTGAGTGTCAAATAAAAACAATGTCCGAGTGTATAACGGTTTTTAAAATAATTCAAAACGGAAGCGCTGAGGGGGGGGGGGAGGGGGGGAGGAGGTCTTCTTCTATCAGATTAGGGTATAAATTTTAAATAGTTTTTTAATTAATTTTAATTCCTTTTTACCCGCATAAAGCACATCGATTAAAATGTCTCCGCTCAACCCACTCAAATCGTCCGTGTATGAATTCTAGCATTGCTTTGAACGCATCGGCCCCAACATCGATGACCTCCACCGGGGAATCAATTGAGCCTTAAAATTGGAAAAATTTACATTTTCACCCATTATTGAAATCTTTTGAATTCTTAAGCACCAATTTCGGCCGTCGCATTTTTCGAGTCATAATGGAACATTGCGCTGAACACATTCGATGCAGTTTTGAGGATCAATTTGTGTGCAGGAAAAAGCTAAAAGGGCAAAATATAGCGGATAATGAGAATTTCGGTACTTGTCTCGTTTATGTGACCCAAAAAAATGAAAAAATTATTTAAAAAATTTTTTTTGCTTTAAAAGCTAAAGCAACACTATTGTAAATTTGAATAAATGAGTAACACTAATGTAAATTCGAAATTTTTGATATGTTCAAATTAGGGGTCGGGATTCGAATTTAGGGAAAAATAGATGTCAGAATCGGGTTCTTCGACCCAGAAAACCCCAAAATAGCTTTTAAAGCAAAAATTTTTTTAAAATAATTTTTTCATTTTTTGGGTCACGTAAAAGAGACAAGTGCCAGAATTTAATTTGTAATATAGGTAGTGAGTTTATATTAAAAATTTAATTAAATGAAAATTTCTTTAAATTTATTTTTTTTTTTAATTTAAAACTCGCCTCTTTTTGATCACCTTTCCCAACCAAAAAATACACATCCGCATCATCAGTCGAGCTAAATAAGAACTTAAGCCGATCTGCCAAAGAGTCCATTTTAAAATTAATTCGTTATAAAATAGCGCCTGCATTAAAATTTAAAAAATTAATTACAAATGTAGTAAAAAAATAACGCAAAACAAAATTTGGTTTCACTAATAGATGGACCTAATAAAAGTGCAGAATAGAACGGTGCCGGGTCGTTAGTCAAAGTCAAAACCCATCATAATGGTCATTCGTCAAAAAACCATAAACGAACATTTTGATTATAACTTTGCTTAAAAGCAACGAAATTTTGAGTTCTTGATTGGGTTCGATAGCCCTAAGTTTCTCTATTAGTCTGCGAAATTTCATAAATTTTTTTAATTTAAAAAAGTTATGACCAAAAGAACTCAAAATACTCAAAAACTCAGGTTTTTCAAACATTTTTTGTCATAAATTGTTTTTTAATTAAATGGAATTTTTGAAATTTACAGGCTAATAGAAAAAAATTTAGGGCTATTAAATAATATCAGTTAAAAAATTGGTAGCTTTGGAGCAAAGTTTGCAGTTTGAGTCCCCCCCCCCCCCCTTTTTTTTGGTTTAAAAAGTTCTGTAAACACCTTTCCTGTAGTTTTCAGGGTCGCTGATCAAGAATCACCCATTTCGACCAATTTCAAGTATTAGGCCTCTCATTTTAACCCCAGGAAATGAGTCTAAAAAAATCGATATTCTAATTAATATCAAAGAAATTTTTCGTAAAACAAAAATTTTTGGCTATATTTTTGCACCAAATGAGAAACAGTGAAGAAACTCATAGTGTAATATCTGGAGTATTTATACTCTTTTTGTTGTTTTTTGAAGGGTCGTTAGATACTTAACACCCACCAATATTTACTTTGTTTATGTTTCTAAGTTTTTGGATTGAATTTTTTTTTAAATCCTTAATATCTTTGCCTTTTTAAATTTTGTGATAAATTTGAAAACATAACTTTCTTAAAAGTGGGCCAATTGAAGTGAAATAGTCTTAAATGCAGGGGAATTTTTTGCAATAAGTTTTCTTTTTCAATTCATGAAACTCAATAAGTTTTTTTTGAAGGCTCGGAATTCCGATTTCCAAAATTTTTTCCCTGATCTATTCAAATGATATTTCGGGATGGTGTAAGAATTATTGTTTATTCCTATTTTTGTTTGGGTTCAAATCCCCCGCACGGCAAGAAAAATTTTAATTTTTCAACAGGACTCGAAATCCGACCCGAAACCCGATATTTTTCTCGACCCGCGGCAACTCTGTTTTGAATGCTTTTTTTGCAATTTTTTGGTGCCTATTTTTCGAGGCCTATATTAAAATTTTACTAAAATCCCGAGAATGCCAATTAAGCGCTAAAAAAGAATTTAAAAATTCATGCCTATGCAAATTATTTCTCCTTCTGTTGTTTGCCTTTATCATAAAGTTTTTTGCCTTCTTTAAAGACTTTCTGGCTTTGTTAAAAAAATTCTTTAGGAAGGACGCGATGTTGCGATAGCTTGGTGGAATCTCGAAAATCTTATTTTCTCTTAAATTATTTTTTATATTTCCGAAGAGGGTATTTTTTGCGTTCCTTCTCCTCATGGTTACGGACCCGCTCCAATTATCCGTCAGCTACTAACACTGCCTAGATATAATTTAGATTGTATCTATATAATAATCATGTCCTCAACAGATAAATTTCTTTCAATAACACAGAGAATCGATATTCAGGTAGACAACTTTGATGAAAAATAAGACAAATTCAAAATTAAGGAAAATCGCATTCAACAGCGAGATTACCAACAGATTAAGTAAACAACCCGACTTAAATATCGAAAAGACCTTTTGAAATTTAGGGCACTTAATGAACAGCTTTCCCAACGCGAATCGGAATTGAGGGAACAGATTAGTCAAGACAAAGCCCGGAACGAGCTCCAAGTGAGAAAATTGCAAACAATTAATAGTATATTATTGATACCCCAATGGCTGGTAATTATCTGCTCACCCATTTTGACAGAATAAATTATTTTCAAATTTGATTTCAAACAAATTTCAGTATTTTTTTAATAGGATAAAATATGGATTCACCTCGGTATTTCGGGTTTTACATGTTTCCTCGATTTTTAAGTTTAATAATAAATTATTTCAGTTGTTAGAAATTGAACGCTGTCAAAACCAACTGGAGGAGAGCACAAATACTATCCGAAGGCTTCATGAAGAATTGGAAATTGCAAGGAAAACGGCGAACGGAGTTCTCTGGGAATTGGAGGAGAGTGAACTGGCGTCGAAATCGGAAATGGAAATCGGCGATTTGAAGAACAAAATCACATTATTGGAAACACAGCTAGAAAAGGCATTTGACCATTTTTAGATTAAAAAAAGTATGAAATTTGCAGAAAAAAATAGAATTGGAATTGGTCCATGCAACAATGAAGAATCAAACAGAAACATACCAACGCGATATTTCGGAGTTGAAAGCTGAAAAGAGGGCCAAAGAGGCGGAGATTGTCGAGTTGAAGGAAAAGGTGCGGAGGATTGAAGCAAATGGACATAAGCAAGAGGTGATGAACGAATTTTAAGTCAAAATAATTGTGGTTCAGCACCTGGACAAAATGAATCAAAAGTTGGGCTCATTGGAGGCACAAAACGAAAGCTTTCGTGGCAAAGTCGGCACTCTGGAGAAGGAGAGCAAAGAGAAGGAGCAGGTTTGTTTTAACTGAAACAGTGATTTCCAACGGTTCCCTATCATTTGGGCAGTGAAAGAAAATTAAAAAAAAAACATTCATAAACGGTAAAACAATGAAGGCCAAAATATTCTACAGTTTGTTTTCTGAAAGTCCCTGTTTTTTGAAAAAACAAATTATTAAATTAGGAAGTCAGGTTTTCAAAAAAAAACTAGAGTTAGGTTTTAAAAAAACAGAAAATAGGGTTAGGTGTTCAGAAAATGAACTCTAGAATACTTTAGCCTTCATTGTTTTAGCGTTTAGGAATGTTTTTTGGTACTGTACGTTTGTATCCACATTTTTTGAAAATTTTCAATTTTTTTTTTTCGTTAAAAAGTCTTGTAAACACCTTTCCTATGGTTTTCAGGCTCACTGGTCACGCTTCCGACACCCATTTCGAATCCACACCCGAATTCGAACAAAAAGTTGAAAGCCCAGAAATTTTATCGTGATCAGAGACCCTGAAAACCCTAGGAAAGGTGTTTGCAGGACTTTTTAAACCAAAAAAAAAGAAGGAAATCTGAAAATTTTCAGAGGATGTGGATAAAAACTACTAGTACCTGTTTTTTAAGAGTTTCTTTCACTGCCCAAATGATCCGGACGAAATACGGCCACCTTAAATTTGTTATTTAAGCGCTTCAAACGATGCGAAGAGGAAAAGGCGTCACTTCAACAGCAAATCAACTCAATGATGGGACAGATCAGTGCATCTGCTGGGTTTTTCTTTTGCCATTTAATTTCGATCCCGTTTAATTTTTTTTTTTAGTTCTTCTAATCAGACATTTTCGCGTCTCACTGATGAAATTGAACGGGTGAAGCAACAAAAAGCGCAGTTGCGTTGTGATTATGTTCAATTGAAGCGGAAATGCACACAATTGGAGGCGGAAAGTGCCAAATTCGGCGGATTTACGGTCATTTTCAAAATTTTAAATCTTTGAATAAATATTTTGTTGGTTAGAAGGAGATGGAATTGCTGAACACAACTGTCGGTGAATTGCGCAGCAAAATCGAATTGGCCAACGCGGGAAAAAAGACGGTCGAAAAGGAAAATGAACAGCTCAAAGAACGACAGAAAACGATGGAACGCGAAGTGAAAGAGAAGGCATGGCATAATACAGCATTTATAAAATTATTTTGTACAAACGATGATTGATTTGTCCTTTTTGCTTAATTCGGAAGCGATTGAGTGAGACGTATTTATATTCCTTTTTGCTGATATTTTGTCCGTGCCTTTTCAATTTTATGTGATATTTATGTCTTTTAACGTGTCAACAATTTCCCTTTTAGCTTGAGAGAATGCAGCGAGTGTGCCGTGAGAATGATGAGTGCGAAAATTCGCGACTGAAGCTGCTCCAGTCGGAGTTGGACCTGCATAAGAGAAAATGCGACGGAATGAAACGGACAATGGGCGAATTGGACAAACAATGCGAACAAGTGATGGTGAATAATGGTCAACGCATTTTAAAACAAATGAAATTCCAATTTTTAGTCTCAACTTCGCACGACCGACGCGGAGAAGAGAAAGGCGCAAAATGAGAACGAATCTCTGAAGAAAGAAATCGAAAAACTGAGCGGACAACTGAGGGAAAAGATCAGAATGGAAAACGAAAACGCATCACTGAAAGACCGCAGCAAATGGCTGAAGGACAAAGTCACCTTTTTTGGAGAGCGAACTTAAGGAGACGAGCACAGACCATCGGACGGTAAGACCAATCGAATGGAATGGAAGACAATCAAAAGATTAAGGAATTGGCAAATTTGGCAGACCAATTGGGCACTTTTTCGGCGGGGACATCGAAGAGAAAAAAAGAGACGGAAAATGGCGGAGAGGTGAGAAAACCAAAAAGATGACGCAATCATTTTCATAACCATTTAATGCAAAGGTGCCGAAGATGGAAGCACAGCTAAGGCAACAAGAGGCGGAGCTTCGCACATTGCAACGGAAAATGGAACAGTGCGAAAGGGAGAACAGTTCGCTGAGAGAGGAGACGCAAAGAATGAGAGAGGACGCAGAGAAAATGCAACAGGAGAACATCACATTGAGACAGGTGACAGAAGAGATGGAGAGGAGGAGGGAGGGATAGAGAAAAGAGCAGAGGAAGAAACAGAGTGAGAGAGAAAAAGGAAAGCGAGGGATAAAAAGCAAAGGAGAAAAGAGAGAAAGAAAGCGAGGAACAGAAAGGAAAAGAGAAAGAGAGGAAAAAAAGAAGAAATGGAAGGGAAGGAAGAGAAAAAAGGAGATAAATGGAAAGAAGAAGGGGGGGGGGGGAGAGGAAGAAAAATGGAAAGGGGAAAATTAACAGATCAATGGTAAATGATTTAACTAACACTTTGCTCGGAAAAATTAACAATCAGTGGTAAATGATTTAACTAACCCTTTGCTCTACACATTTCAGAGCTTTGACGTTTGTTTGAAGAAGGCGGAGTCGTTCAAATTCGAATTGGACACACTGAAAGAAACCAAAGAGAAATTGAAGTCGGAAAATGAAAGAGAAAAGGTAAAGAAATGTCAACAAATAAAAAGGCATTGTTTTGTTTTGATCAGAATTCCACCAGTGATCAGTTGTACGAACTGCGGGCCGACATCGAACAGAAGGAGAAACTGATCGCCTATTTGCAAAGCGTCGTTCAGCCGAAGCAAATGCAAAAACTCCCACGCCATCGCTCTTCACTCCTTTCCGATGGGACCGATCTTTCCGTCCGTTTCTGTTTTTGGTTTGCATTTTTACAAAAGAATTTGCCTTTTTAGGAGATTGAAATGGAATATAAACAATGTCTTCAGTTGGAAACGGAGAGGAATCAGCTCAAAAAGAATCTTGAAAGTCGGCGAAGAGGTAAAACATTTTAGCAAAAGAGTAAAGGATTCAATGGACAGTTTATTTGTTTAACCTCGGCATTTAGTTCTGGACGAAAAGCAAAACGAAATGACTCCGACTCGGCCGAAGCTCCGCGAAGAGACCGTGCGTTTTGCTGGTTCACCAACTCCCATTGCGCAATCGAAGATGAAGTACGGCTTTTTTGTTCAGCCTTTTCATTTTTTCCGTCCCCTATAGGAACAGTTCGACCGAGTCCACTCTCAGTGTTCCCCGCTTTCCGGGCCGAATGAGACACGACATTCCCCACCGGTGGAAGCGGCACTTTGTCACAGTGGCTACGGTCATTAAGCAATTTTTGCCAACTTTCTTAATCATTTAACCAATCAGTCCTCCTTTTGTTGTAGAACAAGTGCCAGGTTTGTATGGACGGTCTTCCCCACTTTCGACTCGTCCTCCGGTGCCGCGACTGTGCCCTTACGGTTCATCCGCACTGTCGCACCAACGTGGTGAACACTTGCGGTCTTCCGAAAGAATGTGCCAATTTCTACATGGACACCCATTCGATTTCCTGTGAACGAATGACCGGTTGGGTGAAGCTTTGGCGTCTTCCCGCCACCGCCGATTTGCCTGGCTCGGAGAGTTCTGCCCAATGGCTCAACGCTTGGGCAGTGATCGAAGACAACCGACTGTCCTTTTTCGATAGCGACCAATTGGCGGTCAGCGAAGGAGCGCTGCCCTTTTTGAGCATTGACTTGGACCGGGACCATTGGCGCATTTACAACCAAACGACAGACAAACCGCTGGACGGAATTCGCGGCACGGAGATGTCAATGCTGATCGAACTTAAACTGCCCGAGTAATATTTAACCGATTGCAGAGAGGCATTACACCGAATCCCTTTTTCAGTTACATTCTATTCATGTTGGCGCCGACAATTCAGGCCAAACAGCGCTGGGTGCAATCCCTACAAATGGCCACCAGGTCGGCGTGGCTATTGGCACTTTGTCCATTTGTTTTTGTTGTAATTTCCATTTCATTTTCAGTCGTCGTGTCTTTGTGCAGCGCCGTCGTGCGTCCACCATCGTCACTAACTCACTGCTGTTGGCTATGGACAAGCCGCTCGACCTGAGCATCAACAGCTCTGTCATTCTGCTTGACGAATGGCTTCTGCTCGGTGCCCAGGAGGGTCTGTTCGCCACTCCAATGTCCCCTCAGCAGTTGCGCGCCCCTTTCCGAATCGCGGGTGTCAACAGAATCTATTGGATGGAGATATTGCCCGAGTTCGACATGCTTCTCGCCATTTGCGGTTCCGCCCGGCACTTGGCCGTCATCCATCTCCAACAGTTGCATCGAGCACTCAAAGTGCAGCAACAGCCGTCCGTGTCATGCACAAACATTGCCTATGTTGAACAGTGCCATATCGCAGTGGTCAGCAAACCGGAACATCACCCCGACAAACGGTCTGACAATGCTCTGTTCCGTCTCCTTTCTTACACAGTTTTCGTTTTAGTTTTTTGTACATTGCCACTGCCGATGAAATAGTCATTTTACAGTATATGTCCAAATTGGGCTTTTTTTCGCCCGTCAATCATATCAAAACGGAGGAGCCGTGCACTTGCATTTGTTCCACTTCGTTCGGTTTCATTTTTGGTGCCGACAATTTCCATTTTGCGCGTTTTGATGACAATTTCGCAATGCCATCTCCGCTTTTGGTGGAAAATTGTCCCTTCGATTTTCCCGTTGCTGCCGTCGAAATTTCGGACAATGAATTTTTGTTGGCATTTCACAGTAACACAATTTTATTCATTGCCTTTAATTTATGTTGTTTTTTCAGACTTTGGACTGTTCGTCAATTCACAAGGAAAACGGTCTCGCAGCAAAAACGTCGAGTGGGAAAAAGTGCCGTTGGAGTTCGGTAAACACAATTGTCGCCAGTGGCAAAACGAATAACTCAACATTTTGAACAATTTTATTCACATTACAGTATACACTCCTCCCTATCTGTACATTGTGTACTGTGAGTTTCTCGAAGTTGTTCGAGTCGCGCCACACATTGGACTGGACTCAAGGTGCGTTCATTTTGTTACCAATGAGAAATAGCAATAGACTATGAAATTGTTTTGTTAGCACCATTACGGATGACCGCAGTCTGTTCAAATGTCGGGCGGCGCACCGCACAGGGCAAGGGCTGAACGCGGGCGAAGTGCTATTCGCCGTTTCCAGCGAAGACCGTGTGGAACTGCACCTTTTTGGCCACGATGACGCAGCCCATCCGCAGCAGGTGCCCCTTTCGGAAGAGACGCTGTCGGCAAATGCCATCGATAATCACACAATTCCCATTTCTTTAAGGGTGTCAAGTCAATTCTTAAACGTAAAATGATCGAAACATCTGCTCCTCACCATCACTCATCGGCCTCAAAGCGCAAACACTGACAAAAGGGCACATAAATGCGGCATGGTTAATGCTTGTACTGTTTATTTATGGCACAAATTTCTGCTGATGATATTAACAATCACTGACTTTTTTTTTTCCCGTAATGTTTTATAAACGATGCATTTGCATAAAATAAGAGAATCATTGCTACTGAATAAAAAAAAACCCAATTTATTAAGAGAAGGATTAGAACAAAATATGTTAAAGAAGAAGAAATCACAGTTTTATATGTGTCCGACCACCGGTCCGTCATTCACCCCGGGCACTAAAATCACTTCGCTTTTGAACTCATTCCCGTTATGGTGGTTATCCATTTGATGGCACCTTTTGTTGTCACTTCGGCACTCTAAAATTTATAATAGGCATTTTTTTCCCTTTCTTTCTCTAACAGTCCATTCCGCTCTCTCTCACACCTTTCTTTCTTTCCCTCCTCCTTTTTATCCTTTCCGTGTCCCTTTGACATTTTTCTCTCATAATCTTCTTAGCTCTTCGCATTGTCTTTGTCGTCCTCCGTTGTTTTGTGGCACCTCGTCGTAAATAGACACAAAATGCGCTGGACAAATAAATGAGCAATTGGATGACCGAAATGATGGAGCCGCCGATCCAAAGCGAAATTTGGCCTAATCAAAGGGAAAATAGATAATTAAATGCCTAATTAACGAATTAACTATTTCATGTAATTAAGGAACAAAAGCAGCACTATTAGCTCCTTGAATCTGCAAATGGTGGTCCCTAACTTAACTTTGTTATTTTGAGCTATTGGTTTATGTGGATTTTCAAGGATGGTTAGCATGAATCTGAACTTAATTTATCGTAATACACCATCTAATCCTTTACGATTGCCCTTGAATCAACTAATTGGCTAAATAAAATTTGGCAATCAATTAAGCAGTTAATTATACTAATTAGTTAATTATTTTCTCAAATGCGCCTATTACCTCCGAGTTGGGCAACGAACGAAGGCGGCGTCATTGAAAGCATATGCTTAAGAGAGGGAGAGGAAAAGCTAAAGGAAATTCAAAAAACGGAGGGACAAATGAATGGATTAAAAATGTTCGGCGTCATTTCTCCTCCAAAATATAAATATTACCGTAACCTTTTACCGATTATTTCTTAATTTTTTATGGCGGAAATTTAATTGGTAAATAACCGTTTTAGCGCTTGCGAATTTTCATAGAAAAATAACTTACAAAAACCAAATTTTTAAACTAACAAAAAAAAAAAATTTTCTAAATGTGCCTGGGGCCGAAAAAGCATTTTGCCACGACCAACCGACAGACCCTAATAATTGTATAATCCAAAGTGATGTAATAAACGTCCAAAATGATTGAGTTGCGCAACTCATCCAATTTGGAGGAGTCGTTGATGAAATGTTTGGCTTGCTCCGAAGGAAAATGCGCTGAAAAAAATTCGACTACGGTAAGCGATCAATCACTTACCGTAAGTGACGGTTTTGTCGAAGCGCCAATAATTACACGGCGGACCACAATGACTTTTGCAGAGCTTAAATAAAAGGAGAGAAAGACACAAATAAATCAGTCGCATTTAATCCATTCATTTTGGAAAAGGAAATGACCGCAATTCGCTGCTCAAAGCCCTTTCTGTACAATTTGGGATAGACACAGCGGAAGAATTGGCGAGTGGTGCAAACGAACGGAGTGGCGGGCTGAGAAGCGGCGGCCAACGAACAATTGCAGTCCCTTTCCGCTTGGGACATGAAACAGTCCTTCGGGGGCAACAAAAAAATGGGAGGGGAAGCAAAGGGAAAGGGGCAAAAGGAGGGGGGGGAGGCAAGGTTAGCCCACCTCATTAGCCCATACTTCAAATATATGTTCGAATTTGCGGCACAAAATTCTGGGTAATTTTGGAACCTAAGCCAAGGACTCTGTTCTCAATTTTTGCATTCCTTCTGCAAGACAGTGGTACTGTAGTGCATTTAAATGTCAAAGGAACGTATCATTAGCAAATGGTCTTTCGTTGGGCCTTGAGCAAGCCAATGGAGAATAAAGTACTGACAAAATAACTACTATGTGTTTTGAATATGTGGACAATGAATTTTCTCTAAGCTGCAAAACAACAAAAATTTCGCATATTTCATTTTTCGAGAATTTTTTTTGCGAAAATTTTTAGTTTCTTGCTTAAGAGCGGTAATTAATCTCCATCGGGCTCACACGGTACTGGACTCAAAAATAGCTCAAAAAAGTATTATTAGCCTTACAAAAAACAAACATATATTTTCAGTATGAACAAGATAGTATAAAGGCAAAAAACAAAAATTCTGACTTTTTTACGTTTTTCATGTTTTAACTTTTTTGTGAATTGGTCAATGGCTTAGCAATAGCTTATTCAAAGCTTCTAGACAAATAAAGCTCTCGAATGACACTAAGTTTAAAAAAATGAATTGGCCTTGTTTTGGATTGCTTTTTTTTTGCCACCTCAAAACACCAAACGCGCGAGTAGACGCCGCCGCTTTGGTCGTCAACCCGGCATTTGAAGTGAGGTGGGTAATTTTTGAATTCGTATCGTGTTGCGGTGAGAGGGAATATCGCGTGGACACCCGAGGGCACAAAGGACCTTTGAATTTGAAAGAGAAATTCATAATTCAATTTTTCATTAATTCGTTGCCCCGTTTTTGTTTTGTCATTTATTCCCAAATTATATTTTGGGTTGATTGTTGAAAAACTTTCCTTTTAATCATCAAATTTTTCATGTTCATTCCATCTTTCGTCAAATCCGTTTCTGGTTAATTTATTCGTTTATACGTTTTTCGCAATTCTTCTTTTCTCGTCTCCTTTTTCGTCACTTTGTCCTATTTTTTTTTGTCGATTTGCCCCCCCCCCCTTTTTACATGTCGTGGTCAATGCCCTTCCCGCGCTCGGCCAATTTGACCACCACTCCGTCGTTCAGCATTTGGTTCACCCCCGGGTTGAATAGTTTCGTCGGCAGCCTCAAAATGATGCGCTGTCCGTGCCCGAATCCATCGCTACGCTGCTCCACGCCGCGCAGTCGGAAGCATTTCCCTGCGCTGGTCATTATCTCATCGGCCGTTTCGCAGGTGCGCGGATCGGCGAAAAACGCCTGGGGCGGAACAATTAAGAAAGGGTAATTAGCAGGAAGAGGCAAAGGAATTGTCAGGTTAAAAATAAAAGGGAAAATAACATAAGGCACAGCAAATAAAATAAATTAATTAGTTTTACCCACTTGGCACGCAATTGCCGATCGCTTCACAAATTCCGTGAATGTCATTTGAGTGCTGACATTTCCGTCCACCACGGAAATTTTCGCCAAAAGTTCGCCGAGTTCCAACTCCATTTGGTCCATCCGCTGATGAGCGATCATTTTGGTGTACAATTCGTATTGGAAAGGGTGCTGGGCAGGGCTGGGGAAGGCGAGTTCCAAATATTGGGCGAGAGGGGCGCTGACATTGTGCGAAAGGAGAAAGGAACGATTGAAACGGTTGAAAGGACAGACGACGATGTCGGGTAAAGTCAGACTGACTGAAAATATTGAACAAAGTGCCAATGCCAAATGGGGAAGGGAGAGGAAATTCCAATGCCAAATGGGGAAGGGAGAGGAAGTGCCAATGCCAAATGGGGAAGGGAGAGGAAATGCCAATGCCAAATGGGGAAGGAAGAGGAAGTGCCAATGCCAAAAGTGCCATGCCGAATGGGGAAGGGAGAGGAAGGAGAAGGAAAAAAGGAAAAGGCGCATCTTCTAACCATCCTCTTTGATGCCGTAGGTGACCACCAACGGACTAAAGAGGGAAACAATGAAATAAACATTAAATTAATTTTAAGAAAATGTAAAAATAATTATAAAAGTTTATTTCGTAAATGAAAAATTTGAGTCAGGGATTCTGAGTAGGCTAAATTGGTGTCATTTTCAATTATCGTAGGGCCAAAAAAGGCAAATAGAAATATTCCCACAAATTATTATTATATTATCATCGAAAAACGAACAAAAGCGAACACATTCAAAACAGACCGTGTGTTATATTCCCACACTAAAGTAAAGGAATAGATAAATCAAACTGATCATTTTGCCCACTGACCGATCAGTGCGCATCCGACGAGCGCAGCAAAAGTGGCCAAAACGACGATGGCCAGCCAAAGGGCGCGCAAAAGGCCCGTCGTCTGAACGGTGTCGCGAATGCCGTGGAAAGTGGTGTTTTTCTGACATTTTTAACCCTTTGCTTGGGAAGCGCCGGAAACGAAAGACGACACCGTGAGCATTGTACAATAGGACGGCACTGTTGGGTCGGCGTTTCGTCTCCGGCGCAATCGATCATTCGCTGTCGTCGATGGACGCGGGGAACGACTGATGCTGTTGCTACTACTCGAATTGGGGCAAGAAAAGTGGCGAGACGAAGAGGAGGCGGAGGGAGAGGAGGACACCGAACGGTCGCATGGATGCCGCAGAAACTCTTCTTCAGACGCTGTCGTTGCGACGCTCATTTTGGCCGTGAATTCGCCGTTTTTCGGAGACCGACGAATCGCCAACGGGTCAAAATTGGCACTAAAACCGAAAAAGAAGGCGGGTGATTACAATTTCCAAGCTTTATTATTTCTAAATAATCCATCATTTTCTATTCCTTGCCCTATTTTTCCTCACTTTTTCATTTGCTCCCTCCGACCATTTCGACAACGGCAAAAATCGCAGCAAAAATGCCGAAAAATGTGTGCGCATCCGTTCCCTTTTCCTTCACTTATCCCATTGCAATTTTCGCTTGTTTTTCTGTTATTTTTCTGCTGCTGTTTTCCTTCCTTTTGTTGTCCTTTCTCCGCTTTGCTTTCTTTCTCTTTCAAATTGCCATTTCGATTCATTTCTTTTCGTCTGAAAAATTCGAATTTGGGCATAACCGAAGAAATTCTGGAATATTTATTTTGCCATCTTTAATTCGGCCCGATGGTTAACGAATTCGACAATGAACGATTTCGTCAGTGAATATTTCCTTACAATTAACATCATTTAAGACCCGGTAACAGGTGCCAATTGTGACTATTTTTTGCCTTTAACCTCCCTTATGCTTTTGGTCCATGATTTCAATAATATCTCTAAAAACCTCATCACAGTTGTATTTAAAAAAAAAAGTTTATTAATTTACTTTTTTTGTTTGGGTTCGGACGAACCAATTAAAAAGAGCGCCGAATTGAACACGGTTATTGGTTAATGGACTTTATTTATGAGATGGCAAAACAGCGATAATTGCAAATTGAAAAAATTAAAAGATGAACAAACGAAAGTGTGAGAAAATTAAGTGACAGCCGAAGGGATTTTATTATTTATTTACTGCCCTTCCCTTTGGCTATGAAACGAACGAACCCCCCCCCCCCCTTATCCGATCCCCTCCCTTTTCCTCGCCTCAATTGCTCTTTCATTTAACACAATGATTGATCAGTTTTCGCTGTCTGATAAGTGCAACAGTTGGTCTTCCTCCCCCCCCCCCCTCCCCCTCCCCTCCAATCGCTTGGCCAATTGAATTCCTTCATCAAAAAACAAATTTGAAAGTGCCAAAATGCCATCACATTGCTCTCTCTCCCCCTGCTGCTTTCGCCTCCTTCGCCAAATTCGCTTTCTTCTAAAATTTAGCCTAATTCACCTTCCAAATATTCATGCCGAAGCTGACGCGCCTTTTCATAATCATTGGCAATGACCCATCGAATGGCCAAACTAAAATCCTTTCGACACCAATAAAGTGCAATTTATCTTAATGAGTCTAATAGAGCTCTCGGGTTTTTTGGGGTCTCGGTGTCATTTCTCGTTCTCGACAAATTTAGGGTCTCGAGCAGCTCTAGAGTCTATGTGTCAAAGTTAGTTGAAAATTAATTTTCGGATTCTAAGGTCTCGGTGAAATATGTACCTTTCCATAAGCACCAAAAGATATAATATGTTTATCTGAATATTTTGTTTACTCAATGGAAACAATTAAATGCGCATTATAGCAAATTCATGACAATTTTGAGTCCGAAATCGCCAGGAAAGATATTTCATGATTTTTAAAATTTTCAAAAAATGGGAGGGGAAACCAATGTATTACCAATTCTATTTTTAGGACTACTGTCGGTCTTTGTCCCTCCCACTTCTCTAAGTGATGAGAGAAGGAAAAATGTCAATTGTGTTTTATTTCTTTAAAAAAATACAAAAGTCAAAAACAAACAAATGAATGCACGAAAACGATTACGCAATAAAATGGCCTATTCATCATCAACACTTACTATAAACAATAATATCACATCCGCCGACCACCATCGTTCCCTCAAGGGAATCTTCTCTGTGTCCATTTGATTATCACAATGCAAAAATGGGTCTGATCAGCGTGTCCTGCTTGCTGCTCCGCTTTGCCCGGTCAATGCTCATGCTCCGCCGCTTCTCCGTCGACGGCGACTCTCTGCCGAGCGCAAATGCCCGGTTTAGCTTCTCCACGGTGTTTTCGTAGGCGGTGCGTAGCATTTGCTGATACTCACGCCGCTCGTTGCCCATCGTCGCCTCGTTGACGCGCATCGCTTCGTCCAATTCGTCCAACAAAGTCCTCAAGGAGCACAACCACTCAAAGGTCATCATATTTAATTACATTTTGATATTTACTTTAGTGCGTTCCAAAGTCGGATCAGTCCTTTGCTCCCATACCGTTTCCGTTGCGCCGGCGCAGTGAATGTTTCGGCATAGGCCAAAAGGCCGGCGTTGACCTTAACTAATTTTGGTAGGGAGGGAAATGCACGGCATGAAATCGAAGTTTTTTTTTAAACATAACGACCTAGTCTTTTGAAAAAAGAAATAGAAAATTCTCGAGGTTTTAAAAAAACTAGGGTTAGTTTTCAGAAAAAGTTAGCTTAAGTTTCTAGTAAAAAAAAAATTGGGTTTAAGGCATACATGAAGAGGGGGGGGGGGGGGGGGTTTCTGAAAATATCAAAAAATGCTTAAAAACTAAAAATTTCAAAAAATTTTTTTTGAAACAAGAAATTTTACAAAAATTTTTGGTTTTTAAGAATTTTTTGATGTTTTCAGAAATTTCTTCAAGAAAAACTTGAAAGAATTTTTCTAATAAAAAATTCTAGGATTTTTAGCAATTTTTTTTTTGGCGACGTTTCGGCCGGCGACGTTTTGGCCGGCGACGTTTCGGCGGCGACGTTTCAGCGGCGACGTTTCGGCTGCGACGTTTTGGCCGGCGACGTTTCGGCGGCGACGTTTCGGCGGCGCGTTTCAGCGGCGACGTTTCAGCGGCGACGTTTGGGGTGTACCCGGTCGAGGAGGGGGTCAGCGGCCAATTTTGCGAATGGGTCCGACCGTGTAAACCGACGACCTTTTTTTTTTTTTGCTTTCAAACCCCTCTTTTTTTGTGGCGCGTTTTTTCAAAAAAAAATTTGGGTAGGGGGTCCGGCGGTGCCGATAGGCGCCGCCGGGGAAAATTTTAAGTATTTTAATGAATTTTGATAAGAAAATTGTTCAATTTTAAAGTTTTTCCCTCTTTTCCCCTTCGCCGGCGACCCCCCCCCCACCTCTTTTACACCGGCCCCCCCTCGATGCGAAAGGGTCCCCTATTTTGGGACCCTTTGCGGGCGAAAGGGGGGGGGGGGGTCGACCCCCCCCCCTTTTTTATGTATGGTTTAAGGCTTCAGGTTTTCAAAAAAAACTAGGGGGTTAGGTTTTCAAAAAAACTAGGGGTTGGGTTTTCAAAAAAACCCACATAAATTCTCGGGGGGGGGGGGGGGGGGAACAAGCTGCTCCGTTTGTTTTGTGCCGTTTTTCGTCCGCTGACCGTTGGCATGACGGCTCCCTGCAGAAACAGTTGCAACTGTTTCACATCCAACCGTTGCAGCGCACTTTTATCGTATCCGCAGGTGATCAGCCGATGGCGGCGACACCGACGGAGTCCGGCAGAGGTCAAAATGTGACGAATTTGCACCGCTTTTTGAAGAACACTCTCACAGGCCAACTCCAATGGACTTAGCACCATTTGCTCCTTGTGCACGACGCGTTGACGACGGCGCGTGCCCGAGAAAGGATTTTCAACTGCAAATAATCGGCATCAAACACGCATCCCTCCTCCTCTCTACCGGTCAGCGTCGTCCGTCGAAGAGTCATCCGTGCCAATTCGGGAGCATTCTCCGCCACTGCCGGGTCCGTTTGGCATTCGTTGAGTACAAAGGTGCGTACGTTGTTGTGTAGCCAATAATTGGTCGGATCCGCCACTTCCGTCGCCGCCCCTCCGTCTTCCTCCTCCCCCAACCCAAAAGTGTTTTCGTTCATTGCCGTCAGTTCACAACGACTGCGCGACATCGCTCTGCTGCCCAATTTGCCCACGCAATTGGCCATCACCGACGAATGCGTGGCCGCCCCCGACGATTTGCAAGGCTCCACGTGGGCTACCCCAATGTAAGCGACGGATGGATCCTCAGCAGAAAACAGAGAAGAAACAGAAGAGGACGAACGAGGCGGTGGAGGGCAGGAAGGAAACAAATCGGAGGTGTTCAGCAGCTGAACACGGCAGTGGCCCAGCGAAAGTTGGACCGACTCGCGCAAACGGTCGCATGCCTCGGCCAACGAAGTCAACGGACGCTCGCGGTAAATCCATTCGGAGCCGTTTTCATCGCTAAAGGTATGGACTTGACGATTTGGTGCCTGAAAATCATTACCCAAAGTGAATCCGACTGTAGAAGGTGACCCTGAAATAAGTGGCAAATTGGTGCCGTTTTTTCTCCCTCATTTCGTTTTGCTTTTGGTCCAGCACTAAAAGCCAATGTTAAAAAATAAAGTGTCCATTGAAAGCCGAGTTTAGACCAATGAATTTCCTTTGCTCTTTTGATAAAATGTTCGTATCCAAATGAAGACATTGTTTATATTCCATTTCAATCTCCTAAAAAGGAAAATTCTTTTGTAAAAATGCAACCAAAAAACAGAAACGGACGGAAAGATCGGTCCCATCGGAAAGAAGTGAAGAGCGATGGCGTGGGAGTTTTTGCATTTGCTTCGGCTGAACGACGCTTTGCAAATAGGCGATCAGTTTCTCCTTCTGTTCGATGTCGGCCCGCAGTTCGTACAACTGATCACTGGTGGAATTCTGATCAAAACAAAACAATGCCTTTTTATTTGTTGGCATTTCTTTACCTTTTCTCTTTCATTTTCTGACTTCAATTTCTCTTTGGTTTCTTTCAGTGTGTCCAATTCGAATTTGAACGACTCCGCCTTCTTCAAACAAACGTCAAAGTTCTGAAATGTGTAGAGCAAAGTGTTAGTTAAATCATTTACCACTGATTGTTAATTTTCCCGAGCAAAGTGTTAGTTAAATCATTTACCACTGATCTGTTAATTTTCCCCTTTCCATTTTTCTTCCTCTCCCCCCCCCCCCCCCTTCTTCTTCCATTTATCTCCTTTTTTCTCTTCCTTCCCTTCCATTTCTTCTTTTTTTCTCTCTTTCTCTTTTCCTTTCTGTTCCTCGCTTTCTTTCTCTCTTTTCTCCTTTACGCTTTTTATCCCTCGCTTTCCTTTTTCTCTCTCACTCTGTTTCTTCCTCTGCTCTTTTCTCTATCCCTCCCTCCTCCTCTCCATCTCTTCTGTCACCTGTCTCAATGTGATGTTCTCCTGTTGCATTTTCTCTGCGTCCTCTCTCATTCTTTGCGTCTCCTCTCTCAGCGAACTGTTCTCCCTTTCGCACTGTTCCATTTTCCGTTGCAATGTGCGAAGCTCCGCCTCTTGTTGCCTTAGCTGTGCTTCCATCTTCGGCACCTTTGCATTAAATGGTTATGAAAATGATTGCGTCATCTTTTTGGTTTTCTCACCTCTCCGCCATTTTCCGTCTCTTTTTTTCTCTTCGATGTCCCCGCCGAAAAAGTGCCCAATTGGTCTGCCAAATTTGCCAATTCCTTAATCTTTTGATTGTCTTCCATTCCATTCGATTGGTCTTACCGTCCGATGGTCTGTGCTCGTCTCCTTAAGTTCGCTCTCCAAAAAGGTGACTTTGTCCTTCAACCATTTGCTGCGGTCTTTCAGTGATGCGTTTTCGTTTTCCATTCTGATCTTTTCCCTCAGTTGTCCGCTCAGTTTTTCGATTTCTTTCTTCAGAGATTCGTTCTCATTTTGCGCCTTTCTCTTCTCCGCGTCGGTCGTGCGAAGTTGAGACTAAAAATTGGAATTTCATTTGTTTTAAAATGCGTTGACCATTATTCACCATCACTTGTTCGAATTTTCTCTTCTGCAGATCCAACTCTGACTGGAGCAGCTTCAGTCGCAAATTTTCGCACTTTTCCTTCTCACGGCACAATCGCTGTTATCAGAGAAAAAATATATATTGAAAAGGCATGATAAAAATATATTACTATAAAAAGCAAATAAAAGCAAATAAAAGCCATCCATTTCACTCAATCTATTCCAAACAAAAAGAGACAAGAAATTCTTTTTATCCTTTGTTAACTATATTGATCAACAAAAATTGCTAATCTTCTCCATTATTTTTGTCTTTAGCAGGACCTGTCTTACCGTGTCACTATGTTCGCGGGGAAAAACAAACGAATTGTTGAGAGAAAAGGACATTCTAAAATATAAAACTTTTTATGGAGAGACCAATTTTATGGAGTGGGAATTAGAATTTGCGGATCTGCATGACGATGTCAAGGCAAATAGTACAATATGAGTTTCAGCACTGAAAACAATTAGAATTGTCTCGAAACCCTGTTAGCTTGTGCCATTGTAGATGATTTTGACTAATTTCTATTTGCTTATTTAAAAATTTCCTTTTGTACGAGTTGACATTTACCCCTGCATGTACACACATTTATTTGTCAGTTTCAGCGATCCCCCTTCTTTTTCGGCCCTATTTTTATAGCTGTGAATTTAGTCAAGGGTACAATTCCGCAGAATAACCTGTAAAATTTTGGCGAAACCACCAAATTCCAACTTTACAACAAAATTTGAAAAAACATTGATAAATAAATATTGGCACTCTTTTAGCATAGGCCCTAGTCTTTTTTTAGCATAGGGCCTTAATTTTGAAAACCATAGTGGGGACCCTTTTGATTTTTTGGGGAAATTTTTTTATTTTTAAGAGAGCCAAATAAATGCATATTCGCTACACTCACCCAAAAAATTCCAAACATTAAAACATATTCGTTGACGATTTTTGCAAAAAAATAGTTGGCCAGTTAAGTTTGGTGGTCTAATTACTTCGGTATAAGTAAATTTTTTGGGTAATACTGTGCTTTGTCCCCCCCATTTTTTGAAATTTTTTTAAAGTTTTAAAGTTATAAAACATGTCTTAAGGGGTTTTTTGGGTCTCTGATCACGAATATGAAATCTATTCCGGCCAATTCCGAACCCCGGATCCTAAATTTTGATAAAAAAAACGTTTTAAAAAATTTGAATTTTTGACTTTTTATTCGAATTTAGGGTCCGGGGTTCGGAATTGGCCGGAATAGATGTCATACTCGTGATCAGAGACCCCGAAAACCCCTTAAGACATGTTTTTATAACTTTAAAACTTTAAATTTAATGTTTGGATTTGGGTGACTGTATTAATGATCTCAAAACCTTTGAGACACACTTTTAGTATTTTTAACAAAAAAAATTGTCAAAAAAATGAAAAGGGCCCCCTATTTTCAAATTAAGGCTCTATGCACAGGACGTCACCCGTGTTGCAATACACGAAAGAGGCCACGTCCTCATTTTGTCGTTTCTCCGACACTCGGAGAGGCTTATTAGGGTGAAAGCCGTGATCATGTGATTAAATGCAAATTTTCATCAGGTGACGGTCGTGCTAACCCCGGCCGAAAATTACGATGGCCTCACCGAGAGTGAGCCTCGAGCCCAAAGCACGTGGGCAGAAATGATGGCAGAAATTGCCTGCTGCTTCGGTGGCAGGGTGGCGGAGCGCATGTTCTGCCTAAGAAGCATTGGGCACGCCACGGACATGAGGGACGCCAAAAAATTGGCTAAGAAGGCATCAATTATTCAATATGAATTGTTCTATTAATTTTTAAGTTGGCGGGCGTGCGCGGTGCCGTGGTAACGCGTGCTGCTCGGGTGAAGATCAACCGGGTGCTCCGGGAGGCGAGAAGAATGGCCAGGCAGATCCTTTGGCCATGCAAAGCCTTGCTCAAAAGGGTGTGTACTTTGTAAAAGAGTGGCTGAAAATTTAAATATTGGCCCTTTAAGCTGGCCATCAACCTCTATTTGGTAGACACGCTCGACTACAATGGAGTTCGACGGGGGGGGGGGGGGGTGTGGGGGAAGGATGATCGGCATAATAACAAAGTGAACTGAAAACTAGTTATTTTTTAAAAAAGAAAATTAAAAAAATTAGAGTAAAAGAATCATTTAAAAAGCAAATAGTTAGACTAAAATATCGGTAAATAGATACAAAAAAAAAGTGTAAATGTCTCATTTGGTTTCATTAAACTGATTAGAAACCTAAATAAAGGAATTCCGAGTAGAAAGATACCGATTTCCTTCTCAAACAAATGAGATCACCGAATACCTGTAGTTCGATTTAAACTTCGAATTACGTTTAATGTTTGATGAAAATAAAGGTGACAGTGCATGGAACGATGACACCGACGACTTGAAATTAGCTGTTATAAAATTACCCATTCTTCACTTATTGTTATTTTTAATTCAACGTTGGATTTTCCTTTTTATTTGAATAAAGTTAGGTAAGTGAAATGGATGATCGATGTACAATTTAAAAAATTAGGTGAAGGTTACCACTGTTTCTTTTCTCTGATAAAATCCCCACCCCGCAAATCCAATCACTTAAATAATGCATTGTCCCCGGAAATTGAAACTTCCACACGAACTTATTTGGGAAATTGTTGAGAAACTTCGTTTTGACACCAAATGGGCCGTTCTTAGAGTTTCCTCTCTTTTCGACTTTTTTACGTGGAAAAGACAACTAAATTGGATAAAGAAGAAATTTTTGGTATGCCTCAAGTGATGGAATTGGACCATGAAATATTCAGCTTTTCGGAAATATAAAATTTATTTGTCTGAAATTGACCAAATGTTTATTACCAATTTTTAGGCAAAAAAGGAATTACACAAAGCAAAAGACAAAATTTACAAAGTTGCGGAAAAATTGTCCGGTGCTGCAATGTGGCTTTTATTGTGAGGTTTGTTAGGTTTGTTCTTTTAAAATCACATTTTTTTTGGATATTAGGCTATCAGGGCAAGGGCTAACTGCTATGGAAAAATTTGCCTGCTGAAAACGGTTGAGCATTATTGAAATCATAAATCTATTTTTGCTGTACTTTTTTTTCAACAGAGATGGAGATGACAATTGAACAATGCGCCGCTAAATCAGCTCTTGACTTTATTTTAATTCCGCCAACAAAAAGTACAGCGATTGTATCAGCCTGGAAATGTTTAAGAGAAGCTTAGTTAAAATGATTCAATTGGTAGAAAATAATGCTGACGTCACATCACTAAGAAACTATACAAGCTGTAAGATCAGCATATAAGGGGTTATAATTACTATATAAGCTTTTCGCCTTTTTAGTTTTCCATTCCATTTGTTGCTTGACTTTCTATTTAAAAAATTGCGGAAACCAAGGTTTTTCCATTTGTTTATTAATGCTTACCATTTTCACTTAATTTATTTATCTTCATTTTCGTGACTCATCTTGAAAACCAAATATTTAAAATTTCCAAGTCCAACACAATAGAAAAGTAATTCCCTTTTTTGCAACCTTTAATTACTTTTCCATCACAGGAACAGTTTCCTTCATGCACGTTATTTGTCCAGTGTTTACCCGACAGAATCACAGAGAAAGGGATGTAAGCTTAGAGTTCGTCTATCCGTTTTCATCCTTGCACAAAGTCATGGCTTTCCGCATTTAAACAAAATATTCCAGAATATTTTATGATTTTGCTTCAAATTTTGAGGACCGTCCGTTAACCCTTTTATTTCGTTGATTTTCCGTTCATTATTTTAAGAAAATGATATAATGCAAGCGCTTACATTCTTGTCCTAATTACAATAAATATCTTTTCAACATTTAGCAAATTATTATTCGGTGCCCGCCCTGGTTTTGTATCGTGCAGATTGGTAAAAGTAAAGGTTTGTTTTTGTGAGCAAAAAATTTTGTGTCAGAGATACAACCACTAATTGGTATTAGTTAAAATTAATTGAATTGAAAATGTATTTAATTGAATGTGACTGAACCTTAAATATTACTTTTATATTTATTTTTTAAAGCATGGGGCGCCCGTTGGAGTTTTGAATTTCACCAATCGCGTGGAAGCTGAAAGTTCAAAAAGGGAATTCGAAGAGGCCAATACAATGGAATTTACTTTTGATGTTCCAACCCAAATAAAAGTATTCATTCTTTTTTTCCTTCATTTCAACTAAAAAAAGTTAAAATCTTTTAGGACATTTACACCACCACAGTTCTGCTCAGTGAACTGCCGGAGAATATACTGCATCAGCTGCGTGCGATGGACGATTTCGTCTCATTCGACACAGTTGAATATAACAGAAACGCCGGGAAATACATCATCACATGCCAATTAAGTGAGTTGTGAAGAGTAAAAATGGGTTTCCATCCCTCCGAATGAAATACAAAAATTTGCCCAAAAAATTTGTTTTTATGGCCATCGGGGTCCCTTCTACCTCTCCTTAATGACTCTTATTAGTTTATGTTTATATGCAGAGATGTATGCGCCCAAAATTCCAAATGTGCGTTTGGTTGTTCCCACAAGTTACCCGGAAGGAGAGGAGGTGACCATTGAAAGAATGACAGACTCAGTTGGATTAGGTACTGTTTTCTTAAGTTATCGCCCAAATTTTCATTTATGTCTCACACAGATTTGTTCCAATATGTTGGTAGCCTAGAGGAGCATTTTCGCGATGAATTGACGAGAAAACAGGCGCACAAAATCACCGACATTTTGGATATTTGGGTAATCCCTTAACTTCATCTATCTTTAAATTGTTATAATCAAGGAAACAATTCGTTACTTTTCTAATTCTTTCTCGTTCTTCAAAACTTGCCTTCTAATGTTTAGTGTCTTTTTAGCACGACACAGTTGACAAACGGCCGACCACTTCCGAAAGCGTTGCATTTCCAGAATTTTCTCTGGGGGGAATTGGTGATTTTGGCGAGTCGTGATGCTATTTGGAAAGAATGGGTTTTCGCTTAAACAGCACAATGACGCGTCTTTTTTTCCTGATTTTTTTATATGTTCTGACAGAAATTCATTTCCAAATTCGTCCTTTCTCGTGGTCAATAAATTTAAATTATTTTTTCGTTTCATGTTAATTTAATTCATTTGTGTCAAGTTACATAGGCAATTAGTGATTTTCGGGTTTTCCTGTCATCACTGTGAAACATATCCTTGTAATACGCATCAAAAGTTACACTTACCTCGCTTTTTCACGGGTTTTATAGACTAAACGAAAAAGTTTTAAGCTTATAGGCCCAATCTCAAGACTCCCTCAGCTGCGAACAAGCCTTAGGAAAATTTTTATATTTTTTGTTTGGGCAGTTTAAATTGACAAAACGTCACTTTTAATCCTTTTGATTCCTTTACATAAGCATTGTTTCCTTTCTTTATTACTAATTAGATCTTATTATAAATACACTTGAATATTTTTAAGTGAAATGGATGATTGATGTAAGTAAGTTTTAAGACAAAGAATAATGTTTAAAAATGAAATTTTGGCAAAATATTGAGTGTGTTGGCATCGCGTCCGACTACGTGAATCTCTTCAGCAGTGGCATTTCGACGGTTGATATGCATCGTTTCTTCTTATGCACCCTCGGAGAATCCTGTATGAATGAATTCTAGCATCATTCTTACATCTTTTGGTCAGCAGGAATAATGTGGGGCTTAACGATCGGTTGTTCCATCCAATCGCTCGTTGTTACTCCCCGCCTCTGACCACCGATTAAGAATAGGCCTTGTCTCATACCTCGGTCACCAAATTCAGCGTCTTCGCTGAGTCTTGTTTTGTCAGTTTTCGATGTCGCTCAAATCGGGCCCCTTCCGTTTTGCGCAAATCTCTGTAAATGCAAAATCAAATATATATTTATGTGCAATAATATTTAAATAAAATATGGATTCATTTCTTATAACAATTTTTATTTGACTCTTCTGTCATTGGCATTGGTCGCCCCCACCTAATGGCACGGAGTAAAGAGGAAAGTCGAAAAGCAGCGGAATAGGAAGCCGGAGAAATTTTGATGTATCGACAGTCACTTTTCACCTGCAAGTCAAAGTCGGGTGTGAACTCGAGGCTTTCACTAAGTTCAACAATTGCACCTGAAAATTCATATGATAAGGGGGGGGGGGGATACGAATTCAAAAAATATTTAGGAAACAGAAAATCCGTTTAATTGATTAATTCTATCCAATACAACGCACTGTGTCGATGGAATGACATTCCGTTTGTGGCCACCATATTTCGGTTGTAAATATTCCCAATGTTTTTGTCTGTTCGATGATTGTTGGCCATCAGTGCATCCATTTGGTCGAGAATTTCACTTCCAAAACATTCCCACGCCCCAACGTCGAATTTCATCTGACTCTGAAGAAGCATTTTTTTGTAACACAACAAAAATGATAAAAGTTAACCTTTGGAAAATATGCGATCGCATTTCCTTCAATGAGGAGAATGAAACGGTCAGATGGTTGGCCGGCTCTAAAACATAAGAAAAAACGAAAAATTGTAAAAACAAAATTTCGACCTGTAAAGATATTCAGGCTCTTGGGGTACCAAATTGAGGTCATTGTGAAACTTTGAGAAACGTTGGCCCATTTCGATCTGACAGAGGTTTTGGGGGTGGATTCAATTTGAGTTATATTTTTCGGGTTTTCGGATGACATTTGCCAAATAAATCATTGCTAAGAACTCACTTTGTGTGCATTCTGACGGATGAGCAGGTGAAGGGCCTTGGAGTCCATCACTTTTTCCCCAAAGAGTGTCGGTCGTGTGGCACTTAGCCACTGCAAAATGACTTTGGCCAACGACTCGGACAGCCATTTGCATTTGTCCCCTTCTCTGTCCCCGGCATCTGTCAACGGACGGAGTTTTCCTTTCTAAAGAGGCAAATTTTGCGGTTTTATAAAATTGAGAATGTGAATGTGTAAACGTTCGGATATAAATATTAGAAAGTTGAGCCTAAAACCACGATCCGATAGATTACCATTAGCCATTTGGTGAGACGTTTTGTGCGGTATTTGTTGTCATATACAACGTCACTTTCGTCAACAATTTCCGACTGTAGTATTTCCTCCACAATGTCCTCCAAAGTGATAATGCCAACAACACGGTTATCACTCGCAGACAAAACGATGGCCAAGTGATATTCGCCCTGACATTTGGTACTTTCGTTTTACACCGGAATTGTTTGTATCTTCTTATCATTTACATGCCCAGACTGACCTCCTTGAACTCCTCGAGCATAGTCTGCAGCGGTGTGTCGTCGGTGACGAAGCGCAAAGGGCGCGCGTAAAAATCGCAAATGGTCGAAACGGTCAGTCGTTCGTTGGGCTTCATCAGAGCCAAATCTTTGATGAAAAGCAAACTGAAAAGGAAGAACACAACAGAATATTAGTGGCAATTACTCTTACAAATTTCCTTAATGAAAATGCCTTGTTTTTCTTGTGAACGGACCCACCCGGTGACTTGGTTACGGTCGTTGTTCGTGTACACGGGGATTCGACTGTAGCCCCGACGGACAACATCCGCCACACAGTCCGAGTCCAGCACAGCCGAGTCGGGAAGCATGAACACATCCTGCAAGTGGAAGATTCAAAATACATCCCCTTTTTTATTTCATTTGAAACTCACCTCAATTGGTGTCATCACTTCGCTCACTATTTTCTCCGAAATTTCCATCGCTCCAACCGCTATTTTCAAGTCTTCCGCGAGTTCTTCGTGGTGCTCACTGTGCTGATGTGCCATCCGTAGCATTTCCAACAATTTTTCGTGGTCAATGCCAACCAAATCTTCACCCAAAATGCAATCCAAAAGTTTTCCGATGGGCCAAGCGAGCGGGAGAGTGATCAACATGAAGAAACTGATCATAAATTTATGTACAAATATTTATACCGAAAAAAATTTTATACAAAAAAAAAAAATTGAAAAAACGATACCGAGTTAGCCAAATAGTTTTGGCGCCGACCTGAAGTCCCTTCCTGAAAATGTATGACAATATTAGGCTAAATAAGTTAATATTTCTCACTTAATGCACACACTTTGGGGCACAATTTCACCAAAAACGACAATTCCAATTGAGGCAAGCACAAAAGCGACGATGCCAGAAGTTAGGTCTTCCATCAAAATGGAGATGGCAGAGTTGACGATGACATTCATCTGCAAATAACCGCCATATTATGAAAATGAAATAAAATGCTCATGAATAGTCTCATTACGATGAGTATCGTACACAGCAGCATGTTCCCAGCCTTACGGACAGGCAAAATCACTTTGGCATATTTTCGTTCGCGTTCAGATCCTTAAAAAGAGTTTAAATAAACAAAAGAAATTTTTGGGAAAACCCGAATTGAGGATGAGGGTGAGCTCTTGAGGAGACAACGCCATGAGACCGAGGTTAAGACCGGAGAACAGAGCAGACAGAATAAACAATGCGAACTGAAAGGACAAAAAGTGGGCAAACAAAGAAGTGAACACATTGAGAATGAATGATATGTGACATACGATGAACAACAGCTGAAAAAAGAAACGGTAAAAACAGCGTAAATGCATGAGAGGACCTGAATCTCTTCGGGCATATAATGTACCGGCGGGTCCGAAGTGGCGCGAATCCAAGTGCGCATTTCGTCAATCTGTGAAAAGTAAAGGGATAAAAATGATAGAGAAGAGAGACAAGAGAAGCCAGTCACCAAAATGAGGTCCTCCTCGCCATCGCCGAATTCGTCCCTTTTCTCCATCAGACACATTCGGTAAGCGTCTTCGTCTCTGTTGTTTAAATATATTTCGGCTTTTGAGATAGCACAATTTTTACACTGACTCTTTGAAATGGGCACTCATTTCGATCATTTTTTCAGAATGTGACAAGAATTCGTTGTGGGAAATGTTGAAAACTGAATTTTTTTTTTTTTCTTGTTTTGTTCCCATTTGTTTGCTGAGAAAATGACCGGAATTTAAGCAGTTGTCCGTTGTAAATGCTACCAAAGCGATACGGTCCAAGAAGAGGCCAAAAACGACCACACGGACGGGAACATTGGGCTCAACGACGGAAATACCTGAAGACCTTTGGGACGAAAAAAAAGAAAGCAGCGGCACAAAAGTGTAAGTGGCAATGTAATGTAAAAAGTATTTATATATCGATCAAATGGAGAAGAAAGATGACAGACAGTCGAGAAAATTTACCCCCGCCCCCTTACTCGTAAGTGTGGAACGCATTTGAGTGCAGCGGAGCCTCAACCCGAACACCGGAGATTTGCGCGCGGACTTGAATGGTCACCGATTCGAAGACAGGGGGGAGAACGACTGCCGCAGCAGAAGTTTCCAGTGGCGGTACGGCCTGAAAAATTCAAATTTTACAATTCTAAAATCGATGGTAGCGCGAGTGACCCTGCTGTTATTGGTGACATTGACTGAATGAAAAGGGACTTGGGTTGGAATGGTGGTGAGAATAATGGGGAAAGTAAGTGAAAGAAAGAGGAAAGGATGGCCCCAAAACGGAGGCATCTCAATTGACAAAATCACAAAATGGGACACATTAGACAGCAGAGAGAATAATTCAATGTATTTGATAGGAATTCTGCTAGCCGTAAAAGGGAAGGACGCAAATAATCGGGAAAAAGAAATTCAAGGAGTGATAAGAGACGGAGTGACGCTTACACCTTCAAATGATAACACCAACAACGGAAAAATTTGCTCCCTTTAGGGTACATATTTTTAAGGATCTTGAAGAGTTTGGCTGATTGATTAGAGGAATGACATTGGAGTTGTCTACCACCACTCTAAGACCTTCCTTCATTCCTCTGTTTATTCCCGTCACTCACTTTTTCACAACATCAATTGAACCCGCTGTCGTAATAGGCCCAATGTCAAATCATTCACATGACCCGTGAAATTTTACTGCCTTTTGAGTGTGATTGATCGAGTGGGTGAACAACTGCGATAATAAAAGGTCGGGCGGGGAGGGGGGGGGGGAGAGAAAGTGAACCAACGACCCATTGAATATTGTGCGACTATGCAAAGAACAGAAATGAGAAACAGTGGCCACTTTTTATGTAAAAAACTACGACCACAAAATTTATTGATAGGACTTTAAGTGGGGAAAGTGTGTTTCGATATTAATTCGTCAGTCCTTGAAATTTCCAATAAAACTAAGTGGTTTTTTCCTCCGGAGGGGCCAAGCAATGCAACCCAAGCAGATCGCAGTTGCAATGGCGAGTGACAAATTTGAAATTAAAACAAAGTTTATCGTGTTCCAAGAAAACCTTTTTAAGCCACGACTTTATTTAAAAAATCGACGATCAAAGTAACATTCTTTCGGTGACAACAGTTGAACAAAATCAGTTTCCATTGCCGACAATCGTTTGTGACTGACGCTGCTGACTCGGACTTGGTTGACTCGGAGGCTTAAAAATGAAAGGGTCATAAAGTTCTTTGCATGAGTCTTCGATACATATTACTGATTACACGCTTACCTTTCCCATCAACGAACGATGAATGTGCGGAATGACTCCACCGCCCGCAATTGTCGCACTGACCAATGAATCCAACTGGTGAATGGAAAAAACTTTGTAACTCAAGAAAAGATGTTTTGTTGAAGGCAACCCATTAAACTAAATCCTTTTTAAAAAATATTTGATAAAGTTACCAACTGTCATATTTGTTTTTTTTATTTTGATGAAGACTAAGGTACGCATCTCAAAACATTCTATAATTGGTTCTGACAACCTGCCGGTCAGGCCCTCTCCGTTGGTTGTAATTAAAATTTTTTTAAAACATGACACTTTGTACTATAGTAGCGCCAAATACTATTAAGCCCTCAGTACACGAACACCAACAGATTTATAGTATTGATACAAGAAGTGCTCATTCTCCACCTCTTCATCTCCACGAATCGCCAAGTGCAAGTGACGCGGCGTCACGCGCTTCACTTTCAAGTCCTTTGACGCGTTGCCGGCCAACTCCAACACTTCGGCGGTCAGATACTCCAGCATGGCAGCACTGTACACAGCAGCATTGACAGCTGAATTTTTATTTTTTGTTTTTATCTCTCGACGACTGTTAATTACCGACTCGTCCGCTGCTGGTTGTGCACTTCTTCAAGAAACGATGGATGCGTCCCACTGGAAATTGGAGACCGGCCCTGGCACTGCGCGAAAAGGCTTTCTGAGAAAAAATGTTCAGGAAAATCCCATTTTATTCTACATTTAGGAACCTTCGTTTTTGCTTTTCCGCCGTCCTTTCCCGCCTTTCCTTTACCGCCAGACATTTGAATGGGTTTTTACGATTAAGCTAAATGTTTATGTTTACATTGAGTGATTTTTTTTTAATTTAAACAAAGTAAAATATTTAAAAAAGGTAATTTTTAAGCATTTGAATCAAATTGCACTTATTACAGGGGCACCCTCTTACGTCCAACGAACACAATTTCTCCGAAATGATCCAATTGGTGCAAAACAAGTTTATTTCGAAATAAAATTTAATTTATAATTTCTTGGCGATACATTGAGCGCCAGACTTAAAAAAAATTATGAATTCAATTGTTTTGTGGGGTTCTTTTCAAAATTTTGCGGCACACCCACGTTTCGTCGAACGTGGAGAGGCGGACCAAAAGTCCCGGTCCCGTCGGACTTTAATTTTGACGGAAAACCGCTTCAAATCCCGATTTTTTGGCTTTACCGCCTCTCGGCACTTTTCGATGATTAGAGAGATCTTAAGAGATTGAATGGAACCATTTTTCGGCATTTTTACCGGGTGATGAAATATAAGATGGGGTAATGAAAACGAATTGGGAGTCGTTCCTTGATTTAAATCATTTTGATGGATCAAAGTGAGCACATAAAAGGAAAAAAACAAATGATTGGTCTCTTGAAATCAGTTTTTGTCACATGGCACACCGAAATGTTTTTGGGTTTGAACATAATCAGGATAACCACTATTTGACACTAATTCATTCTACTTTTTTTCACCGCCCTAATTAAAAGGATGCCCTTATTTCGAGAAAACCTTTATTGCCATTCTTGAAAAATAATCATTTTGTAAAAATGAAGCAAAATATATATGAGGGTAAATCAGATGCTGAAGGGCAAGAAGATTGTCGGATCAATCAGTTTGGGGAAAGTATAACGAAAAAGACTGAAAATTTTCAATGAGTAGGGGTCGGTTGTGATAAAGTGAAAAATATTTGAAATCATCTCAGAAAACGATAGGGAAACTGAGACTCAGTTTTCCGGCTCTTTTTTTCGGATAATTTTCATTTTGTCTTCGAACCATTTCTTAGGCTTCTTTTTGCATTCCACGCAAAGGAAAGGCGCTCCGCCCAAAGCATCGATGTCGTCCTTAATTTAAAATAATCAAATGCCAAATTCACTGTTCGGTCATTTACCTGCGACTTCCCAACACATTCCGGGTGCACCCACCGGTTACAACCATCACAGCCGACATACCTTTGAGGTTGCAAAATGAAAATTCAGCCAAAAGTATAACGAAATAATGTTACGTTTTTCCATCGTCGGGCTGCTTGCACAGGCAGTGGAGCTCTTCAATGTCTTTGTCCGCCTGTTTGGGATTGGGGAGGAAAGGTCGATGAATGATGTATACTTGTATAATAAAAGAATCGAAAATACTTACAATTTATTTCTATTAATCCCTTTTTTGATATGAACGACGCAAAGGACACACATCAAAACGGAACAAAATCGGTATTGCGATACCATCCAAACAGTGTGCCCCCCCCGCCCACTGAACTTGTTACGGTATAACTTCCGCCCCCTTCACAATTATCCCTTCATTTGCCCACCTCGGCATTTTTGTTTTCCTCCTTCTCCCTTTGCTTCTTTTGGCACTTTGAACACAGCCAATACGGAATGCGCTTTGCTTTATTCGCATCGATGTGCACGCAACTGCCGTGAAACCATTTCATGCACTCGGAACACCCAACGACGAATTTTCTGAAAAATTAAAAACATTTGTCTCCTTGAAAATCATTTAAATTATCCTAAATTTAAATGTTTCCTTTGGCATCCAATCTGAACCGCTGGCCATTCTTTTGTGCAAAAAATAAAAACATGTTTTTGAAAAAGTTTTCCACTCCCATCCCGTTCCCTCGCTCCCATCCCAAATTCCTCCATAATATTCAATGTACGGGTTTATTACCCATTAGACGATTTCATTGACTCCCCGCAAATGCAAATATTGGTCATGTCTATGTTGTTTTTCTGCTGTCGGCCGTTCGTCGAAGTCGTCCCTTTCGTCGTCCGTCCATTGTCCTTCGCTTTTCCCCCTTCGTTTTGCTTGCCCTTTAAAGAAGCGACACTTTTGCGAGACTAAAAAGAATTTAATGTGTGGTAATTATTTAGGTTACCCGACAAACGAGGATGTGACATTTGAGGACCATAGATTTGGAGAAAAACCCGACATTTGAGGATCTAACATTAAAGAAATTTGCTAAATTTCAGAAAAAGGAGGAAAAACTCTTTTCGTCAAAATAAAGATGTATTTTTTATTATAAAAAAATAATATTTGAAATGCGACAAGGGATAGGTATTCGTTGTCTTTACCCCCCCCCCCGCCCCATTTTCCTCTGTTTTTGGCACTCACTCTGTCCATTGCGTCAGCGTCTTTCATCAGTGCTGCCAATTCCCTATTGGTGCTCAGTTTTTTTCGTCCACTGGCAGAACAATTGCGAATCTTAAACGGTTGTTAAATGATTTTATTGTCCTTTCCAATTTTTTGTTCACTTTCTTCGCCTGTCCTTTCGCTTTGTCACACTCCATCGTCCGCTTTCGCTGTCCATTTCCCTTCTCTTTTGTTCCGTCCTCTTCCATACTGTCCATTTGGTGATGGTCCGTCACATTTTCTTCTTCTTCCATTGGCATTCTTTGCATATTTTTGCAAAACAAAACTGCTTCCTCTTCGTTGTTGTTCTGAGTTCCGTCCGTTTTCGTTTCCGATGCGCAAACCAATGGCATCTTTCATGGATGACAAATGAAAAACGGTTAATTGTTAGTTATGGTTTTATATATATTTCCTCGCTTTTTTCAGTTATATTGATGCCAATTAATTCACTCACTTCCTCCATTCTCGAAGCCATTTCCTCCCGCTGTCCGCTGCCTTTTCCCATTTGCCCATTGCACAACGAAATGGAAGAAGTCGCTGAAGAAATGACAGAGGGCAACGCGCTGAGAAAAGACGAAGGCGAAAAAACGTTGGAGGAAGAGGGGACATTGGAGTTGGGAAGGACAAAGTAAGGAGCAGGGGAAGCAGAAGGAGAGAGCTAAATTTGTTTGAATAATAGCAAGAATTTTCATTAAAAGAACCAAGTGGAAGAAGCTACCACCGGAAAACAGATGCTTTGAAGTGATCATCTGTCTATGAGACGGTGCTTCATCAGAAAGCCTATTCGAGATCCTGTTCCCCCCTCTTTTGAAAAAATTTTTTGGTTTCAAAACACAAAACCGGTTTTCTAGAGCGGGTCACTATGACCATGAATATAGGGTTATATCGCAGTTTAAAAGACCATAAAAATTTTACACGCCCATAATTCTCACCGGACACGAAAAATTTTTTCTATAAAAGCTCTATAAAATATTTATAGTAAGACCCGAAAAATTTTGCTAAATAATCGAATCTTTTTTTATGATCGTCTAATTTCTTAAGGTCGTGTAAACTTTTTATGATCGCGTTAAGTCAGAAAAATGGAGAAAGAAAGTTTTAAATTTTTCTACAAAATAACTTACTATTATATCGCTGTCTGCTCTCACCGTCATAAAATTTCCCTGTTGACTCTCCCGGTAGTCGTCCTGGCCGTTCAGCTGATTAAGTCGTTCCTCAAAGTCGCACACGGTGCAATACTTAAACTCCTCATCGCAAATATGTTGAAGACGGTCATTTCGGCCATATGTGTAGTTAAGGTGGGCAGCAATATGAGCAAAGAGTTCGTTACGAGGGAACAGAATCCTCCCAACAAAGTCTTTTGATTGTGCGCAGATTTGACAACGGATAAATCCATTTGATGGCGGCATATCGATAGGAATGTAATAAACGAGACTCTAAAAGATAAAAAAGGTAATTTCGAAAATAAAGGATTTATCAACCCCCCTAGCAAAACAAAAATTCAGTTTTGCCGATTTTTTTGAACATTAAATAACTGCCAAAAAATAAACGAAAAGATTAAAATTATTGTAGGGAGTGGAAAAATGGAAAAATTAATCGTTTTACTGTTTTTTTTTTGCTTTTTGAATAATTTTTTAATGAGGTTTTTTGCCCCCAAATGAGGGTTTTTTACCAGCCCAATGAGGCTTTTGAAAATTTTCATCTGCGAGCCCTGATTAAAATCGATAGTTTCGTTTTAGCATCAATAAAATTAAAAAATTCATTTTAAATTTTTGCCTTTTGAACACAATTTATTAACATTTTTGTGATTATAAATTACATAAAAATTCCTAGGGAAGAAAATAAAATTTTTTTTTTATAAAGGTCCGCAATCATTTAAAAACAATTATGAGGTATTTAAAAAATTCGGTAATACTGTGCTTTGTCCCCCCCACTTTTCGAAAAATTAATATGACACCTATTCTGGCCAATTCCGAACCCCGGACCCTAAAATTTGAAAAAAAACGATTTTGAAAAAATTGGAATTTTGACTTTTTGTTAGGGTCCGGGGTTCGGAATTGGCCAGAATAGATGTCATATTCGTGATCATTGACCCCGAAAAGTGCTTAAGACATGTTTTTGTAACTTATAGAACTAAAAAAAAAAGTTTCGAAAATGGGGGGGGGGGGGGACAAAGCACAGTATTACCAAAAATTCTTTCCAATTTTGGGATGGAATTTTCTTATTAAATTTTAGTTTTTGTACTATTATCGCAGTAACTATCCAACTGAAAAGGAGGCTAAGGATTTTTATTTACAGCTACCTATCCGCTACCCTATCCTTATCTTTGTTAATACCGAGTCGCTCTAGTGCTAAGGCTAAGGATAATTTTCAGAAGAAACAGAATTGTTAATACGGATACCTAGCGCTAGTATTGTTAATACGGATTTATCTGCGGATAAGGGAATTATCTGCAGCTTTTTAGCATTGTTATTACCAGCATGACTGAATCGGCGACACTGAATCGAGCGGGCCCCGGAATTCTGGTATTACCAATCCGAAAGAATACATGTATAGGAATTAGGGTTCTTCTCCGTTTTATGCGTCCCATGATATTTTATTCGTCCCATGCTTTTTTATGCGTCCTAACAATATTTTATGCGTCCCATGATATTTTTATGAACTAAATTACTTAATCATGACGAAAATATTTCACAATGTTTAACAAAAATTTGTCAAATGAGAAAAATAACATCTAAAAGGATAATTTTGACGCATTTCCTCTAAAATATTTTGAAATATTTTAGAGCTAAAATGGTAACGACGAAATGCGTATTGGTATAAATAAGAAGGGAACAATTCAGGTGTAGTTCCATGCAAATGTTTCAGACTCTGATTTAAAGCACTCCAGGTCGATTCAATTCCCTGGGTGTGTATTTGAGGGTTGGCTGGGTCCACAAAATACAGCTGGTGATTTACCCATTGGTGATTATGATTATCTGATTATACTGCTGCTCTCTAATTATTTATACCCGTAAACGCATTTTTTTTCTCATGATATAGACACAGATTGAATTTATAATCAATCTTCCACTTAAGGAATTCATTAATTAAAATGGTAAAAAAATAAAAGGCAAACAAATTAAGGTACTTATCAGGGATGCAGCCGATCTCTGATTTGAAAAATCGGAAATCGGAAAACCGGAATTCCGATGCCGAAAAATTCTTCGGAAAACGGAAATCGGAATTCCGGTCCAAAAATCATCGGAAATCGGAAATTTTTTTTCTATAAAATTACTAAATTTTTTTATAATTTTTTTTTTTGACCAAAAACTTCTCATTTTTCGAAAATTTTTATTTATTTTTGAGAAAATTAATTCCGATTTTTTCCGATTTCTCCCCAAAAATATCGGAAATCGGAAAATCGGAATTCCGGTCCCAAAAACATCGGAAATCGGCTGCATCCCTGGTACTTATAATCAATGGGACGCATAAAATATTGTTGGGACGCATAAATTATCATGGGACGCATAAAACGGAGAAGAACCGAAATTAGCAATTCGATTCGTGAACATAAAAAGAAATATGAAAATGGAGGGTGGTGCTTTTCACATGAAAGCCGAAATCCAAGCAAGTAGCCCTGTGTTATGACAAAAAATTTTTAAAATTTTATTTTGTCAACAAAGGGGAGGAGGTATACCACCAAAACTATTACTAGAACTGGGAATTATCGGAACAGGACAAAACACCGCCGCCCGAAACACCGCCGGAACGAGTTTTTTGGTCGTAACTTTTTTCTTCATCCACCATTTTTATAAACTTGAAGTTATTCGAAAGCTCTAATTGTTTGGAAACTATCATTAAGCAGATGTTAAGCGATTAAAAAATTCTCCAAAGAAATATAATTTTTATTATGCAAAAAATCGAAAAAAAATCGGGAATTTACTGAAGTTTATTTTCTAACTTTTTTGAAAATTTTTTAATTACTTAACATCTATCTGCTTAATAATAGTTTCCAAACAATTAGAGCTTTCGAATAACATCAAGTTTATAAAAATTGGTAGGATGAAGAAAAAAGTTACTTACGACCAAAAACTCGTTCCGGCGGTGTTTTGGGGTGCACCGGGGAATTATATGCATATTTTTTTCCTGAACTGTCGTGGGCTTGAAACGCACAAAAACGTCTTTTTAGCTTGCAGAGAAAAGCGAACTCGCTTAAAAGTCATCTTTTCCATTCCTTTTCCGGATCAATTAATATGCATTGGAAAAGGGTAGCAAAAGAATCAAAGACAGAGATGGAATGATCGATTTCTTTTCGCCGGTCACACAAAATTAAAAAACAAAACACACAAATGAGAAGGTTTGGATGCATTCATCCGTGGATTCAAAGGATGTCCTTGGAAATGGCATAGCCGCTTGTAAATTTAAGATTAAAAAAAAGCAAAATTTTTTTTTTTGAAATTTACTGCAATTTTTGTTTAATTTAATTGAAATTTTTTTTGGGATACTTTTCAAAATTTCGTTAAAGTTGATTCTTAGGGGGTGTAAATTTAGAAATTTTAACAAAAAATGCGAAATGCATGAAAATATGCACCAAAAACCCAAAATATGCATCTGAAAAGTCATGTAGAAGCTTCAAACTAAGTTAAAAAAATGTTTTTCGTGATTGTTAGTCCATTGCATATTAGCAAAAAAAAAAAAAATGCATTTGCCTCAAAATCCGCTCCCTAGTGATCAGCGATCCCGAAAACCCCTGGAAACATATTTTATACGACTTTTAAAAATTTGTCGGCAAAACGACTCTTTTGGCTTAGTCAGCAAATCGACGCATCGGCAAAACGACGGGCAGCGGGAAATGACGAAACGGGTCAGTTCCGTCTGGCCAGTTCCGTCTTGAGCCAGTTCCATCTGGCTAGTTCCCTGGCCAGTTCCGTCTCGCCAGTTTCGTCTTAGTGCTTTAGGGGCCGGTTCTGTCTCGCCAGTAGAAAACTATAAAATATAATGAGATTCCAAAAAACAGAAAAACTAGTATTTATATATATTTTCAAAATCTAAACCAAACCCTCTTGTTTTTTGAAAGCCTAACCCCCTAGCTTTTTTTTTGAAAAACTAACCCCCTTGTTTAACTCCATTTTTTTAAAACCTAACCACCTAATTATTTTTGGAAAAAGTAATAGAAAATTCTTTATATTCAGAAAAAATTGGCGAGACGGAACCGGCCCCTAAAACACTAAGACGGAACTGAGACGGAACTGGCCAGAAACTGGCTCAAGACGGAACTGGCTAGAAACTGGCTCAAGACGGAACTGGCCAGAAACTGGCTCAAGACGGAACTGACCCGTTTCGCGATTCAGAATAGCCGATTCAGAGTGAGACCGATTCAATGTGGGCCGATTCAGAGTGGCCAATTCATTGTGCCTCGAAAACCGTACAATTCAGTGTCATAAAATTTGTATAATTTTTTTAAAGAGCGCAAAAGCGAAATTTTTTTTGTTTTGTCATATAAGATTTCTTGACACTGAATACTGAATCGGTTCCCTATCATTTCGTCAGTGGTTCATTTGGGCAGTGGCTCATTTGGGCAGTGAAAATCTCCAAAACAAATACCTAATAAAAGATAAAAAATGAAGCCTAAAATTTCCATAGTTAGTTTTCAAAGGCCTAATCCCCTAGTTTACTGAAAACACACCCCAATTTTTTTTTTTTGAGAATCTAACCCTAGTTTTTTCTAAAATCCTAGCGTTAGATTTTCAGAAAAAAATTTGGGTTGGGTTTTCAGTAAACTAGGGAGTTAGATTTTCATAAAACTAACTCTGGAAATTTTAGGCTCCATTTTTTATCTTTTATTATTTATTTTTGAGATTTTCGCTGCCCAAGTGATTACTGCCAAATGATCACTGCCAAAATGAACCATTGCCCAAATGAACCACTGACGAAATGATCGGCCACCGGAATAGTTTAGGGGGCTACCGGTCCGAGTGCCGAATAGAACAAAAAAAAATTCCGAGTTCCGAATGGCACAAAAAAAGCCAAAATGGCTTTTGTTAAAAAAATGAAAACATAAAAGCCTAGATCTAGTCAAGCTTAAGCCTATGCCAAAGTTTAGACCTAAACTAAGCCTTAATTATAGAGTAGTGTCTGTTTAAAAAAATCATTCGGAACTCGGCCTTTTCGGCACTCGGACATTATTTACACTATTCGGCACTCGGAATTTCGGCACTCGGAGCGGAAGCGGTTTAGGGGTGTATTCTTTGTTTTTTATTGCATTTCTTGAAATTTTCTAAAATGTCAGAATATGAACATAATGCCAAAATATGGACAAATAGTGAAAAGAAGATAAATTCGAGAAAAAAGCGACCAGTTTAGGTTTGATCGGTTCGATTTCGTTGACGTGATTTTTTCCTTTTCCCCTTTTATTAACGTTATTCTTCCCGAAGAATCAATTTGCCAGATACTTATACATCGATTAAAATTATACTCTGATATTAAGAATGAAATACGGCACAAAAACTCGAATAAATAAATTGGGTGTTTCTGACAACGATTCATTTAATGTTAGTGATCATCTTGATGATGCTAATGCGAAATACGACCAAAAAGACTGCTTTTCGGATGAAGTGTCCTCCTCCTCTTCCGAGGACCCAATGGTCTGGACAGCGGACGACGAGCGCAATTTTCTGAAGACGCTAAGCGCATTAAAGGAACGAGATCCAAAAATTTACGAGCAGCACGCACAATGTGTTGACGAGGAAACACAGAGAAAAAAGATTGGCAGGTCAAACTTGAAAATATTGCACTTAATTGAACCAGGGTTTTTAGTGTGTTTTTAATGCGAATATTTTAATTCTTAAGTGAAGCGCTTTTCAATTCAAAAGCGAAAAAGGCACTGAAAAAACAGCAGAAAATGACACTGCGGGATTACGAGCGTAAATTGGTGGTGGAACGCGGAGGGGAGCTAAGCGAAAGCGACGAAGATGCACCATTCGAAGAGGGGCAAAACGACCGACCAGGGCCTTCTTCCCTCTCGTATTTGGAGCAGCAAAGGCAGCTTAAGAAAGCGTAAGATTATTTTTGGCATACGGAGCTTTGATTAGCTAGGCAACTTTTAGCTTCAAAGATGCATTTGTTAACTCTGATGACAGTGAAACGGAAGAATTACTCAGAAAGCGTGTGAAAACTGAGCAAGAAAAAGTGAAAAAAAAAAGTTTTGAACAAATTAAACATTTTATTGCAGTTGAAAGATGAGGAGGACTTTTATGAATGGCTTCGAAACGAGGGGGCCAAAGACAGTGCGGCGGTCATCGACAAAGATTTGGTTATATATTTTTCATTTTTTAAGACAACGGTCTTTTCCTTTTTAGGTAAAATTGAAAAAGCGATGGTCTGCCAGCGGAGAAAACCAATTGGATGAAGAGGAAAGATTTTTGCGGGATTATCTTTTGAACCGAAATTATGAAAATGAGGAGGAAAAGGAAGATACTGACGGAGTGGAAAGGTGGTAGCATAAATTCATTCTATTTTAATTAATAGGCTTTTTGATCCGATAGAGTGCCGACGTATGAAGAAATCTTACAGGAGGAAGAGGACGAAGAAATGGCCGACCAATTCGAACACAAATACAATTTTCGTTTTGAGGATCCTGATCAAGAATTTGTAAGCATTATTTGTCATTATGAATTAAATAAGGTTGGCTTTTTAATGCATATAATTAACGTCGTATTTAGCTTAAACAATACCCGAGAACAGTGCGCGAATCGTTGCGAACGAATGAAACAAAACGTAAGCGAAGGAGAGAACGGCTGAAAGAACAAAGCAAAGAGAAGGGGGAGCGAAGGATGGAAGTGGAGGAGGTGGAAATCCCATTCCGATATCGCACAGTGCTGCCCAATTCATTTGGACTGACAACGGAGGAGGTCCGAACAACTAATTCTTATTTACAGTTGTTATTATGTAACATTTAAAAGCTAGGGGCAAAAGAACAGCATTAATTCATAAATCTAAAGATGATTCGTTTATAAAATATTAAATTTCATATAATTCGTTATTATAATATTATATTACAAAAAAAGTGAAATTTACCTTAATTGATGGCTAATTAATTTGCAATCACTTTCCCATAATTTTGTACCCTTAGTCGACATGTCCATCACTTCTCAGATTTTGAACTCTGATGATCGACGGTTGAACGCGTGGGCACCGATCAGAAAAATTAATCAGTACCGGTCTGAAGACGAGGAACAGAAACAGCTAACTTTCTTTCGACATAAGTCGCAATACATCGACAAAAAAAAGAAAGTGCTCGAGGAACGTGATTTAACATTGTAAGACATGGAAAGGATAAATGACTCCGCAATGGGTTCATAGGGTCGCTTTTTAGAAAACATTGCCTTTTATATGAAGGTGTCCTTGTTTTCCTTTTATAAAGATTACTCTACATATCTGTACATGTCCCTTACAAGTTTTCGTTAAATTAAAAAAAAATTAGGGTACTGGTAGGCACTCAGTCTCCTCCCCCCCCCCTCCCTAAGTCACTATAAATGAGCAAAATTTTATGTTCAAGGAAAAAAACTTAGACAATATTTAGGCAAATTATTTTTAAATCACCCAAAATGATAAAAAAAAACAAGTCATTTTGTTATTGTCTAAAGAGATCTATTCGCCGATGAGACCTCAGAATAAACCAATCTTGCATATTCGTAAATAAAATTAATCTAATTTTAAGACCGAAAAAGGAAGCGACTGCCAAATCGGAAACGGGCGAACAAATAAGCACCAATGTGAAAAGAGAAGGTGGAACAGCTGAAGCAAAAGATAATACAGCGAAAGAGAAAATGAAACGGAAAAAGAAAATGACCGTTGAGAAGAAAGCAAAGAAAAGGGGACAAATGGAGAAGGACGGAACGGTTGAGAAGAAAGCAAAGAAAAGGGGGCAAATGGAGAAGGACGTAACGGTTGAGAAGAAAACAAAGAAGAGGGGGCGAGTGGAGGAGGACGGAACGGTTGAGAAGAAAACAAAGAAGAGGGGGCGAGTGGAGGAGGACGGAACGGTTGACATTGCCGAACTGGGCATTGGTCGGCTGAGAGCGTACGGAGTCGGCACGAAAAAGTTGAAACGTGCTCACTTCAGCAAGAAAATGGCGGCGGCAGCGAAAGAGAAAGCACGAGGAAAAGCAGCAAAAGAACAAAAGACAGAGAATACCTTAGCCGAAAAGGAGGAATGATTATGAGGTCACAAATTTGCATTCTCAGAGTTCCTTACTTGTTTTGTTTAGCCATATGTTTTTCGGATAAAAGAATAAAATTAATTTGTTCCTTTTCCGACAATAATATTAAAATTGTATATAACGCCAATTCTTTATATTAATGTTTGTTAGTACGAATGACTAAAGATTGATTAATTATCGCATAAAACCCTGTGAAGAATTGGGGAAAACAAAAATGGGTTTTTTGTTGCTGCTTAATTAACTACATTGAGCACTTACGAAATATTATTTTGGCAAATAACCTATTCATTTCTAGTTTGCCAAAAAAGCTTTTTTTTTGAATATTAATTACACAAATGTCGTTGAATACCGCTAATACGCCGGATGGACGAGGGGTTATCATTTACAATGGTGAAATGTAAGAATTTTTGAGGCTTTTTTTTTTTTTTTAATTTTGCTCTGTCAGGATTTTGCTTTTCGTTCGTGAAGTCAACCTTTCGTTTGACAAATTTACTAATGCCGAGTTCAAAGGGACCAAAAAAGGCAACCTCTACTTGACTTCGCACAGAGTTTGTTTATCTTATGCCAATAACTTTATATATCCAATCGATTTTTGCGTAATTATCAACAAACCATCATTTTTTGTTCCATTTTCTCTTGGTCTTCCAAAGTATGCCTTTTTGGTATCAGTTTTTGAGGTCGCTAAAATTCTCAAAATTCAAAAAAAAAAAAATCTAAAAAGTCCCTTAGGTTTTCAAAACGTCCAACTTTGAGAATAGCGCCTCCAATTTTCCAAATTTTTAGATTATTTTCAATAATGTTGAAATGACATCTCATAGCAATTTCAAATCATTGTCAATGCCTTTTGGGTGCATTCGAAATGTGAAGTTGGAGCAGCCCATATTTGGCGCTAATTATTTGGCTGGCGAATTAGTTGCACAACCAGACGGAAATTGGGAGGGTCAAGTGAATTGGAAATTGACGTTCAACCGGGGCGGATGCATCGAATTCGGGCAGGCTTTGTTGAAGACCAGCGACATGGGTCGGTGACGTTTTCGTACACTTTTTTTAAAAAACACAAGGCAAGTTGCTAATTGACACCTATTAAGCCAATGCTTTTTGTCCTCGGCCCGCAAATGCACCGCCGCCGTACGCTCCGCCGCCGGGCGCTTTCTATTCACCACCACCCGCTTATTACTGGAGCGGAGGCCAGTGCAACGGGTACCAGGCGCCGGTTCACGCGTTCCCGGATCAGCCTCCGCGTAAACGCGCTCCCATTGCTAAGTTAGGGCCATTAATGTCACCATTCTTTTCAAGCGGAAAGTGTGTTCATGTACGAGCAGCCGCCTCCTTACGCTGGAATTGGTCCAGTCCGCGGTCCGAACCCGGCCCCGTATCCGACGAACACGCCAACGTACCCACCGCCGCCGCAACAAGTCCAACAGCAGGCAAGTTAACAAATTATTCAAAAAAAAAAAGTCCACCATTGTTTTCTCATTATCAATATTGCTATGTTTGTTAATAGGCTAATTACAAAATTATTTTTTGTTCATTAATTAACAGCCTCCGTCAACGAGCGCTCCGTCCGCTCCGCCAGCGTATTATCCGTCTTCCCGTGCCGAGGGAACCAATGGCAATATGGCCCCCTACCCGGCTGCTGCTTTGCCGTCTTACAATCAGGCAACCGAGTTACCACAAAAGCCGAAGGTCGAATGAATGAGCGAGAAAGAAAACAAAGCAATTTGAAAACAGAATTGTGATGATTTTTGATCAACCCTGCATTCCAAAGCAAAAATTGTATTTGTTTTAGATGATAATATCCATTATCCATCATGAAATAAATGTAGAAGCTGCCAAAAACTTTTCCCATGTATATTTATAATCATTTCAATGCACTGTCTTCTGCTGTTTTTAAATGTAACCATATGATATGAGTAAATAATAGAGACCGGACAAGGCCGGGCCCTGTACAAGGTTTTGCAAGGCCCGGCAACCCGGCCTTGCGTTTTTTGGAAAAAAACAAGGTTGACAAGGTTACAAGGTTGACAAGGTTTTGAGCGGCAAGGCCCGGAACCTTGCAGTTTTTTTTTTTGAAAAAGGCCAACCCGGCCCGGCCTTGTGGAATTTGACAGGATTTTACAAGGTTATGATCTTGGAAAGAATAGTTCATTTTTATTTTTTTTCAAATCCAGCTCAATTACAATTATTAATGTCCATTTACACTTAATGATAAAAGGTTGTTATTATACCAAGCCAATCGTTTCCATTTTTGGGGTTTTAACCTTAACAAAAACATATTTGGAATTTTTTTACAACCTTGTAACCTTGTACAGGGCCCGGCAATTTAAAACAACAAGGTTGACAAGGTTAACAAGGTTTTGAGCGGCAGGGCCCGGAACCTTGCTGCTTTTGAAAAAGTCAGCCCGGCCCGGCCTTGCGGATTTGAAAAATCCGGTCTCTAGTAAATAATTAAGTTTTTACGCGCAAACGTATTAATATGCATGGGTTTTACTTACATTAGAGCGGGCGTTTTATTACTTTATTTGGTTTTTTTCATTTTGAGTATTTCTTTTTTGGCATCCTGTTCGCACAATTATTATTAAATGTTCCTCTTTCCCTCCATTTTTTGCTTTGATAATTCCATTTTAAAGAGAAAAAACAAGAATAGAAAGAAAAACGAGGCAAAAGAGATGGGTAAAAACAGTGGCAATTTCGTTTGTCCGTTTGTTGGCTTCCCGCAGCGACAGCGACGACCTTTTGTAGTCGCCTTTGGCGTTTTATTTTTCGCTTTTAGTTTTAATTTTTGTTTTTTAATTGATTAAAATTAGAAATGAAAATTCCATGCCAAATTACTTAATTTTTCGATATTCTTGGGAAATGATTTCTTATTCGGTTTATCATTGTTTGAGTGGCTTGCCTTGTTAGTCGACCAATTTACTTTCTCAATTTCACCTGTTCTATTCATTTATCGGCCATTCGATTAATTAATATTTTTTTTTGTGTGTTATTCATTGTTTTGTTCCATTTTTGCATGGACTAAATCATTTAATCTGTTTGCATTTTGTTTGCCAACCGCAATCTCTTCAGCCTCAGCATGGCGCAGCACCAACTGCCTCTGAACAGTTTGTGTGTCGAGCGTGGAGGGGGCCCGGTGGACGAAGAGGCGGACGGGAACAATTTCCTCGGTGCTTCCCCGTCCGGGACTTATGAGCGGGACATGGCCAACAACAACAACAGCGACCACCAATGCATTCACAACACATTTGGCCACGCCAACTCATTTCATGGCCACTATCAGACGGTCAGCTGCACATCAGCGGCTCCTCCCTACAAAAGTCACTACCAAAATCAGGTTCCATTCTTTGCTGTTTGTTTCTTAGTCACTTGTAAAATTATTTTCTCTTACTGTTTTTAACAAAATTCTTATTTCATAAAAGAAATATTTATTTCACTAAATCGAATATTTAGGATGATTCGTCAAACTATTTTTGCAGGAGATTTATGTTTTTAAAATTTTATTACAGTTGAATTGTACTGCCAATTCGTAACTTTTTTTCTGTTCAGGACGACCACTGCTTGGTTGGTTTGAACACGGCCACAAGCAGTGGGCATGCCCCGTCGGTCCGTACGCCTCCACCCCTTTCCGGGTCACTTCCTCCCATTACCTCACTTGGAAAACGCTCATTGCACCAGCACAAAAAAACCTCTCACAACCAGCAACTTTTTGGTGAAGCGGATGTTCACCAACTGCAACATCAACACGGCAATGGGTCGTCCGGTGCCGTTCCATCTATGTTGTACAGCAACAACCATCAACAACAGCAGCAGCAGCATAACTCGAGCGGTGCTAGCAGCGGTGTGTGTTCGCCCGCGTCGCCGTTTCCACCTGCCGGAAGAACGCCGATTCAACCGCAACAACATCAACAACAGATGCGAATGTATCAGCAACAAAGCAATGGAGGGAACGAGTTCACTCCGTTGGTCCGAATGGGCGGTGGGAATGGCAATGGCGCAGTTGGGCAACACCAACATTACTCTTTTCGGCAACAACAACAATATGGTGGGGTTACTACAACAGCAGCGACAAATGCCATGATTGCGGTTCCGTCCCCCATAGTGGCCGAAAATCACCATTACCCTTCTCACCATCACTCCCAATTGGTTCTTTAAACCTTTTTACCGTAATAAATTTTTTTATTTTGTTTTTTAAGCAGAAGCAATTGCCATCGCCTGCCTTCTCCAACCATGGGATGAACAACACTAACAGCAGCAACAATAACCATGCCAACTCCGTTATGTCCTCCAACCCGGGCTCGATAATTTCGGCTTTGCCCGAGTCGCCGTTGTCCGCGCATTCCGTCAACAACATAAATGCCAACAACAACAACGGCGGGGGTAGCTGCAGCAGGTCCCCATCAGTGCGCAGCAATTACTCCCTTCAGCGAATGTTGGTCAATTCGGCGTCTACAACACCGCCTGACCAACACAGCGGGGTGACAATGTTGAACAACAACAACAGCAGTCAGCCAAATTGCAGACATAACAGCGGGGCACCGTTGAGTGGAGAAAATTCTGTCGGCAGAGCGGAGCAGCAGCCGACTTCCTCCTCCTCTTTGCTCATGCTATTGGGGGACGACTCGCAACATGTAAATGAGCGAATTTCCATTACTATTTCTCAAAATGTGGCTAATTCTACTCGTTAATATTTAAGAGTGTACAAAACGACTCAAAAGCGTCTTCGTCATCCTTCCAGCATCATAATTCACTTTCTTACGGAGAGGGCGACTCGCCTTTGCTACACAACCATTCATCGAATTCGAATAACAGCAATTCGGGACCCACTAATAATGCCGGGAAGGCAAAACGCACATACTCAACGAAAACCGCGAGGACAAAAAAGTTGGCACTTGAATGAAAATAATAGAGAAAATGACAAATTCAGGATTAAGGCCTCAGGTTTTTCAGAAAAACTAGGGGTTCGGTTTTCAAGAAAAACTAGTTGGCCGGTTTTCTGAAAAAACTAGGGGGTTCGGTTTTCAAGAAAAACCGCGTAAATTCGCGGGGAGGGGGAACGATTCAGGGTGAAACGATGCGAGGGGGGGGGGGTGGTGGACGGCAGGAGGGAAACGAGCTGCTCCGGAACTTTTCGATATAGTGGCCTCAGTTCCTTTCTCTGTCTATATTTTCAATTTTCCTCTATAACTAGTTCTGTCTCGGCGACGCTGCCCCTCCTCCAGCAACCCCCGGACACTTTCAGTCCATCATTTGTTGCCGGCGACATCGGTCGCTTGGCAACCGTCGATGGGCCAACAGTGCGGCAACATTTGCAACAACAGCAGGCGGCCCAGCGGCAACGACAGCAACACGAAGCGATGGTGCGACGACTGTGCCAACAGCAGCGGGACGAATCGGCCTCAGGATGGAGTGGCGAGGAAAAATTGCAACAAAACCAACAGCAGATGAACATGCATAGGCGGAGGTAATATTTATCTGAATAAAAGGCAAATAAATGGACCAGCTACTTGGTAATGCTTTAATTTTAGGCCACAAATTGAAAGTGCTCCGCCTTCCGTCACCACCAATATGGGCATCCTTGGCGGTGGCCCTTCGCCGTGTTCGTTTCCGCCCAGCGTGCCCTCCTCCTCTTCTGCTGCCTTCTGCGGTGCGGGTGGCGGCGGCACTGAACTCCAACAGCAAATCCTGATGGTTTCTGCCGCGCCCTCTCTTCCGCCTTCGGCATCTAAAACCCTTTCTACCGATTCGCTGACTTCGCCATCAAAGCGCGGTGGCCGTTCGCGAGCCGCTGGAACGTCGAGGGCAAAAACGTCAGCAGCGAATTCGGCAACAACGCGAACGGTTGGAGCCAACTCATCAACGCCTGGCGTATCGTCCGCAGACACCTTGGCAAATACCATTGCGTAAGCGATTCGGGAAGGGCAGGAACTAAGGAGAAACATAAATTATACTAATAATAAAGGGTTATTATGGGAATTTCTAATTAAGCAACTACCGAGTAAACTTGTCCTCATTTGTTTTTTTTTTCTTTTCTTTGTAGTAAATACAATTATTTATGAGAAAAATGAAAAAGCATTTTTAAAAATTTTTTTATTCTTATCCAGTTCTGTTGCTTCTGGAGGTGGCAGTTTCGAGTTCGAGAAAGCCATTGGCACTTCGCCTCTTCCTTCGTCCCTGACAATGCCTGCCGGCACTTTGGTGGGGCCTCCTGGTGATTCCTCTGGTGCTTTATTACCATCAACGGCTGGTTCCGGTGCCATTCCGAGCACTTCTGCCCAACCGCAACAGTTGATCAATTCGCCTGGTGTGAAGAGACGACGGACTCAGCAGATGACGCAGACGGTCACTGCTATTGTTAATGCATTAGAACAGCCGCCAATGGCTATTGAACAACAAATGCCACCGACTCCGTCGGTCCATCCTCCTACCGGTGCTTATGGCGTCGATTCGTTGTCGAACCCTTTGCAACAACAACAACAAATGCCACTTGGCATGGGCGGTCCAACACAACACCATGAGCAAATTGTATGTTATAAGATTCCACTTTTTGCATCGGATCTTTTTTAGACTGCCCCCTCACAATGTCGGATTCATGTGCAAAATCCGCCTCAAACCCACGGCGACTTTCCACCAACTGGCACCAAAATCCAGGTGGTGCACATGCAACCGCCAGCAGCTGCAGTTTCTCACCTTCATCAACAAATGGCGCCTCTGTCCGACAATGTGCCGCCTCAGCAACAAGTTTATTTAGCCATTTGGATTGCTTGAATTTCTGAAATCACACAGGTTGCTGCTCCTTCTTCACTTTCTGCTCGGCATTCGACTTTACGGCTCGACCATCATTTGCATTCTTCCTCTTCGACTCCATATGATTTCCATATGGGCGGTGCCAATAACAATGTCGACGGTGAGGGCATTCGCCAAAATGGGCCTCCGATTTCCGATCTATCAGCCTCGACAGAATTGGCCCAGCATTCTTCGTCGAGAGTTGCTGCCCCGCCTTATTCGCCATACCATCAACAGCAAGTGGCTGCGTTTGTTTCTCCTGCACCACAAAGCCAACATCACTACTATGGCAACACAATGCCACAACAGCTGTCACCGTCAACTTCGTACCACTACAACAACCAACAGCAGCAGTTGCAACACCAGGCTTTGCAAGTAATGTTGTCGCACTATTATTTATACAGTATTACCAATCATTTTATTGGTGTTCTTCCAGCGGACCGGGAAACTTGACACGGATTATGAGAACACAAACGATGACACCTTTAGGGAATTTTTGACCATAACGAGTATATCTTCTCTTGGTCCGTCTTTGGTTTTATGAATAATCCACAATAAATTCTATTATTTAAATTTATTTTTGTTCGTTTAGCCACCCGCCACCGGCTTTAAGCACCCCTCGCAGCCTTCCCATGGCCATTTTTCGCCAGGCAGCAATTTCATCGCTAATCACAACAATGGCAGACCCTATCGCACTTTTCCTCAGCATTTTGCTCGTCAACAACAGCAACAAATGGCTTTGGATGGGTGTTCGCCTATTCCCCCTCACCAACCATCACCATCTATTTTGGGTGTTGAACATTACCCTGCCCAATCGCCAGCAGCACATCCATCCACTTCGTCATCACCAGCCACGGCTGCCTTATTGCCGAGTCAAAATCAACATCACCAACTACTGCTTCAACACCAAGACGGGGTTACGTCTCCTCCAATTGTTACACTGCGGTGTACTCCTCCAAACACGGGTGGGATATTCCCTCAACAGCAACAACAGCACCAATTTATGGTCCCAACGGCGCCAATGCCCCAACAGCAGTCCCAATCCTACCATAATCTTCAGCGGTACCACATTCAGCAGCAACAGCATCCGATGGGTGGAGTGGATCCGACAGCGTCCACCAGTTTAGGACCGCAACCAATTATGGTAATTAGCAAAAGGAGTATTTTTAGGGAATTTGTAAATATACCTCAAGGTAATCTTTCTTTTATTCCAAGATTCCACAACAACAGAGTGTTATGGCATCACAACCTTCGTCCAGTCATCATGTCCAACCGCCATCACATCAACGGTTTGGAGCGGTTCTTTCACCGACTCCACCACCTTCCGTTTATTCGTCCACTGGTGCTGTAGTCTCTTCCAAAGTTCAGCCGTTTTTTCGCAATGTCGCCCCGGCTTCGCCCTTTGTCTGTCCCGCCCCTCCGCCGGTGGTTCTCTCTCAACCGCCACCGATGGGTTCTCCGCTGCCCCAACGCGCGCAATTGAGTCGTGCGCAGTTGCTGAGCAGGCACAGCCGAGACGTGGAGGCACGCAAATTTGCGGTCAAACTGTACCACTTACAGCGGACAATCAAAGCACTTGTATATGTGCGTTTATACATTGATTGAAATTTTTTGAATGATCCGTTTGTCATTCAGAAAAACGGCGCATTAGCTGATGAATTGGCACGACTAAATCAGCGAATTTGCACAGTTACATCGGAACGAAAGTATATACTTTCTATATAGGAATAATATTCAATCTGACCGGGATAACTTGGCCAGGGATGGTGCCAGATTTTGGCTTGGGAGGAGAAAGGGGGAGGTAATCCACTGAGAAAAGTTGTCCGTGTTTTAACTTGAAGCAAAAAATGTTAAGTCTGTTATGTGTTGGCTTGATACGGCTAATTTATTAACAATTTTTTTTTGTTTGTATCGAAGAAACTGTTGACCTCTCACAGGATTTTTGCTGAAATCCGAAAAGATAGCTAAATAAGTGGGAATCGCCCTGTTTAGCGCGGCCATTTTGGTGCCTTTTAAAATAAAATAACCCAAGCCAAAGACCCACTCAGACCAAACTAAATCTAACTTCAATGATTTCTTGATATGGTGAGAAATTATTCGGACTAAAACATTTGTTGCTTCTAATGTTTACGACATTATAGGATGTTGGCAAAGCGCTTGCAGCACCACGAACGCAACCGAATTCGACGCATCCAATCGCAGTATCGGAAGGCAATTGCGGCAGCCAACAGTAACAACAAGCAACAGTCGAACTCGGTAGAGACATTGTTGGACGAATTCGGCGGTGAGGGAAGCAATGCGTCACAACGGAAGAAAAGTTGACACAAAATTCTTAAAGGACAGAAAAGAATGCTTTCATGTTCCTTTTTTTCTTTCTCAAATAGGCTTTTTGGCTAGCCATCCCACGGATATATATAAAGCATACAAAAATTCACCGTTAAATAAACATCATTGCCTCGATCACGGTTCAGACAGAATTTTCTTAACAATCCAAATCTCCCTTTTCTAGTCTCAATCTTTCCCCACATTTTTTCCTGTAGTAACTGTTTTTCATACTCAACACTATACATTGCAGTACTTCTTAACATTTTGAGATGTTGTATTTAGACAACTTTGTTCATTATTTTTAGGCTGGGTGTTACGTTATTTTTACACTCGAAAACCATATTGTGACAAATTTCTTGCCTTAGAACTGTACACCCATCCCCTTGTAAAATGCCATTCTCCTTTCCAACCCTCCAATTCGATATTGTTTCATCAAATTCTTTTTTTTTGTTGTGTATTTCATTTACCCTTTTCTGATGCTAAATCTTTTCCCAGTTGGCACTGTCTGTGCTCTCCAACTTGTTTTTTGCTTTTTGTTTGTATTGCGTGCACTCCTCCCCCCTCCTCCGTTGATGATCCTCAATTCCTTTTCCTATTTTGTATGTTACCATTTCACTCTCTCAATCCAGGTTCTACTTCTTATCACCCGCTTCACCAAAACTACATTGTAAATGATTTGACTGATTCGTGAATCAAATGGATAAACAGAAATGGCAGCGAAGCAATAACAATGATAATGCGGTTGGGGTCAAATAATTGGTCACTTGCAAAAATAGGGTTTACCAATGGGCAACTAACAAGTGCAAGAAAAAAATTAAGTCACATGCCAAATGAGTAAAAAGTAACATAACACAAAGTGAAAATTAAAGAGAATATCGAATGTGAAGTGGAAGGAGCGGAGAGGGGGTGACAAATTCTCGGACAAACAAAGAAGATAAATCAAGATTTTAGATCGTTTTGCGGATTTTTTCCGCAAAATTTTAAAGATTATGCTACCTTTCTTCTTCACGGTCACCAGGAAATATGAACTTTTTAAGGGGGAGCGAAAATGCGGTAATTTAAGTTTTGTTACCCCTCTGAGATATCTTCAAATAAAAGCTTGAATTCCAGAGGGTCAAAAAACTTGTACCAGTTTGGGCCTATTCACTTCAGTTCACCAGCACTTTACGATTTCGATGTGCCAGGACCAGTCCATCCAACTGTTCTTGTCATCATCCGTGATAAGAGAGTGTACGCGATATTTCCCTCGGCTCAAAATCCCTAAAAATGGCCTTCTTGAACTCGAAAAGCGTTGCAAAGAATTTTGAGCAAAATTGTAACCCACTTTTGTATCACCAAACCGAAATTCAAATATGTCAAATAATTGAGACAAACCCGAAGGCGCCTCCTCCGGCGACGTTTCGTAAATGTACGGCTCTTGCCGGGGACCGTAGGAGCCGAGCATGTACACCTCCTTGGTCACTTGAGAATGGAAATGTGTATAAGAAGAAGGAACTTGGCGATATTAAACCAACCTCCAAGACCAAGTCGACTCACTTTGTGCGCGTATTTGAGACCGCACACAATTTCACGTTGGACAAAGAATTCAAAACGTATCCGATAAGTGCTTCCCTCCATGACGCGGAAAGTGAAGTCGCCCTTTGCTAACAACAAGTTTTAGCGTTATTCAATTAGTGGGTTTAATTGAACAAAACCAACCGGGAAGGTCCATGCTGCTCTTGACTTGGTCGTCCGCAACAAGCGAAATACGTTTCAAAATCACATTTTTGGGATTGTCGGGTTCCACAAGAACGGGATCAGATGCATTTCCGCCTAGCAGTTGCTCTTTGTATCTGAGTTTTGGGGCTTCTGGTGCATTTTTTCTTTATGCCGGACTTTTTTAGGCTTTCATCGTTTCCGTCAGCTTCGATAATCTCCTTCACCGTTCTTTGAGCGGGCGGTGAGTAAAAAGTTTCCTCGCTGCCAAATTCGCTGGCGTCAATTGCATCATCGGAGCCACTCGGTGATTCTTTTTCGGAAGTCATTTGTACTAAGAAAAAACCTCACAGAAAAAGGGAAATTTAATCTAGGTAGTTATGTTTAATTTGAGAAGAAATAAATCAAATGAAATTAAGAGAAGAAGAAAAGAAGCCAATCCATAAGAATTTTTTTTTTTTTGTTAAATTAGTCAACCCTCGCTATCGGTAAAAGGTCAAACGCACGAATTTTTAAATGTTTTCACATTTTTTAAATAATTCGCGCACTACTTAACGCCAAATAATATTGCCAAATTATAAAACAAGATAGCCCTTAATGCTTGAGACGAGCCTCAAGCCCTCAAGCATCCTCAAAAACCAAGACTTGGCTTGCACATTTGCTCTTTTTATACGATGTGATATTTCTCCATAGTTCGTTCGGTCTGTCATGGAAATTGAAACAGCATCGGATCCTTTTGACGGCAAAAAATGCCATCAATGCAAATGATCAACAGAAAAGCAACGACCTCGCTGCAAATGAGAACCAAACAAAGAGAAATGTGATGGCCCCGTTGGCACTCTTTGGTGGCACTGCGAACGGTGGCAACGGAAAATGCGCGTGCATTTCGCGATTACTTCAGCAAATCGCTGCTCTGCTGAAGCACCGACCAACCGCAAAGGGTGCATGTTGGCTTATTTTAAAGGGTCATTATTTGTTTGTCTTTCATTCTTTTATTTTTTGCAGAAGTTCGGCCCTTTGGCTGTACCACCGGTCCATCTGAGCACCGATGGTCCTCACTGTTCCGCGACTTCGTCCTCGACCCGGCCAATTGTTCATGGGAAAAATGTGTAGCACACAGCGACGACATGCTTTGGTATGTGCCAATTGTGCGGATGGCCAACGGCGGGGCGTGTGCCGTCGGCTCAGAGGTGGCAAACATTTGTTTAAAAGTCAGAATAAGGTTATCATAAGCATCATTCCCTACACTCACTTTCTCATATTTATCCTTAATTCAGTCTAGGATGCTTAAGAAAATATTGCTATCGACGTTAGGTCAAGGTGCCCAATCAGCCGAAATGGAAAGAGCTCAATTTTAAAGCAAATTTCGAGCTCTACCCGTTAAGGACATCATATGATTCTGGAAATCTTGGGGCATTTTGACCGTTTTTTGGGCTGATTGGGCATTTTGACCGATAACCATTTCTGTCTTTACATTTTTTGAAGCCATTTCTTTGAAAATGAAAAAAACAAAAACACATCCCATTGGCGCCTGTCGGCACCGCCGGACACCCAACCACTGAAAAATTTTCGAAATAACTTAAAATAGGTCATTTTTTGTGAAAACCTGTTAACAAACCAACCAAAATTTTCTCGGCAGGCTTATCGGCACCGACAGATTATTACTTTCTCGAAATTAAAAGTTTAAAGTCTCATTCCTAAGCATAATACTTCAAAAACTGAGATAGGTAACAAATTTGCTGCAAATTGTTGTTGATTTTGTTGAATAACAATGTCTTTCAAACATTGGGACTGCTATTTTCCATGGGATCTCTGCTTTATATCGAAAGAAAAAAATTGGAAATTTCCAAAAAGGGGCCAACCATTGGCACAATTACTTTTGTTTATCTTTTTTCTTCTTCCAATCGGACTTACAATCAGTAGCAATTAAAAAATCCGCTTTTTTGTTTGGCATACAACCTTTTTTCTTCCCTGTCAATTTACATCGTCCATTCCTTTTTTTTTCTTTTTAGACAAGTCATTTGCAAGTGTTCCGCCGACAGAGCCGAAACAAACCGACGCCGGGCGACCAAAATGTGAATTGGCAGGAGACCGTTTGTCTGAATTTGATCCTTCAGCAGGTGTTTTTTTTTGCCTTTATCACTTTTTTTTTCTCGTTTTGTTCAGTTGGATTATTTCGTAACTGTCGCCGTTTGCACAAAAAATTCGCCGACAAATTTGCAAATCCATCGCAAAACGTGCCAAGTTTTGTGGCCACTTCTTCGTGTTTTCTCTTCAAATTTCACCTTTCAGAGGGTTTACCCTTCGCCGAGCCGTCGGCGAATGGACGCAAAAGGCGAATGTGAGGAGGTCACTTACCCGAGGATTTACTTTGCCATCGACAGTTTTGACGAGGTTTTGCCGAGTCGGAAGCCCTCTTTGTTTGGAGTCTGTCCAACTCTACCATTTCGAAGGTGTTCACTGACATGGTCGTGTCCGATGGCGAATGCATTTGTGTCGAGTTGGTCGTCCGGGACCGTTATCGTGACACGGAGGCCGTCATTTTCCTCGGCTCCATCCGTTTCGATGTGCTCAAACATCTTTACGACTCACGGGTGTTCTTTCTTTCCTTACATTTTCCTCTTTAAAATTTCATTTTTAGTCTCAGCAAAATTCCGGTGCTTGGAATTGGGCCCAACGCTTTATCAGCTCTTCGATGACACCGAAACGACTTGAATTTGTGAAAATGCGAGGCCCAAAAGGCAAAGGGTTTGCCGAAATGGCGGTCACACGGGTGGCCGGCTGTGGATTTGAGACACCGATGAGCGAAAACGGATTCGAAATGAATTCCGGCGGACGTTTCGACGTACGCTTTTTTCAAATTCTATTTAAAATATGAAAATATATCTTTAGCTCTCATTTTTATAACTTAACTGGGGTAAGTTTCCTATCCAGGATTTTCCCATAATTTCCGGTTTCGGTTTTTTTTTGATAAAAAAAAACTGGGATTGGTTTCATTTCCGAAGATTACATTTCCGTGGTGCATTTATAAAATCTCAGCCCTGTTTTTTCAAGTTTCGGGTTCTATTCATTTAAGTTTAACCTCTCTCGTCGTGTGTCCGATGTTGGCGCCACTTCGCTTGGTGGGAGCCGTCTCTTCTCGCGTTTGCTCAACAACGGCGGAGGGCGGCACGCGCGCAATGCGGCAACACCCGGCGGACCGCCGCCATCGGTGACGCCGACAGCGTTTTATGGCGGCCAACGAACGGCGCTGCGATGGTTCAGCGGAGAGTCGACAGACGGAAGCGAAATGGCGGAAGGCGCGAGCGCAACGGGTGGGAAAATTGGAATGAATGTCATGGGACTCATGGCAAAAAAAGAGACATGTATATAAACAATTCCCCCTCCCCAATGGGGTTTAGATGCCCAAAGTTTGGCTGGGGGGCTTCGTACGCCCGGCAGTTGGTCAATGCGCGGCATTGGCAAAGCGTTGCAACTTTTGCGCGACCGCAAAGAGGGCGAAGACGGCGGAGAGCAGCTGAACGCCCTACTCACCTATATCACTTTGCCATGGACCTCCATTTTGGAAGGTGTCTTTCCGGGGGGGGGGGGAGAAGAGAGGGCGAGGATGGCACACGCATTTAAAGCCGCCATCATTCATACAAATGGCATAATGGTGCCATATCAATTTTCAGATCTTCTTGCCCCCAACGCGAGGAAACCAATTCTGACCTTTGAGTTGCAATTGATCCAAAATCGATGACAAAGTAACAACACCATCATTCCATCCTGTGTTTTATTATTATTTATATTATTTTTGACTTTTTTTTATCCGTGTGATTATTTCTTTTTCAATTTACACTTTCTCTCTTGGCATTTTCCCTCATTTTATGCCCGATCCCTTCTTTCTCTTTTTGCCATCCTTTTTTATCCTCGTGAATTTAATCGGCAGATGATTTCATTTTCCTTTTTATTCTCGGCTAGTCGGTTTAATGTTTCTGTTTTGTTTTATTTCTAATGAATAAATCTGATAAAAGTGCCTTTTCCTTTTTTCCCATTTATCTTATCAATGCTTATTAACTTAACTGATTTTATGCTTTTGTTGTTTTTACATTCATTACTTTTTCTGGTTTTTTTATTATTATTTGTCCATGGCTTCGGCGGCCTCTTACGCCGAATTGGTCCCTTTTTTCACTCATAATGACCTCTATTTGCGGCCCATTTACAAAGTGATGATTGAAGTGGCACTGCCAAAACTGCGGCAAATGGGCCAATCCGTGTGAGTTTATAGCCGATGGACGAAAGGCGTGTTTACTTAAGAAAAAAACTGTTTTGGCTTTGTTTGTTGGTCAATAAACCTTTGTTTTTGATTTGTTAAAGTTGGCGCGTCAACATAATGTCAGTCACCATTCATAAAAAGACATTTTTTAGGTCCAATTGGGAGATTCGGGAACGGCTTAAGAAAATAATGCATCCAATTGAGGTGGGGAGAGGGCTTTAAAACAGCTAAAAAAAGGGTAAAATTAGTTGGCAGATTTCAAAGTGCACGAAAGTACGCTGGAGGAAGTGCATTTCATTGCAACGGTTGGCTCGGAAAGAGACACGAAAAAGGTGGGGGGGGGGGATTTTGCCTTCCTTTTCCATTGTTTTTTCCCAATTCAGATCATTTCTCTGCTGAATAACACTTCTTTCCGTGCCATTGGTTTCACCGACCCTTTGACTGTCAAAGCCGACGAGGCCAAATTGGACTTTCCCACCCGCGTGGATTGGGACAGATTCTTTACCTCTGCCGCCGGCGGACGTCCAATGGACGAGAGGGACCCGGGAGAACGGCCGGACACCGTTTATGTGGGGGGGCTGCCATTCGATTGGTTCCAAGTCGGTCGGGATAAATGGGGCCGGAAGGGGGGCGGGATTTCTTTCCCTATGCTTTTTTTCTTTCCTTTCTCTCTCTATTCCTACACTCTTTCTCTCTCCTCTCTCTCTTTCGTTTACCCACTCCCTCTTTTAGTCGTCCGTTGACGAAACGATGGAGCGGACGTTTTTGCGCATTTTCAGCGATTTTGGCGAAGTCGCTTGCGTGGACATTCCCCAGTGCGACCCATTACGAAAGCAAATGGAACCTGAAATCTCCGGCATTCAGCTCTCCTCGTGGCTGTTGGGACAGGTCAGAGAATGAGTCACAAAATGCATTAAAAGAGGGTTCTTTTTTTGGAAAAAAACTGCCATTTTAGTGGGTTCTTTTTTTATTCCCTTCTTTTAGGACCCATTTTTCGAAGTGTACGTTCAATTCCGTGAGTACGTCGCCTTTGTCAATGCCATGACCTTTTTGGGTGGCAAAATGTTAGTGCAAAAGTGCGCGAGTGGGGCATTGCGGGAGGCGAAAATCAAAGTGAGACGACTGAAAAAAGGTGGACAAAGTTATACTCTTGGAGAAAAACACCGTAACCTATCGTATAAATGGGATGGGTTGGAGAAATGACTATTTACTGTAGGCATAAAGCGTAAAATGCACCTTTTTGCGACAAAAGAAAGACCCCCCCCCCCAGGGAGAATATCCTTTGTTTTTCTGAGAACCTAAACCTATTTTTTTAAATCTAAGCCTAGATATCTTTTAAAAACTTAACCACCAAGTTTAGAAATAGAAAATTCTTAAAGTTTTTGAAAAAAACGGGTTGGTTTTCAAAAAAAAAAAGTCAGGGGTTAGTTTTCTAGTAAGAAATTTATGCTTAAGGCTTCAAAAAAAAAACTAAGGGGTTAAGTATTCAAAAAAAGGATGATAAGGTTAAGTAAACGAGGTTGGTTAGGTTTAAAAGAAAAAGTATTAATGCGCGGGGGGGGGGCGTGAAACGAGCTGCTCCGAAAGGTGGACCATACCCTATTCGTTGGGTTATCCGCCTTTTCGGGGTTCGCCACCAGTTAGTTTTGTCCTCCATCGCTTTTGAGCCGTGAATTCTCCGCTGCAGGTGGACTTTGACCGGAGTGCCCATTTGAGCATTCGCAAAATCACTCAACGCCGCCTGCGACGCATTTGCATTGAATACGAACGCGACAAAAAGGAGCAGAGAGAGCAGACGGAGGAGCGGCGACTGGAGGAAATGATCAAAGAGGAGAGGGAGCGCAGAGAGCACGAAGAACGCGAGAGAGTGATGCGACGCCTTTTGCGAGCAGAGCGACGGCAGCGATTGGTGCGTAAAGATTTGCATAATTCATGGAGCTAACAAATGGCTATCGAATCATACCATTTTATCATGTTGCTTTTGAGAAAAGTTATGACGGTTTTTGTCTAAAATTTTACAAAAATGGCAGTTTTTAAGAAATGATCTGGCATCCTTGTTTTCGCACCTTAGAAAATGTTTTTTACATTTATGATTATTTTTTTTATATCTTCAACAATGAGAGTCTCTGACTAAGAATATTAGCACCTATTAAAGGCTTAGGGCATTTGGAATCGATGCAATACAAAAATAGAAGCGAGTTTGAAATCAATACATTCAGCGAGAACAGCGCAACTTCGAGCAGATTCTGCGCAGGAAACTCAAGCGGAAGCTGAACCATCGGTTGGACTCGTCGTGGAGAGACCGTCAACGACAGGCCAAGGCACTGCTGCGATACGTGGCCGAGCTGTACAGGGTCAGCCAAGCGAAATGATAGCGAAATTATGGATGGACTGTCATCAAAAAAAACCCCCCTTTTTCATGGATTGGGCGATTATGTCATACCTTCGCTTCTCGAGAATTCTCTTTTCTCTCCTATTCACAACTCTTTTTTTTCAACGCAAAAATCCTCTTTCTCCCCTTCTCCATTTTGTTGTCATTTGTTATTTAAAAATGTAAGGTACAACAGCGACACGCCGTGGAGTCGAAACTGTCCATCCACGAATTGGCGTCAGAATACGCGCGCGATCGCGGACTGCCCGAGGAGGAGGAGCTGAGACAGCGCATTTTGCAGAAGAGAGAGCAGAAAATGAGGACACGGGTTGGAGAGGGGGGGGGGATTTGTTTAGACAATTATTGGGAGAAAAGAGGAAACCGACTAATTACGGTAATTAGCAAATAAATATTAACTTCCCTTCAGATAACGGGCCGAATACTCAAACAGAAGAAACAGCTTTGATTGACAATAATTGGGCCAAATTTCAACTGATTTCATACTTTTTCCGTCTATCTGTCCGAGTTTCGAATAACACTAAATATGTCAAAAATTTTGGTTTCTATATTTAAGCTAACATTAAGGAATTAATTGAAATTACGCATTAAACTATTGCAGGAATTTTTTGTGTCATCATTTAAGTTTTCGACACTCGGATAATTTTTTTATTTCACACTCGGACCAGAATGTTCTTTTCCTCATTTTTTGTTTGTTGCCAAAGTTTCGCATTTATTTGTACGGGTCTTTCACTTATACGATTAAGTAAATTTCTTCAATATTTTTATATTTAATTAGTTCTTTTTGTCTTTTACTTAATTATTATTTTAATTTATCTTTTTTTTTCGTATAATTTTACTTTGTTTCTAAAGTTTTCGGCAAAATGAGTGCAAATGGCAAATTTCGGATGGGACTGAATGTGCGCAAAAGCGTCGGAGCAGTGGATGGGGTGAAAAAAACAGCAAATATTTTTGGGGATGAATCGTCAGACGACGAACAACAAAATGCGGCGGAGAAATTCGACAAGAAATACGCCGCGTCGGCGGGCAAAAAAGCGTAGGGGAAAATTAGTGGAGGAAACAAGCACAAATTCGACTATTTAAGCCGGCAACAACGAATGGTGGAAAAGGAATTGACGGAGAATCCCAAAATTTTCGACTACGACACACATTACGAAGAAATTCAACAACAGAGGGACCAAAAAGTGGCGGCACAGAAAGAGGCGGACAAAGAAAAAAAGGTGGGCACGGATAAAGCAGCGTAAGGGGGGAGAGGAGGAATACATCCCCGGGGGGGAGGTGGACAGGCAGAGGATAATTGGGACGGGCGATTGGCTACGACATTTTCAGCCCAAATACGCCCATTTGTTGACCAAAGCGCACAAACAGCGCGAGCTGAACCGACTGTTGGTGGAAGAGAACATGTACAAAAAGGAACGAGAGCAGGAAGCAGGACAGTTCAAGGACGACGAAGTGTTCGTCACGGGCGCATACCGACAGCAAATTGAGGAGAGGGAACGGCACAAAACGGAGATGGAACAGGAGGAGGCACTCGAAAGTCGGGGGGGGGGGGGGGGGATGAATGAGGGAGAGACGGGATTAGTATGATGTGGCATTGGCATAATTAGGAAGGGACTAATTATCGTTCAAGGCAATTAAAAATGACTATTAATCGTTGGCCAATTCCATTGTCAGAAATACGCGATGTTCGTGACCAAAAAATGTGGCAGCAGGCTTTCAATCGCACAATGCTCGACAATATTTCACGAGATCCTCTGATGGAAGAGGAGAAAAAGGACATCAAAATGGAGGAGGAAAAAGAGGAACACAAAACGGAAGGGGAGGGAGAAAAGGAGCTAAAAAAGGAAGTGAAAGAGGAGCAAAGGGAGGGGGAGGAAGAGCAAAAGGAGGGGGAAAAAGGAAAAACGGAAGAGGAGAAAATACATGGGAAAGGAGGGGACGAAAGACGACGAGACACACAGCGAGGAGAGAAAAAGGAGGAAGCGGCGGACAAAAGGCAGAAACGACAAGCAACGCCACCATCAAAAGCAGCAGAGAGAGAGGACGAAGAAGAACGGCCAGCTCGGCATCGTCGACGACGGGAAAGGACGGAAGAACGGGAGGAGGGGGAGAAGGACAGCAGAGGGCGAGTGAAAGAGGGGAAAACGGACGACGGGCGGAAGAGAGCGCGGAAGGGCGACGAAAATGAGAAAGGGGATCAACAGAAGCAACAACAGGACGAGGAGGCACAGAGAATGGCACGCATCAGACAAGTGCTGGCCAAACGCAACGACCAAAGCGCAGTCGAAGAAGCGAAACGGCGTTATTTAGAACGACGCCGGGAGGGACTCATACACGCACCACGCATTGTAGCGACAGAATAAAAGCGAAGGAAAATGATGAATTGACTGACATAAGTCAACGACTCGGAATTGATCCATTTTTTTCTATTATCCATTAACTTAAAAAATACACAACGTATTTCGCCACAATTAACTACTTGGAATACTTCCACAATTTCCATATCTTCATTCCGATAGAAGAAGGCGCTCACAGTAAGAACCTGGGTTTATTTCTCCTCATATTTTTTCAAATAATTTAAGCATTTTCATCGAAACGGATAATTGCAATGGAAGGAAAAAATTAGAATAAAAATAAATGTTTTAAATCTTATATCTGTGAAACATTGGTTGGGTGATAGGCACTGAGCGTCTTCGGACCTTTGCTGCTTCTCCAACAGTTCAATTCCCACCAAGCCGCTAATTAGGAGTCCCATGTTGACTAAAACATGACAACCAAATACGAAAGTCTTCCCTATACAGAAAAATTTAAAGAATTTCTCCACCTTTTTAATATCCTTCTTCAAGTTCTGACCTCCCTCTCCACTTTGTTGAATTCGCTCCCCCCTTTGGCCAAACGCTCCAATCCTTAATATTGAAAAATTATTCCTCATAATTAATTAACTATAGCTTTTTTCTTGATCCTTAATTAAAAAAAAACAACGAAAAATTGGATTTAATTTCATTTGAGAAAATGAAAACACACCTCAGGTGCATGGCTGCTAGTACTGCAACCGGGTGAGCATTTACACTTGACCAATAATCGTTCGGACTAATTTTTAGTTTATTAAATAAAAAAGAAAACTCTACCTAACGGCTGAATTTCAACCGGGACCTGTGCCCAACACACCACTTCAATCTTTCTAAAATAACTTAATGTCAATTTAACACAAAAATAATTAGGCATAGTGCAGGTTACTTTGACATATTAGGTGTGTCATTGGGGGTGGGGTAGAACAATGCCAAGTTTTAAATCTGAGAGGTGCTCCACTGAGAAAAGCCCTATTTTATGGAGGGAGTTTTTTTCGAATAACAATTTGGTATGAAAAAATAGTCGATTCAACACACCTCATCGGAGGAAGAACTGCCGCTCTCAGCATGCTCCGTCTGGTGCTGTTTGGATGAGGACTGGACCATGGACAACTGAAAATTTTTTAGCGGTTAATTAGCAACAAACGAAAGCAAAGCAATGATTGGAAAATTAAATCGATCAGTGAGAGTGAGTGGTAACCCCAATGGGATAACTTTTTTAGTTTCGATTTTGGAGAAATTTTTTAATGTGCTTTTCTATTTATAGGTGTTCCTTCGTTTAACATTTTTTGCTTTCGTTTACTTACGAGATTTTCGTTGACCGTCGACGCGGCTTCCTTCTTTCGATTCAGCTGATCCGCGTCTTCTTCATTCATGTCCTCGTTTCCTTCTTTATTTATTTTGAAAAATATTTGCTAAAAAAGGAAAACTTTTTTTTTGGATGCGGTGAATGGGGGAATATGCAGATGGGTTTAATGCAGAGCTCCCATCGAAAATTTTCCGAAATAAGGACATGGCTTGTTAAAAATAAGGATTTGGGGTCAAAAATAAGGACATTTTTTGAAAACGCTTGTTTACGTTTAAAAGTGCATTTTATTCAACAAGCATGAACAACATATTTTTCTCCACCAACAATTTTTTTGAGCAGTTCCGGCTTTGAAATGAGAAATTTAAACATTTCTGAACAATTGTGATCAAAATTCACTTTTACTTACAACAGGCAGAAAGGAAGGGTCGGCGGTGCCGATAGGCGCCGCCGTGAGAAATTTTGAAAATTGACTATTATTTTGATAACAAATTTTGACAAAAAAATCACCAATTTTTGAGGATTTTTATGATAAATTTTGAAAAAACCTACGCAAATTGGGGTCCGGTGGTGCCGATAGGCGCCACCGGGGGAAATTTTGAAAATTTGTATACAATTTGTTAAGAGATTTTCCCTAAAAACAGTCAAATTTACGCTCATAATCAGCGTGAAATTGCGCTTTAGTGGTGCCATTAAACGTAAATAATCTAAGCTAAAAGCAATTTGGGTACAGAAAATTATGATGGAAGTGTACCGCCGAGAGCAAAATTTGAATATTTAACTGAATCTTGTTAAGATTTTGCATATTAATTCGCTTCAAAAAACATTTCTTTTAAAAATTATCATTTAAAATCTAAAACCCGGAATCTCATAACTTTTTTTCTTACTTGGTCAAATTCTGCAATTTTGGTACCATTCGAATGCTCAATGTGTTATGAAGCTTTTATTAAGACATTGTTAAGCGATTTAATAACTGATCAAAAATTTTAGTTGGGTTCTTTTTTTTATCCTGCATTTTACTTCTTTGCCATTTTCCCTTCCTTTAGGACCCATTTTTCGAAGTGTACGTTCAATTCCGTGAGTACGTCGCCTTTGTCAATGCCATGACCTTTTTGGGTGGCAAAATGTTAGTGCAAAAGTGCGCGAGTGGGGCATTGCGGGAGGCGAAAATCAAAGTGAGACGACTGAAAAAAGGTGGACAAAGTTATACTCTTGGAGAAAAACACCGTAACCTATCGTTTAAATGGGATGGGTTGGAGAAATGACTATTTACTGTAGGCATAAAGCGTAAAATGCACCTTTTTGCGACAAAAGAAAGACCCCCCCCCCCCCAGGGAGAAGCGAACAGTGACCACCCTTTTCCACTGTTTTTTGATTGATTTGGTAGGATGGAGAAAATAACTTTTAGCATGTCGTGTTGGTCCTTTTCTCGGCGGCCCTCAACACGTGGACCATACCCAAGCCTAAAACCTAAAACTAGTTTTGTCCTCCATCGCTTTTGAGCCGTCAACGACTCGGAATTGATCCGATTTTTTTACTATCCATTAACTTAAAAAATAGTAATAAAAAACCAAAATGCGGTGTCACATAATTATTTATCATTTACCAGACATTTCCAATATTCAATTACCAAAATAAATAGGTAATTAACAGAAAGCGATGTCAGACAATTAAGAACGGAGCATTTTAACGCTCGCTCGAATATTTTTCAATATCTCGAGACGTTTACTATAGCCTGCAAAAATCCCACACTAGGAAAATGGTCACTAAAATGCCAAAAAAACATTTAGACTTCTTTCGTCATATTTTTTTTTACTAAGATGTTTTTTGTAGCTTCCTAACCAAATGTAAAGTGCTCCACCTCAATTATAAGGTTGGGTGTTGTTGACATTTTGAAGAATCGAATCGCTACACAAGCAGTAAAATATTGTCAATATTAGTTATCACAAAAAGCTGCTGAAATATGAAGGGTGGAGAGGATTTTAAGTTTAGGATTGAAAAAATGAGAAAAAATTAACGGATTTGGGGAGGGGAAAACTGTCCAAAGAGAGTATAAAAAGCGCTGCCGACAAAGTGCCCCTTTCAACGGTCAAAAACATCAAAGTCCGTCGTCGACAAACGGTTTTTTCTTTGGCAGTTCTGGCACTGAAAAAGCACGCAATAAATCTCATTAATAAGCTTTTCAGAATGGATTCGACCTTCTTCGCCGCTTTTTCCGTTCGCCATTTCTGTTTTGTTGTAGACGACAGAACGGATGGGCAGTTCTGCCTGGTCGTGTACGTACGCCTCGTTACTAACAAACAAAAAAAAGTATTTATCTCTTTTTTATATGTTTAAAAGGGTATCCCGAGTCAAAAGTCGAAAAACCGGCAGAGTGTACTTTAGAATTGGGCACGCAAAAAAAAAGCCATCCAAAAAAGTTAACTAATCAATCGCTTATGATCTTTAATCATAAAAAATATTTGCGCTAGTTTAAAAGTGGGTCTTTTTGAAACCATAGGGGGGACCCTATTGTTTTTTTGATAAGTTTTTTTTTCAAAATTGGCCATTATAAATATCATATTCGTGGTAAGCGACCTCAAAAATTTTTTTTTGAAATAATGACTTAAAAATAAACAAAAAAAAAAAATTGGTGACAGTTTTTGAAAAACAGAAGGGGGGGGGGGGAACCCTATTGATTTTTTCTAGAAAATTTTTTATTTTGAAAATTGGCCAAAATAAATGTCACTCTCATGACCAGCAATATCAAAAACATTTTGAAACACCTTTTAGTACAAAAAACCGACAAAAAAAAAAATTTGTCAAAAAACAATAGGGCCTCCCCCCTTTGATATTTTTTTTCAAAAAGACCCACTTTTAAACTAGCGCCAAAATATTCCCAATGTGCGGAAATACCAAAAAACTGGTTTTTGAACAAGTTATAAATGCCAAAAATTTGCTTATGCATTTTTCCAGTTAAACGTTCACTTGCTCACCTCATCCCCGCAGCAGCACCTTTCTCCCCACGTTGGCTTCTTTCGCTGTGAATGTCTGTGCCGATGGGAAAGTGCCGTTTAAAGTTCCTTCCCTCCCTCTCTTCCCCACCCATTTTCCCCATTTGGTCTGCAACAGCTTTTGTCTCCGTTCCCTCTGCTCCTCCTCCTCCGAAGTCGATCAACAATTCTTCCTCCCCCTGCTGCTGCTTCGTCTTCGTCCCACTTACGCTGGCCACCATGGAAAGGTCGACGCCTTTGGCGTTGTAATTGGCCATGCATCGGTCGTACTTCTCGAAGGTGGTGTTCAGCTCGTCGTTGACGGACAACAGTTCGACTGAAAAGAGAGAAAGAGGCATTCTGTGCAGTTGGCTTTGCCGCCTTCTCCCCCCCCCCCCCCGTGCCCTCGGTATGTACGTCTCCGAACCAGCCAACTTTGGAACCTTATCTATTTTCTCATTTTGATCAAAGTCTCCAATTTTGGTACCATTCGAATGCTCTGCGTGTTTTGAAGCTTTTATTAAGACATTGTTAAGCGATTTAATTACTGGTCAAAAAGTTTTAAATCGAAATTTGCAAAAAAAAAAAAAAAAGTCATAATTTTTATGAGTTTTGGTTTGTAACTTTTTTATAGTCGAATATTTTTTAATTTTTTGTAGATAATAGACCTCTTGAAGACCTTTCGAATGGTATCAAATTTGTAGAATTTGATAAGTTAAAAAAAAAGTTAGGTTCTAAAGTTGGCTGGTCCGGAAGTGTCCGGTTCCGCGCGCCCTCTCTTCTCCCTCTTCCCACTCACAGGTCACTTCTTCGTTGGTGACGGACGGAATGAGCTCCAAAATTCGTTTTTGCATCTCTTTGCAAGTCGAGTGCAATTCCTAAAATAGATGCCTTTCAATTCCAAATTATGTGATTGAAAACCCGGAGGATATGCAAATGTAACATTTTAATGTCATCCGCTTAATGGGCTATTGGCCCACCACGGGGAATGCATCAAATTGCTTTGGGATACGCCAATGCATCGCTTATTGGTTTATGGAGTGCCTTCATTACTCCCCTCCCCGCTCCACTCACTCTGATAAAGTGAAAGTCCTCCGGCGCTTCGGTGATTGCGTCGCCTCCGTTCGTCGGTTTCATTTGCGCCACCAACTCGCGCAGAACCGTCAAATTGACTTGCACAATGTCCAACTCGGAACGAAGCTTGGCCATTTGTTCGGGCCCAACAGTTCCGACGAATTGTTGTGGGGGGACAAACGGGGGACGGTCCTAAGAAAAAATGAAAAAAAAGAGAAAAAGGGAAGGAGGGGAGGGGGGATAAAGGAAGACAATACAAAAAAAAAAAAAAAAAACAGTGACTGATTAACAACAATTAGACTAAAACAAATGCAAAATACCGGCTTTGGGAAAGTTTGGGTGACGTTTTTGGCACTTTGTCGTTGGCATTGGTCGTCGTCGAGTTGGAAAACGGTCTGAAAAAGCAAACGAACAACAAAAGAAAACACCACACAGAAAAAATAGAAGAAAACTCAAAAAAGCGAAAGATTATAAATAAAATCACAAATTTACAATATTAACACGCTACAAAAGAAAACAAAATTAGACACTTTTCGGAAATAAATGCAACCCAATTTGGGGATTTCGTATGTAATGGGTGCCGACCCACCGCGATGTCTTTAGCCTCCTCAAAAAATGACACAATAAAGAGAGATAATGACAAATTCGACAGTGGAGAGTCTGTTCTCCTCTCGTTTTTACTTGTTTGGGTGTGACGATCGGTGCCATTGAGTCAATGTTCGTGGCCGGGAATTCGACGCCTTTTGCCCGGAATTCGTCGTACAGTTCCACCACTCCCGACAGGGACGGCTCAGCGCGAAAAGCGTCGGCCCACGACTTAAAAAGCAGACGAAAAGAGTGAGTGAATGACTGTCCTTTCGTTTTTTGCTCCCCCCCCCCCCCCCCCCTCCCACTTGGATAATGCCCAACACGCGTTCCTGCACAATTTGTGGCGCGTCGTGTTTGGTGCTGATCAATTTGACCAATTCGCCCACAAATTCTTTGTTCGTGACAAGCATCGCAAAACGGCGGTCGCAATTTTTTACGCACGTTTCCAACACAGTCAAAGTGTACATGACACTGAAAAGAAGCGGAAGAGGGAAAAGAGTCCAAATTCATAAGAATTGCTTTTCGAAACCAAAATTAATTCCTTTATTTTACAATTAGGTCTCTTTTTGATGGGTTTTTCATTGAAATTCCCCCCCCCCCTTTCCTGATTATTATCCCCCCCGCCCCTCTGCTCACATTGCGTTGTTTTTTCCCATTTGCGTTTGCAGTCGCTTTTTGATTGCTCTGACGGCGTCTCGTGGCCTTAAAATGCCCAGCTGCATTCCCCATCCATCCTTCACACTTTCCAAAAATCAGACTGACCCGTCATTGGTGCCGTTTATGAAGTCGCATATTTCCATGTTCAGTCCCCAATTTTCGGTGGCCAATTTTGTCGCATCAGTGGCCAATTCTGGTTGATGGGAATGCAAAATGTAACCCAAACAGTCGGTCGACCAACCAATTTTGCGTCCGATTAGTGTGCCAAAAGGGTCTCCTTGGAAGAAATCGGTCACCCGTTGGCCCACAGTGTGCGCCGCCTCCCCGACGCGTTCCATGGCACTGGCCATTTGCTCATGCAAATGGGCCGTTGTTGTCGTGTTTGGCATTACTGCTCCTCCTCCGCCTCCTTCACTCGGTTGGCGATGTGCCATTTTTTGTTGGCTTCTTTTTTAGTGTTATTTTATTACAGACAATTAAAAAAGGAGTTTTTGTAAAACTGTGAAACTATCTAAAGAATACCTAAATTAGATTTAAGTATTTAATTGAAACGGCAACCAAAAAAAAGAATAAAAAGGCATTCCTTTGCCATGTAAAAGTCACTCTAAAGGCTTTTTTGTCTTCCCAATCGATCGATTTAAAAGGGAAAATTGTTTTTTGGATGTGGTGAATGACGGAATATGCAGATGGGACGGTATTACCCCAACTCGTTTCAGGCCAACTCGTTTTTACCCCAACTCGTTTTTTACGTGTTATAAGTATAAGGACTGTCTAACCTACCGCCGTCTGCGCTCTACGAAAAATACGGGCAAAACAGGGTTAAAAAAACGAGTTGGGGTAAAAACGAGTTGGCCTGAAACGAGTTGGGTGTCGTCCGATGGGACAAACCGTATGCAAACAAACACAAGAAAGGATAGCATATTTTAAAATTATCAATCATCATCAACGAAATCTAACTTCTATGCCTTGAATTTATCTTTAACTTAAATTAAAAAATATTATCGATAATGAAGTAACAAAAAACTATTAAAATGAAAATAGAGAAATGGTAATGTAATGACTAGAGACTGGAAGGGAATTATGCCCCCGCGGGAAATCCCGGTGGGCTTGTTCCTTTCCCGTTTTTTATGGAAAAATACCTGGAACGGGGCCCCGGTAAAACGGGGGTTTCTGTCTCTCGGTCCCCGTTCCCGGGTTTTTCAAAATTTCGGTGCCTAATAATGACCCTTTATAAAATCGGAAACATGTTTGTGTGTACATATGATAGTTAGATAATTTATTTTAAGACACTGCAAAAATAGATTCTTAAACAATTTGATGTTAAAAAAGGAATTGCGAAATGGGTGTTTGGTCATAAGTCATCAAATTTTTTGTTCTTTTCAATTATTCTCCCCCTTTTTGTCCTCTTTCTCCGATTCTTTCGTGATTTCTTTTCTGTCCGCTATTTGTTCCTCATCGCCACTGATTTGTTCGGAAATCCAACGCAAATACGGCTCGGACCCGTACTCAATTGGCAATGCCACAAACTCGGGCACTTCATAACTGCAAAATTTTGCACACATTTGAAAATGTTGTCAAAAATTGGAAGTAAAAATTACGGGTGTAAATTGATCACCGCCTCTCTGAGCTGTTCCAGCCGTTCTCTGCCCGTTTTTATGATCAGCATCGACTCGCTGTCCTCCTCCACTTTCCCTTTCCATTCGTAGACGGAGGTGAGTTGTGGCACAATGTTCACACAGGCGGCCAGGCGACGGCGGACCAATTCATGCGCAATTCGCTTGCCAATTTCAGCAGATGGGACGGTCACATAAACGACCTTTGACAGAAAAACGGAAGGACAAATATTTTTTTTACATAGTAATTTCCTCAATAATGATGTCATTTTCCCCCACGAGTTTGGCATTTTTTATTCTAAACCCTTGCCCTGTCCCTCCCTATTAATGAACAGAGAGAAGAGCAAAAACTCACAAAGAATAGTGAAACGGCACGACTCGCCATTCTCTCTTGCTGTTCAGTTTTGCTATTTTTTTGAGTTGACCGTCAGTTGCAGAAAGAAAAATGGGGAACCGCCCTGTTTGGCGCGGCCAGTTTGGCGCGGACGGTTTGGCGCCGCCGTTTTGGCGCAAGGCCGTTTTGGCGCTGGCCGTTTTGGCGCCGACCGTTTTGGCGCGGCCAGTTTGGCGCGCGTTATAAATTGGCTGTTTTGGCGCCATTTTCCTACCTCCAAATTTTTTTTATGGAAAAAACCTTATTCATCCAAATTTCCTTATTGAAACAATTTTTTTGGTTTTTACTCATTTTGGTTTAAAAACCCTTATTAGGAAGGGAAAGTGGACGTTTCCGGTCGCGACATGTCTTCTCACCGGAAAGTCACGATTGATTTACGAAAAGATGTTCCGAATGATCGTCGAAGCATGGCCTGCATTTGCGCCAACGTCCATAATGTTGGACTTTGAGCAAGCCGCAATGGAAGGTGCAACCGCTGTGTTTCCGAATGCGCAACTACGCGGATGCCTTTTCCATCTAGTGCATAACTTACACAATCATCTTGCCTTGGAAGGACTCCGAAATGCAAGCCGTTGCTTTTTCATTTCTTTTCAAATAAAATATTTCCTTTTAGCGATACAGAAGCGACCCCGTTTTTGCAGAAACCGCACGTATGATCACCGCCCTTGCGTTTGTGCCCGTTCAACATTTGACTGCGGCAGTTACCGCTCTTAATGATGTTGTGCCACAAGCACTAGACCAAATTCTTGGCTGGTGATTTTTCTTTTCTTTTTTATTGTTAATACGCATAGGTAAATAGGTTTCTCATCAACTACACGGGCGTTCCTTTGGCGAATGGAACGCGTACCCGTCCACGTTTTCCAGTTGATTTTTGGAATGTTTACGAACGGACTCTCAATGAAGACGAACGCACAAATAATATCGCAGAAGCAGCACATCGTCGGCTTCAGACAATTTTCAGTTGCCGTTATCCGACCATTTGGCGATTCATTGACGTTCTTCGAATGGACCAACGGGCGCGTGACGCCGACTACGTTAGATTGTAAATGGGCAAGATCCGCCGCCCAAGAAAAAGAAGTACCGAGATGCAGACAAACGCATTTTGAAAAAAATTGAAAATTTTGATGACCAAAATATTGTTGAATTTCTTAGAGGAATTTCGCAGAATTGTGTTATGGACCCATAATTTGTTTTTTTTTTGTTAATATTGCCGTATCTTATATCAATGATCAATTTGATAAAATTTTTGTCCATCAGTGGCAATTTCAATTTTCGAAAGTGATAAAAATAAAGATTTTTTTTTAAGAATAAAATTTTGAAACAAAAAATTTAAGCTTTAAGCGTTTTTTTTTTTGTCTTCCATTCTTAGAGGATGTCCTTCGCAGCAAGATAATTGAAGCAAATTATAAAAGGTCAAAAAAAATTTTTCCCATTCAGCAAATCGCGCCAAAACAGCCATTTTATAACGCGCGCCAAACTGGCCGCGCCAAAACGGTCGGCGCCAAAACGGCCGGCGCCAAAACGTCCTCGCGCCAAAACGGCGGCGCCAAACCGTCCGCGCCAAACTGGCCGCGCCAAACCGACCCCGACCCGAAAAATGGGAATGACAATTAAGAAGTAAAAAAATGAGTAAACAAATTTCGAAAAATAATTTGACGATTTAAAATATCCATTTGAATTTTTATTTATTTTTTTAATTTATATTTCTTTATTCAAAAAACAGTAATAGGAAAGTTTATCCGCCCCCCATTTTAAGTTTTTGAAGTGATGATTAGGGCTGCAGAAAAATGAAATAAAATCGCGAAATATGGTTTTAAAATGGCAAAATATGTATGGACGAAATATCGAAAAATGCTAAAACATTGACCAAAATATGGGCCAAAAACTAAGCAAAGAAAAAAAAAATTTTTTAATTAATATGTTCTAAAAAATTTGGCGAAAAAAATTGTTTGATTGTTACATATAATTTAAAGAATTTTTGCCAAATTCTTGCCAAAAAAAATCAAATTTTTCATTTATAATGTCTTTTTTAAATTTTTAAAACTACCTAATTTGAAAAATACCGTTTCGCAATTCCCGTTTTGACACTGCGCCCACGTTTCGGCGCCGGACACGTTTTCGGCGCCCACGTTTCGGCGCCAAGCCAAAAAAAGCAAAAACAAAATAAAGCTATCAAAAAATTTTTTCGTTTTCAAATAGGGGCCCCTAAACCCGGTAGAGGTCACTTTAGTCGGGCCATTTTAGTCGGAGGTGTCATTACGTACAAAACGGTCACGTAGATATTACATTTTTTTTGAAAACCCAACCCTAGTTTGGTAAAACCGAACCCCCTAGTTTATTTTTAATGCTCAACTTATATATTTTGTTGAAAAACCCCTAGTTTTTTAAAAACTAACCCCCTAGCCTTTTGGAACATAACCCTAAATTTTTTTGAAACGTAACCATAACCTTGAAAACCTAGCCCTAATTTTTAAAAATTTATTTTTGCAAAAAAAAACTGAGTCAAGTTTAAAAAAACCAGGGGGTTCGTTTTTCAAACGACTAGGGGGTTAAGTTTTCAAAAAAATTAAAGTTAGGCTTCAGAAAAAAAGTTGGATAGGGTTTTTTCTATTTTTGGCTTGGCGCCGAAACGTGGGCGCCGAAACGTGAGCGCCGAAACAACATGGACCCCCGGTAGCCTTATTTTTCGTATTTATTGCATTTTTCGGCGCGCGGACAAAATCCCGTCCCGACAAAATCCCGTCTAAGCCAAAAAACGACAAAATCCCGTTTCAGCCAAAAAACGACAAAATCCCGTCCCGACAAAATCCCGTCTAGGCCAAAATATGGACAAAATCGCGAAATATGGAAAAAGAAGGAAATATGGATTTAAACGGTCGGTCTCAGTTCGGCGCAGCTCAGTTCGGCGCGGCCGACTTTGAGAAGCCATAACTTTTTTCTAAGTTTGCCAATTCAAATATTATTGGTATCATCAGAAAGCTCTATATGTGCTTGATTAATCTTGTCAAAATCAAAAAATCCATCCATATATAAGAAAGTTATGACCTGTCGCGCCGAACTGTGCAGAAAAGTCTGTTTTTTGAGATTTTTTGGCCATAACTTTTTTGTATATTTTCAAAATTTTTTCAAATTTAGCAGGTTGATAGATCTAGTCAAGAGCTTTCAATAATAGCTAAATTGTTTAATTTGAACGAAAAATAAAAAAGTTATTGCTAGTTGCGCCGAACTGAGTGGTCCAGGGATTTAAAAAACCATCCTAGAATCTTCAAACCAAGCTAAGCACGGTTTTCGTGCGTTTCAGAAAAAATTATGGATTTCCATATTCTGCAGCCCTAGTAATGATAAACACTCTTCTATGGGTTTTCGGGGTCGCTGGTCACGATTTTACAAATCCCTGACTCGATTTCGAACAAAAAGTCGAAAATTTTAAATTTCGATTTTTGAATTCAAAAGGTTCACCTAACAAAAAATTGTGTTCAAAAAAGTAGTGAAAGAACATAACTTTTTATTCGCTGGACCAAATTTTTTGAAATTTTACAGGCATATAGAGCTTGCCAAAGAGCTGTCTAATGATATTAAGAATGTTTGATTTGGTTGTCTCTGAGAAAAGTTATATCCATTATATCCAACGACGCTAAACTGACTCCCACCCAAAAAAAGAAAAAGAAAAGAGAGTTCGAGGGAGAGGGAGAAAAGTTTTCTTTTTCCCTATTTTTTTTTGACTTGTCCTTCCCTTTTTCCATTTCCTTTTATTTATTCTTTTAGCATCGCTTTTCCCTGCAAATTCTGCTGATTATTTTGTTTTGTTTTTTCGACCAAAGGACGGACCACCACTTTTGCCCCTTTTCTTTTACTATATATTTTTGGTGCTGGTGCATTTCTTAAATTCCGCCACCTATGCGCGTTTCTTAAATCCGCCATTTTTACTATTTTTTTGAATATATCTAGTCATAACTTATTTCAGAAGCAACCAAATTAAATAATCTTGGTATTGTAAAATAGCCCCTAAATTGCTCTATTTCCTTGATAAATTTCATTAAGTTAAAAAAAAATTGGAGCTAAAAAACTGAAAAAAATTGCCATAACACTTTAAAAAATTAACGAAATTTTTTGAAATTTAGAAAACTAATAAAGCAATACGAATACTATCGTACAATACCAAGATTGTTTAATTTGGATGCTTCTGAATAAAGTTATGACTAGATATATCCAAAAAAATAGTAAAAATGGCGGATTTAAGAAACGCGCATAGGTGGCGGAATTTAAGAAATGCACCAGCACCTATATTTTTTGCTTTTTGTGCTAATATTTGTCCTATCTCTCTTTCACTGTGCACTTTTTTTAATAGAGCAGCCATTTGCCAAGAAATCCTTGCCATATTTATTAATTATTAATTTATTTATTATTTTTTTCCATCGTTCGTCACACCGTCCCAAATTTGGAGCCAAAAAAACAGCAAAAAAAAAAAGGAGGGGAGAGGAACAAAAGGCCGAAGGAGCAACAAAAAATTCTGCAACGGCAAAGGCCGCAGCTGCACCGCTTTCCAAATTGGCAATTTGCTGCGGCGGTGTTGGCAAACGAAAGAATTGAAGTGAATGTCGACGAATGGCCAATGAGTTACCGGGCGGCGTATTTAAAGCCGAAAGGGGCAGCACTTTCAGCACAAACACTGTGCTATTCTTCTGTCATTGTAAAACAAATTCCAGTGAACCACGGGAAAGGACAAATGGACAAAAAAGTGATCATCGGAAAGATTCCATAAAATTTGAGTGAATTTCTTCGACGCGCTTTTCCAAAGCACAATTAATAATGGAAAAGACACTGAACAATTTTTTTTTACTTCCAATGGTCCCACTTACCTTTTCCAAGCCGTTATAAATTCATTTCCTAAGGTTCAAAGAAGAATCTGTCCCTCCCTCCCCTCCCCCACAATCGACCACCACACGTGTCCCTCCTCCCCCACCTCTCCCACCCCTCCCCCCTCTCCTCCTCCCCCCCCCCGTCTCTCCTTTCCTCTTGCCTTCGCCCCCTCTGCTAACGGACCACCAAATTATCATTTTTTCATCCATTGTTATTCTTTGCACTTCGATTCATAATTTGTATGTCGTTAAATCATCCAAAAAATTAATTATTGCAGAAAATGCGTGTTGGGATTTTTGTTAAATTTCGCCATTTTTACAGTTTCCCGAACATAATTCGTCATAATTTTGCTCAAAAGCAATTAACACAAATAATCTTGGTATAGAAATTATCTTCGTATAATCCGATAGCTTTCGATTGATTCTATTAGCCTTCCAAATTCAATAGCATAAATTTACGAAGGTTGGGCTGTGAAAGTGGAAAAAATTTATTCTTTGGCCATATTTTTCTTAAAACTTTATCAACTTTTTGAATGGTTAATAGAGCCATTTAAACTATCGGACGATACTAAAAATATTTAATTTAGTTGCTTTTGAGTAAAGTTATGACGAATTTGTTCGGGAAACTGTAAAAATGACTTAGCACCCAGAAAATGAATTAGGTATAAACAAATGCTCAAGTTCTCAACGACAGCTTTAAGTGCTTATTTTGATGGCCAATTACAAATTGCAAATGTGATGAGTGGTGACTAATTGGCTCTTTATGTTTTTTGCCCGGTGTTACCGTAACCAAAAGACTCTTTCGCCCATCCGTTTTTCCTTTTGAACTACTGAAAATGCCATTTTTTCCAGCAGTTTTTTCCTCTATTTGTTTTTGTCCTTTTCACTTTCATCATTTCCAAACATTTCGTCATCGTCGTCCCCTCTTCTTTTTTTTTTTGGCCGTTTTATCATCGTGATTTGGAAAACCACCTCTCTCTCTCTCTCTCTTTTGCTTTCCTTTCCCTCTCTCTCTCTCTCTTTCGCTTCCCTTTCTCTCTCGCTTCCCTTTCTCTCTCGCCTTCCTCGGTCTCTCTCTATCTCCCCTTTAAGAATATTTCCCCAAAAATTACTCCTTCCTCCATTATTATCCCCCCCCCCACCCAAAAAGGCATTCCTTTTGCTCTTAAGCAATATCAGCGAAAGCAAACAAACAGAGCACAAATGGTCCGAGGAAGCTGTGTTTTGCTTTGTCCCATTTATTTCCTGTTGATTGCTATCGGCCAATCACTGCTAATTTGTGTGGCCGGGCGAACGGTGGAGAGACGACGACACATTGTGTAAGGGTCAGAGAGAGAGACCAATTGGGGGGGGGGGGGTTGGGGGGTTGGGGGAAGGGGGAAGGGAAGGGAGAAGAAAAAGGGGGAGAGGGAAAGAGAAGGGGAGGAGAGAAGTGGGAGGGAAAGGGAGGGAGGTTGATCCATAGGAGAGGCCAATTGGGCTTTACTCTGGGGGATTTATTATTTTGATTGGTGGCTGGGATTCGAATGAGCACTTTAAGGCGGGGGGGGGGGTCATTAGGTTGATCAAATGATTACATTTTCTTTAATCTCTGGCCGTTACTTGCCACGATTAGCGCTTAATTACCTGTGTCTTGTTTAGCCCTAACATTTTTCCACTTTTAAGACATTTTTTTGGTGTTACAATTTCAGCAATGCAATTCGGCCTATTCGGCCCCCCTCTTTTGGCAATGGCCCATTAATTGGCGGTTTCGTATTGGCCCCTCTTCCGTCGTCGGCAGAGTCCAAAGAAGACATTGTGGACAAACACTGTTGGATTCGTGTGGCTGGTCAAGGCAAAAAGGTCAATTTCGAAAGTGGTTAACAGGGCAAAATGTGACGCAAGTGATAATAATTTGCGCAATCTGTGCCAAATGGCCTAAGCCTTCCTCCGCTTTGTTTTGGTCTTCCAAAAGTACTTTTAGCAATTCTTTTTTGAGTTCGTCGTGTTTTTTAATAAGGGCGGACAAATAAAATGGGCAGCGATTGCCGAAGGGAGAGGGAAGGATTTGAGAAGAATTTGTGAATTGATGCCGACGGGGGGAGGAGAGGAGGGGAAAGCGGATGAGCAGCCGATGGGAAGAGGGCAATGAGCAGCAGGGGATGATCATCGAAAACAAAACACACTTTGGCAAAGTTAAAGTGGATGCTATATTTGAAGTTCAAAAGAATTTGCGAAAACAAGCCCAAGGGGGGGGGGGGGGAGGAGGTGGGAAAGGCTTACGGTAGCGAGAGTTAAATTTTGCAACAATTAATAGATGTACTTTATACTCCGGACAAGAACAGAGGGGGGATCTGTGCGGCTGTGACTTCCCGGATAAGTTCCGGGAACCTTCGGCCCCGTTGAAATGGGTATTTTGGGCCGGGTTTCGGTCCAACATCGATTCTCTTTCCCGTTTTTTTCAATGTTTGTCACTAGCCCACTCAGAAATGAACCCGAAATTCTTAACAAATCATCATTTATTATTTTGCCAATTTGCCCCTTTTGCAGGCGTTCGATGTGCACGGCACTTGCATCGAATTAGGCATGGGGACATTCGCCTGTCAGAACCGACAGTTTCTGGATCCCCACAACATTTACTGCAAGTTTCTGGACCAGTGAAGTGACGGCCGTTTTGCAGATTCCGACTTACAAAGTGTTTGTCTGTACTTTTACTATTGCCGATACCGTATTCTCTCTCGCCTCTCTTTCTCTCTCTCACTCTCTCTCCTCTCTTTCTCTCTCTCTCCTCTCTTCTCTACTCTTCTCTTTTCTCTCTCTCTCCTCTCTTTTCTCTCCTCTCTCTCCTCTCTTTCTCTCTCTCTCCTCTCTTTCTCTACTCTCTCTTTCTCTCTCTCTCCTCTCTTCTCTACTCTCTCTCTTCTCTCTCTCCTCTCTTTCTCTACTCCTCTCTTTTCTCTCTCTCCTCTCTTCTCTCTCTCACCTCTCTTTCTCTCTCTCTCTCTCTTTTGTTTACTGTATCTATCGCTTTTTAAGAAGCAAATAAAACCGGACAATATTTTGCACAAATTCGCTCAACCGAACAAAAGCGGTAATTCCTTTGGCTTTGATGGCTCTTTCTGTTGCACATAATTGGCCAGTGACGTTGCCCTTCCCTCGCCGAGACGCCCACCTTTTGTTGGGTCCGTGGGAATTATTTTGTTGGGTAAAGTACAAAAAATATTCCTTTTTTGGCGTCCAGTGACCGGAAAGACACTCAAACAAATTAGGGAATGTTTTTCTCGGCGAATCGTGAAATATCAAATTTCTTACAATTTTAATGGGAAAATATTTGTGGCGGGGGGAGAAATTTGTGGCAACGGACGGTGCACAGTTTGGCATTTCGGTGCGGAACTGAGTGCCTTTTTTTCCTTTTTTCCCATTATAAATTGGTGAATCATTCGACAAAATTCGCTCTCATTCCGCGAAGCGAACTCAAAATAACCAATTCCAATTAAATGAAAGGCAAAAAATAGTGAAATGCAATCGTTAGAATTTTAATTAAAAATTCCAACAAATTTGCACAAATATAAAAATAAAAATATTTTATCCGATTTACGAGCGGACGTTGTGCTTTGTGCTGAAAAATGATGGAGAGGACGGACAAAGAAAAGGAAAGGCAAAGGCAAAGAATTGGGTGGCCATTTGGGAATTATGGAAATGAAAAGGGCAAATTTGAAATCCAATTTTAGGCCAATTAAATCGAATTTTTGGAATGGAGAGAAGAAAAAATTATATTCATCCCTTTTTTCAGATATAAAATGCAAAAAAAAAAAAAAAATTTGTTTGAGTCGCCTCATAAATTGGAATTTCCCTCCGGAATTTTACGAATTTTGCCTCCTTTTGAAAATATCCTCCTCCTTTTGCTTGCCATTTGCACTTTCTTTGTCCCCTTTTTTTCCTTTCTCCATTTGCTTTTCACTTTGGGCCACTCGTATCCCAATTGGTCATTTGGCCGGGCTTTTGTCCGTCCGTTGTCCTCTACCATAATCCTTTCCTTTCCCTTTGCTACCATAATCCTTTCCTTTCCCTTTCCTACCATAATCCTTTCCTTTCCCTTTGCTACCATAATCCTTTCCTTTCCCTTTGCTACCATAATCCTTTCCTTTCCCTTTCCTACCATAATCCTTTCCTTTGCTCCCCCCCCCTCGGTGCCCCTTCAACTCATTAGGGAAGTTGCGTAAGAGTGAACCCTGCGGAATAACATCAACAATAATTCCCACCAATTAGAGGAAGACAACAACAGTGTGACCCACCTCCCGATGGGGTAATGGGAAAGGGGAGGGGAGGAGAGAGAATGAGGGGAATGACAAGGAAGTACCTGAGATGGCAAAAGCAACGTATGCTAAGGGGGGACAAATGCAATATTAAGGCAGACAGAGATTTGGCGAAAAGGGGAGGGGAGAGAAAGGTGGGAGGAAGAGAAAGGGAGGGGAGGGAAAAAGAGGAGAGGGAAAGGGAGGGAGAGGAGAGAAAGGGGGGGAGAGGAGAGAAAGGGGGGGAGGGAAAGGGAGGGGAGGGAAAGGGAGGGAGAGGAGAGAAAGGGGGGGAGAGGAGAGAAAGGGGGGGAGGGAAAGGGAGGGGAGGGAAAGGGAGGGAGAGGAGAGAAAGGGGGGGAGGGAAAGGGAGGGAGGGGAGAGAAAGGGGGGGGGGAGGGAAAGGGAAGGAGGAGAGAGAAAGTGGGGGAGGGAAAGGGAGGGGAGGGAAAAAGAGGAGAGGGAAAGGGAGGGAAAGGGAGGGGAGGGAAAGGGAGGGAGAGGAGAGAAAGGGGGGGGAGGGAAAGGGAGGGGTAGGTTTGTGCCAAGTGATGCCTATAAAACAACGACAAAACAGCCAAAGGGGGGGGGGCAATTTGGAGGAAGGCATTTGCGAAAACACTGAGGGCACCGTAGCAGCAGAAGCAAAAGCAAAGTGCAGTGGAGGAATGGCATGGATTAATTCCGTAATAAAAAAATAGGTCAGAGGAAGGATTTGTAGTCGAATCGTTCAGTTTGGCTTCCGCTTAACGGCCCAAAAGTCGTTAATTACCCCCCCCCCCCCTTTGTGTAAGATTATTGTTTTTATTTTATTTTATTATTGTTATCGTTTATTATTATTTTATTACCCCTCTCAGGCTTCTCCGACCGTACATTTATTTATTATTTATACATACATTATAAGTACATTCCATATGCTATAATTTTATTATTCACAAAAAATTGGCGAATAAAAAGAAATTCAATTTAATTTTTCAATAAAAATTTCGCCATTTATTGTGTTCAATTGAATTATCAAATTCACATAATTAAGGATTTGTTTTAACAAAAAAAGCCAATGCCAAAAATAGCGCATTAATTGCTCACTAATTGGACCCCACCGGCGAAGCGAACGATGCAAAAATGACATGTCGTAACAAAACGAAAAAGGAAGGGACAATTGACAAAATGTGCCAATGTCAAGCCATTTAATATTACAACAAAACGCAAATGTATCAAAATGTATCAATCATTCCATCAACTCGCATCATCCTCATTTTAGAAGTAATTTTAAAAATGAAATTTCATTTACAACTTTGAAAATTAATATTAAAAAATAAAGTGATTTTTTTAAAAAGAAGGGGGCGAGATAGAAAAGGAGGGAGAGAATCAGAGAAAACTGAGGGGCGAAAAACCCCTGTCATTTAAAAAGAAAGAAAGTGAGATAGGAGAGGAACTGATAGAGAGAGAAGGCGAGAGAGAGAGAGAGAAAAGAAAGATGGCGGGGAGAGAGAGAGTATAGGGAGAGAAAGAGAGCGAGAAGGGCGGAAGAGGGAGAGAGAAAAGGTTTTGGGATAGATAGTGAGATAAAGGAAAGCGAAAAAACTTGTCATGAAAAAAGAAAGAAGTATGAGTGAAAGGGACAGCTAGAAAGAGAGAGAGAGAGAAAGAATAAGAAAGAGGAGGAAAGGGGGGGGGGAAAGCGAAATAGAGGAGATAATGGAGGGGGAAGGGAGAGAGAAAGACTCTATGGAGAGAGAGAGAGAGAGGGAGGGGGGAGAAAAACTCAAGATCCTCCAGATGAAAATTTAAAAAACCTGGCTGGCATTTTTCTCGGTATAGCCAGAAAATCTATAAATTTAACCTATTTGTTAATAATAGATTTTTTGAGCCTAAATGACAAATTTTGAGGCTTTTTGAGACAATTTCTATGCTTTTTCCAATAAAAATAAAACTCACAACAATCTCAAAAATTCACATAGAAAATATAACTCATTTTCCTCTCTCAAAAAAACAAAACAAATTTTTGCTAAAGCCTCAAACCTTAAAGCTCCATAATTTAATTTCAAATAAGGCAAATTCCTCCCCAATTCCCACTGAGTCGGTCGGTGGGTTTACAACTGTCCAACTCGGCTCATTCCCTCACTAATATTAATATTAATATGTCATAGTGCAGATGGACAAGACATTCCATTAGCTTTGAAAGGCATTTGCCGTCGGCGATGGCATGTGCCAACCACCGACAAATTGTGTTTTGAGGCCACAACGAATGTCCGGGTGAGCAGTGGCGATTTGTACGTTATTTGTATTTGTATTGCCTTCCTCCCCAATTCACATTAAATATTAAATCCGCCGGTGCAAACTTTGTGCTCGGCCAACGGACAGTGACAGACTTTTTCTCTTTATTCCTTGTCGCTTGCTCTCTATCTCTCTTTCTCTTATTTTCTCGCTCTTCCGCTCTCTTTTTGCCATTCGTTCTCACTTTTCTCCCTCCCATTCTTCTTATATCCCTCATTTCTATTTTTCTCCGACAATTTATTCACCCTCTATTCTTTGCTTTCTCTCTTTTCTCTCCTTGCCCTCTCTCTCTCTCTGTTTCCTCCCGCCCCCTCTCCTCCTCTCTCCCCCTCTCCTCCTCTCTCCCCCTCTCTCCCCCTCTCCTCTCCTCCTCTCTCCCCCCTCTCCCCCCCTCTCCTCCTCTCTCCCCCTCTCCCCCCCTCTCCCCCCTCTCCCCCTCTCTCCCCTCTCCCTCCTCTCTCCCCCTCTCCTCCTCCTCTCTCCCCCTCTCCTCCTCTCTCCCCCTCTCCTCTCCTCTCCTCCTCTCCCCCCTCTCCCCCCCTCTCCCCCTCTCCCCCCCTCTCCCCCTCTCTCCCCCTCTCCTCCTCTCTCCCCCTCTCCCCCTCTCTCCCCCTCTCCCCCCTCTCTCCCCCTCTCCTCCTCTCTCCCCCTCTCGTCATTCTTAAAATGGAAGTGGGCGTGTCCCTCGCCTCCCCTCCGCTCCCATCCCCTTCCCTCCCCTTCCCCTCCCTCCCCTTTTCCCATTTCCTTCACCTTTTTCCGTCTGGTCGCCCCTCCCTCTCTCCTCGCCCCGAGGGATTTTAAAAGGCCGCGCAAAAACAGCAGCGGCACATTTTTTCTTACGCAAAAGGCAATCGCCGCTAACCTCAAAAAGTCCGGCCATCACCTCAAAATTTTTGCATTCAGAGAAAAGAATAAATTTTCATTTGACCAAGCCAACGTAACGGACGAAATTTGAAAGGAACCAAAGATTGACTCATCGCATAATACAATGGTAACTTAAAAATGGGAAAAAAATTAATTTAAATTGCCAAACTCACCCTATTTAAGACGACAGTGTTTTGCCACTTAACTTCTGCCCAAAACTCTGCCGAATTCGACTCGAAAATGGCACTGCTCCAGCCGCTCTTCCGTGGCGCCTCGTGCCAATGCCGACGACCGCCACTCGCCAACATTCTGTCCTCCCTGAAGATGCTGCCCCTGTCGTTGCTGCTCACTCTGTCCATGCTTCTTTTGGCCACCCCGTCCGCCTGTTCAGCTTTGGCACATTTGCCAATGTCCGCCACCATTGGCGACTCTTTGTCATTGCTTCATCCCTCCGCTTCTTCTTCGTCGTCATCAGAAGAGTCCGTCCGAAAGAGTCCATTGGACGAAGCAAAGGCCGAACAATGGGAAGAGGAGGAAGAGCATCAGCTAATGTTGAAAGGCATGAAGATGAAGCAGGAGCAGAACCAGTTGAAGAAGAACGCACAGCGAATGATTGTGAAGAGACAAATGAAAAGAGCGGCGATGGACGACGACGACGAGGGCGAAAAGCAGACGGGGGACGAACAGCAGCAGGATGGGGAGGAGGAGCAACAGAGTTGCACTGTTCGCGTCCAAGTGGTGGGTGACAAAAAAAACAAATTTAGGGGGAGGAAAATTAGGGGGAGGGCACCAACAATTTGTTGGCACTCTCTCACAAAATGAGCAAATCCACGCTGCTTATGCAATTGGCAACACATTTCGCAAAATGCGTCCAAATCGCGGTCCGCTTGCTCGGCTTTGTCCGCGACTTTTCCCTTTTTGACAAGCGTTTTGCCGCCCTTCCCCCCCCCCCGCCCCCATTAATCCGCTTGTTTTTTTCTTCGAAGAGTAACTTGCTTTTATCCACTACAAAATTCCACAATCATTCATTTTTAAAAGTCTCTCGGAACAAAACAATTTCCGAAATGCGTTAAGTGCGTCTTTTGGTTGCCTTTTTTCGTGCCAATAATCTTCCCCCCCCCTTTTTGTGCCTTCGTCGGCTGAGTCCGTCTGCCATCCGTCCCAATCAGCCAAATGGCAAGCGAACTTTGGGAAAAACAAAAAAATTGCCGTGTTTTTCTCACAGAGCCAAATAGTACAACAAATTCAAAAAGAGGGTGGGGACCTTAAGTTTTTGGACTTTATTCGTTACGCCGTTGGGAACGGAAGAGATTATTTGGTGAGTGTTCCATGGAGAGGAGAAAATATATGTTTGAAAATGATCTTTGTGAACCACAGTCCATTTGTGTGGGATACGGTAAGGGATGTTGATGAAAATAAGCCAATTAGGTGTCTTATTGTAGCGGGTGTTTACGGTACAGAGATTCCATGCAAAGGTAAAAACACCAAAAACAGATAATTAATTTGCTCAACTCCGTTGGGAAAATATAACGGAATTGTCCGTGTCCGAATTCCCACGTTTTCCTCAAAATGGAAACATCGAAAGACGGAGTGCCAAAAAAGGAACAGAAAATGTTACCCGAAAACAGTGCTCCCGAGGGGCCTCTCTCAACATTTCTGTTCCCAAATTGGGTGTTTTCCAGCGGCGCCGTCGCCCGTCATTCTTCGCTCACTAATTGTTTTTGTCCCGTGGTAATTTTGTTTTCCTTCCGTTTATTTCGTTGTCGGTTTCCCTTTTTGTTAATGCCATCGCCCCCCTTTCCTTTCCTTTCCTTTTTTTCTTCTGTCAGTACTTTCCTTTTCGCCTGCTGTTGCCCCTCCTCCGCTTCACATGTTTTTCTCTTTTTTTCCTTCTTTATTTATTTTTTTCTTTTTTTGGCAACAAAAAATGGAATTTTTTTTTTGAGAAATTCTTTCGGAAAAAGGTAAACAAAGCATTCCGAAAGTGGCGTGAGACAAAAAAAAGTGTGATGCAATAAGTAAAATGATGATATTTTTGAACGGCGAGAGGGAAAGAGGGGAGGAAAAGGAGGGGAGAGAGCGGGGGGGGGGGGGGGAGAGGGGGGAGGCATAGGGGGAACACGGGATGCACTCGAAGACGTCGCCGGACGAGTTTTTAATATATTTTTTGAGAATTTTTAAACCGCTTAACATCTGCTTAATCGTATAGTTTCTAAACAGTTAGAACTTTCAAATAACATCAAGTTATTAGAAATTAGTGGGTCACACCCAACCGAAAAACCAAACATAATCAAATACAACCGTCCGTCCGTCTCCCTATTTGGTGATCCTTATCTTCACCGACCCCACGCCGGAGTGCGTTTGGTCCTTCTCCAAAAGCGGTGACGCGGGGGTGGCGGGAAAAAATGCACCTTTCTTCACCGGCGGGGCGGAAATGAAAAACACATTTTCCTCCCAGCACAGACGGACAAAAACGAAAGAAAACGGGGGGGGGGGGAGTAATAATGTGTGGGCGGGAGAGGGGGAAGGGACGCGTGATTACATATTTATTGTAACGGCGGTAATGGGTTGGCCCATAAAAGGGGCGAAAGCACCCGACAGACAGACGATAAGAAAAAGGAAAAATGAACGAACAAAACAATCATTCATTATTTAAAGGATGACTAAGTCTGTGGACAATAAAAATACGTAGACAGAGACGGACAGACGGACAATTGACGGACGGAAGGAAAAGGGAGAGACATTTGAAATTGCGGGGGTTGGCATTACGCCAAAATAGCGGGTGAGGGGGCGGCGGTGGGGAGCGGTGAAGAGGGAAAGGAGGGGAAAGAATGTCGCCTCGCCGGCGGGACTTGTCGGCGATTTTTGGCCCAATTCCCCCGCCCTGTTGGGTTTATTTTTGGGAGTGTCTGCTGTCCTTGCCCCATTGTTTGTCTTGTTTTCGATGTTGTCTGATAAAAATGACCTTGAGAAATTGTTGTGATTTGCAAAAAAGCGAAGGAAAGGGGAAAGAAAAATGTAAAAGAAAAAGAGAAAACAAATATAAAGAGAGAGAGACAGAGAGAAAGAAACAAAGTGATCACACAAATTGGAGGGTCATAAAGAGAAAAAGAAAAGCGAGGAAAGAGAGAGAAAGAGCGAAAGAGAGAGATGGACGGGTGATAGACAGAAAGAGATAGAGCGAGAGAGAGAGAGAGAGAAGTGATCAGACGATGAGGGAATATAAAGGGAGTGAGAGAAGTGCATTTTTTTTTGTAAGCAATTTCGGATCATTTAATTATGTAATTATTGACCATTAAATCAGCCCTTTCTCTGTCCCGTCATTCTTTTTTTTCCTTCCGGCTTCTTTCTCTTTTTTTTTGTCTTACCCACAAATTAAAAAAATTGTAGCCAATGCAGTGCCATTTAATCACATCATTTCCGTCCATTCATTTGTCCTTTTGTTTTAATATTCTTTGGTTTTCAATTAAATACAAAAAAAAAGGTAAAGAGTTAAAGTGCATTTTTAAAAATATTAAATTGCTTTTGCCATTTTCCTTTTCCCTCCCCCTTTCTCTTGTGTTTATCGTCTGTCTGTTCGTCCCCCCTCCCCCTTTCTTCCCCCTTTCTCTCCTGTCTCTCCCCTCTCTCCCCTCCCCCCCCCCCTCTCTCTCCCGCTCCCCCACGTGCGTTGTCTGTCTGCCTCCCTTGTGACATCTTTGGTTTTTTGGAGTGCATACGCAATAGACTCCCCTCGTGGCATTCTTTGGCACTTCCGGGTCGCCCCCCCCGGCATTTTTGCATTTTTTCGGTCATCACTTTTTTTCTTTCTTTTTCTCTCAATCTGTATTAGTCATTCTTCATTATCATCTTGCTACATCATATTCTTCATCTTCATTGCTTTTCCCCCCACCACAAATCATTGTAAAATTTTGTGCCCGCCTCCGCTTTTTTGCTCAATGTCTTCCGGCTAATAACAAAGCAATTATTTGGGGGAGGGCGAGGGGAAGAGGAGGGGGGGGGGGGTAATCCGAGAAAGAAAAGGAGAGAAAGGACCGACCTTCGGGGGAAAGAATACGGTATGAGAGAGGGCAAAGGGCAACGGATTCCCTTGAGGCGCGAATAAAGGAGCAAAGGGATGACGGACAAAGTGACGAAAGGGACAATTTATCCAACAAATAGCCAAGGGGAAAAACGGCACAAATGCCAAAACCGATGCGCACATATGCCCCAAAAAACAACTGTTGTTTCTATTTTTCTCCCGAAGAAAAAACGACGGAAAGAGCAAAAATTATCCCAAAAAAAGAAGGCAATAAAATTTTAGAATAATTTAAAAATGAAATTAAACAAATTTATAAGGGAGGGCAAAAGTGACATACTCAAAATAAACTTAAATTAGAGCGATTGATTGCAAAAATTCATAAAAAGATAAACGTTTTCTTGCAAATATTTCGTCGCGCAATGCCAAAAAGGGAAACATTCTCCGAGGGAATCAGCCAAATATATAAAAATCTAATTAATTAATTAATGATTTCATTAAATATTAATTAAAGGAGCAAATTTAAAAAAAAGAAACACAACAAAACACAATAATTCTTTGTCCAATTTCAGGTCAAAAAAGTGAAAGGAAAGTGCATTCGTTTGCACGGAGGTCAAAGCGCGTGTCAAAGTGCGGAATTTTTGGACCCGGTGAACGAGGACTGCATGTTCAGTTGAGGGGCCGAAGAGGGAGGAAGAGACACGGCACGGCACAGCACAAAAACACCCAAAGGCACCACCAACACAAAATAGCAGCATAATACATATTTTGAGCCATTTTGAACAAATTAAGGAATTATAATCCAATTATCCATTTTGAAAGGTCGAATTCCTCACTTTTGTCATCACTTCCTGTCTAAAATAAGTTTGGCATTTTGGATTTTCATCAAAAAAGAAGCCCTATTTGGCAATTCCAAGCGGCGGAAGAGTGGCCAAGGTTAAAGAATGGAGGGGGGGGGGGACTTCTTCTGTTCTCCCCTCTATCCCCCCCCCCCCCCCGAATTCATTCTTCAAATATCAATTCCCAACATCCACCACACCAACACAAACTTTCATTTCTAAACTAAACGTGTACCTTTCGTTTTAATTAAGCAATTAAGGTCCATTAACTAATGCTTTATTTCTTCTGCTTTCCTTTTTTTTCTTTCCTTTTGAAACCTTCTCAAATTGAGAAAAAACAGTCTGTCTGTTCCGTTCTCATATTGTTGCTGCTTCGTCCCCTCCCACAATCGAACCAAATTATTATTATTATTTTATTTTTATCTCTCTGTTTCTTTCTTTTAATTGATCTCATTAAATAAATATGTAACTTATTAGCAACAACAATTTGATGATTAATGATTATGACTTTGATGATGCCCCTTTTCTGCCGTTTTTAGCCACACATTTCACCCCCCCCCCCCCCAAATGTTTGCGTATTTATAATTTGTGAAATGATGGCATATCAAATAAATTTGTTGTTAGCTTTTTTCACTACTTATTATGTACATATACATATATTTGGTCAAGTGTTTCCGTTTTTAACTGGTGCTGGGGAGGGAGGGAATTAAGACTACAAATAGTTCATCCCTCCCTTTGGGTTGGTTCATTATGCTGACAGATGGGCGATTTCATCTGACCTTTTCGAATGATCTTTTGGCCATAATGATGGGTGGGGAGGGTGGAGGGATTAAGTCAAGTCGATTTGGCATTTTCTAACCCAAAATGGGACAATTACTTTACAGGGTTTTTGGTGGTAAATTCGTTCATGCTTTTTTATTGCTTATTTTATTACAATTAATAAATAGAGACCGATTTTTGAGGCATATGTGCGCACTATTTCAGATATATTAAGCGTAAATAACACCTTTCCACTTTGTTTGAAGCTTCTACGATGACCTTTATAATGCCCTTTTCGGGTTTTTCGTGCTTTAAATGCCTTTTTGGCATTTTGGTGCCTTTTTTTTGGCATTTTTGGGTGGCTTTTTAATCATAAGAAAAATGGCAACAAAAAAAAAATAGACCCCTAAGGGTCGGCTTTTAAATTTTTGTAAAATACACGCCCCTTAAGAAAGGAAAATTTGACAGAAAATTTGCCCCATAAATAGAAGTTCTTCGTAAAGGTTAAGAGTGTATTTTATTTCGCTTTTAACGTCAAAAAGCGAAAATGCGAAAGGCGAAACTCGCAACATCCCATTTATAAGTATTTTAAGAGCATCTTCCGAAAATAGTCAGATAACTCCTTCATATCGGTCCTAAAACCTGAAAATGGCTAAAACCAGGGTAAATTCGGAAAAATTCCTAGGCGGTTGTGAAAATTTTATTGAGAAAAATAAATAAGGCGTTCTTAACAAAATGCCATTTGAATTCGAACCAAAATTGATTATTTTTAATTTTTCAATGTCACATAAAAAATCATACACTGTCAAAGATGCCAGTAAGCTCGTAATAAAATATCTTATTTTTTTAAGTCGTTACAATTTTTTTTTGAGAATCCAACCCCCTAATTTTTTTTTAAAAATCCAACCCCCTAGTTTTTTTAAAAATTTTTCATGAAGGGTGATATTTATGGTCGTGTCTTTTTTTTTTATGGTCGTGTAAACTGCAATAGAGCCTTTTTTTTGAAAAAAAAAATTTTAACTAGGACTAGGCTTTCGAGGCTAGGGTTAGGTTTCAAAAAAACTAAGCGGGTTAAGTTTTCACATCAAAATTTGGAGTCTGTAAAGTTTACAAAAAAATTTGAGGGGGCTGTTTTCATAAAAAAAAATTAGGCGGTTGCTTGTTTTTAAAAAAACTAGGGGGGTTAAGTTTTAAAAAAAATTTTGGCTATGTAATTTTCTCTATTTTTGGCTTGGGGCCGAAACGACCCCGGGGCCGAAACGTGCCCGGGGCCGAATCGTGGGGGCCGAAACAACCCCGACCCTTCTCTAACAGTCTCCAATTTTGGCGCACTGTCTATTTATATTTATTTGGAGAAAAACATCCCACACTCAGGGATGCGATTTTGCCCTTTTTAGGGGCATTTGCCCCTATTTTGGGGGTCTTGCCCTATTTTGGACTTTCGTTATCGCATCCCTGCCCACACTTCTATGCTCATAACTTTTGATCAGGGTTGCCGTCTTCTTATTTCTAAAATTTGTTCTTATTTGGAGTGGTTTCATCTTAAAAACAGAAAATGTTCTTATTTCTAAAATTTTTCTTTAGGGTTTTTTGGTTAAAAAAGTAATAAAAGTGCTTGACTTTTTTGAAAAATTAAGAAAATTTGGCATAAAGTTTGCTATTTTTTTAAGATTTTAAATATTTTTAATCAAAATCCTTCTTTTGCAATTGCGATACGTTTACAAATCCTAACCAAATTTTCAATGTGGCTTTTAAAGTTTTTCGAAAAAACGATTCTCAAAAATTAACATTTTTGTGCAAAATATATTCGAAAATCTTAAATTTTCAAAATTTCCCCGCGGCGCTTATCGGCACCGCCGTACCCCGCCCCTTACTCTCTATTCACATGAAAAATTTTTCAAATCGAGGCTTTTGACCCCAAATGATTTTGTTTTTTCTTCCGTCCCGAATACAAGAAACTAATGGAGTTTCTTTCAAACGTAAAGTATGCCTGTTAACCGGGGTTCCCAGATAAAATTTTCCAAGATGAGGACATCGCAGGTAAAAAATAATATTTAAGAAATTCTATGTGAATGGGGGTCCGGTGGTGCCGAGAAAATTTGAAAATTTATGGCCCATTGTTAACAGATTTCTCAAAAATAGTTATTTTGGGTCCTTTTTAATTTTCAAAAGGATTGAGTGTCACAGGCGCCGCCGGGAGAATTAAAAAAATAATAATAATTGTGAAAAATTCATTCTAAATTTTTACCTTAGAGTAAGATTCGAAGAAAAGCGATCTTATTTTAAAGGTTTTTAGCATATAAAAATCCGAGCCCAACTAATTTTTTTGATACATGTTTTGAAAAATAAACGATTTTGTTGTTAATTAAATAGAGGAAAATGCCAAACTGGGAATTCTATCTATGCATTAAATGTCATTTGCTACTTGTTAATTTTAGATTCTAAAAATTAGATTACACAAAAGTAAAATGGTCCACGAGAATATTCATTGGTCTCGTCCGCGCAAGTTCGGCCCCGGCTCACGCTCATGCCGTGTCTGCTTCAACCATCATGGGCTGATCCGCAAATATTCGTTGAATATTTGCCGTCGCTGCTTCCGCGAATATGCCTCCGATATTGGATTCAAAAAACTCGATTGAATTGATGGACCAAGTCCGAGTATTCTGCCGGAAAGAAGCATTGTTTTTCAACTGCTATTTGTTGTTGTTGTTTTTCTTCATTTGATGGAGATAAATGCCTAATGCACTTTAATTTGTTCTTTCGAATGGTAAATTACTAGCTTTGCTACATTTAGATTATTTACGTCCCAAGATATGCTTTTTCGTTTCGTATTCTAGACCATTTTTAGTATCAAAGGGGAGGAGAATTTCATCGATGAACCACTGTATTCCTGACCGAAAGCTGCAGCCCGATGGCGCGCCCATCCATAACGGGGTCATTATCACTTCACCGTTGCCGGGTAACATCGTGCATCTTGTATTTCGGGACAAAGACTCGCCACTTTTTGCAATGCCGCGAGGACTGTAAGAACTTTAAAAGGGTTAAGAATGTTTTTCTGTACCGAAATTTTGGATAGTACCTCCCTGTTGTCCATTTTTATTTTTTCGGTTGGGTCATTTGGCCATCAACTTCATTTATTTTTCATTGTCAGTTTCGTCTGCAAAAATCCGTATGGGATGAAGAACGCGCAAATTCTTCGTCACGAAAAAACATTGGAATTCGGCGACACCATCATTTTCACGGCCGACGAGCGAACAGACACAGTGCTTGATTATGAGAAGGGATTGCAAGTGTTTGAGACGGACTGCAATTATGGCAAATATTTAGTAAGTTAGGATGAATTACCAAATTATTAAGCATCCAATTATCATGGATCAAAAACTTCAATTGTAGGTGAAATCGGTGTGCATTTTACCACCCGCCAGTAAAGATCCGTTGCGCTGTTGGTGCGACTATTTTGGTTGGATTGAGCTAAGCAAGGAGCAAAGCAAAGATATGCACATGCGTGCCATGGAGGACGTGCCCATCTACACTTGGGTGGCCATTGAGATCCACGGGGACAAAGTCGTACCAAAATTTCACGATTTTATCGAAATTGCGGTTGATGAGCGCAAAAATGTGTGGGATGTGGTATGGGATTTGAACTGTCTGAAATTTCTTTATTACACAATAATTTGAAGGACTGGAATTTGAACAACGAAAACCGTCCAAAAGGCAATTCCTACAAATGGGAGATAACGGACGATGAGGACGACGAGGAACCGGACTTTATCGAAAAGTCGGAGGACCAACTTTTGGATGTGAGCAACTGATGTTTGTTCACATTTACAACACGCATTTACTGCTAGGTTAAACTAAAGTTGGAGGGGTGCTTAATCGGGACGAAAGAGTTGTACTGCAACGAGTTGAGGGAGTATCGTGTGTTCGTCGGTTTGTGGCAGAAGCACGAGTGCAAGCCGGACAATGTGCCGCTTGGTCAACGCTGCAACTTCGACGCCTATTTCAACGGTCACTTCCTTTAGGGCGACGGATTGTGTCTATATTACTTTTGTGTATTTTAGACATTCACGGAATCTACATTGCCTATTTTTGTGAGTTTGGCGAAGATGAGGACGAGGATTGGGTGTGCGACGTTTGGCCGCCGGAATATGACAATGAGCCAACTGTGGTCCGCAAAGAACCCTTTTTTGGGTGTGCCGTTTGAAGAGTATTGTCTCTTTTCAGATTGGTGTCACCATTTATCCAAGTGAAACGTGGGGCTCATTGTACAAAACAGCATTTTTTGGCGTACGTTTTCGTTCATTAATTTATGTACCATGTTCCTCTACGGAACAGGACAATATTTAGCCGTCAAATAGGCCGGCACACACTTTTGCCGTGCCAAAAAAAAGGAATTTTTTTAAAGAAAAATATAAAACTTAAGGAAAATAAAAAAATAATAAAAAGTTTTTGAGTTTTAAAATTCATCAAAAATTCTTCATAAATTACCTTTTTTATGATCTGCGGCAGTGAGCCGGTAAAAAAGAAAGGCGGAAAAGAAATGTCCTACTCCGTTAATTTCATATTTTAAATTATTTTTTTTTGTGAATTCTAACTTTCTGGAACTTTTCCAAACAAAAAAAAACCTGGTTCGATAAATGGATTAATTGAACGATTGTTTCTAAATTTCGGTGGCCAAATTTTGGGGTGCACCCGTCCTCACTCCCCTCTCCCTCTCTGTCTCTTCCTTTTCTCTGATTGCCATTTTCTTTCTTTTCAGCTTGTGGCTGACCAAACCCGTTTGCTCGGCACTTTACCATACATGTTCTTCAATGAAAAGCTGCGCACAGAGGAGGAGGAAGCTGCCGCTGCGGTAGCTGATCAACAGAACGGAGAAGAAGAGACGGAGGAGTATACGGGAGAAATTCTGTAAGGATTAGGCGAACAAAAATGAACTGATGAAATGTTAATGGGAAATAAATTTTTTTATAAAACAAAAGACTAATGGCCCATTGCCTAAAAGTCTTCTGTTTCCCAAAGGATTTTTATTGTGGACACGGGGCCCGGCAAGCACAAATTGTGCCGTTTCAAACTGCACGACAGTCAACCAACCGAAACACTCCGTCTGGTGGAAAAGGCAAACAATTTGGCCGCTGAGGAGACAATCCAATCCGACGGGTTCATCTATAACAGTCCGTTTTTTTGATTTTTAGTCAAAGAGTTAGATTAAACGGGTTTTTTTTGCGGGTGCGGTATATGGGGTCGAATTTTTTTTCTATTTTCCCCCAATGTTCTCACACTTAGCATTCAACAAGTTCGTCTACGTACCCAAATACCCCACTCAGCTTTTCCTTTTTCCGGCCGACTATATCCGACAATTTCCCGTTGGTTATTGGTTCAAATTCGAGGCCCGGTTCAATTCCAAAAATGGATTACATGAAATAATTGGAGGAGCACTTGACGATCAGCGCGAAATTGTGCCGCACAATCGAATCGACGAGCGAAACACATCAGGGACGACCATTCAGCGATATGAGGTGGGCAATACTTAAAAGTGGAGGGACAAAACATACAAAATGGCATTCAAATTATTATGAATTGTGAGAAATTTTTTGCGGGCTTTAAACTACAACTTACGAAAAACCCCTTTCCAGTTCAAAATTGAAGTTGAAATGTGCTCGGAAGCGTTTGCTAAGGATCAGCTGTTCAATGCGATGTACGGATTTATTTCGGATTCTGAGGGAAAATTCGAAACAAAAAGGCGGACCAAAAAATACAAAGTAATCGTCGGCGAGGGTCGGGCTGTCGACGGCGGCACTCATTTCAAATTCATTCGTATGGCCGGGAATGAGCAAATGATGGTGAACTGCCGATTTTGGAGTTCCATTATAATTTTGGGTTTTTGTTTTGTTTCAGTTCGAACGAAAACCAAAGAATGCCGACATTCCGTTTAATGACGACACAGTGGCAGAGGGGGAAGGCAATGACGACATATTTGGAGACATCGGTTTGGACCTGGCCAATGCCGTGGAGGAGGACAAACCGTTGACCCAGGTCGGTCAACGAATGGGGAAATATACGGGGGGGCGGGGGGAAGGATAATGGAAACACTGAGTATTTTAATCAAAAAAATACTTGGACGAGTAATTGGTAATAAATCAATGCCTCCATTTTTACGTACTCCCTAAGGGTGGGTGTACCCCAAAATTTCGCCGCCAAAATTTCGCTGGCCGTAATTTCAGAAATAATCGTTCAACATTTGTTCGAACCATGATTTTTTCATAAAAATTCCAAAAAAAAACTACAAATTCTGAAAATACGCTTTTTATGAATTTTTTGAAATTCAGTAATTTGACAATTTTTCCGGGAATTTCCTTAAAAAAACTTTTTGGGTTTTTTAAGAAACCCCTAACTTTTTTAAAAATTATTTCCCGGTGAAATTTTATCCATGCGTAATTTCGAAGGGCGTAATTTTGGCAGCGAAATTTCGTCCTGTCCTCCTAAGGGTACACCCCAAAACGTTGCCGCTGAAACGTCGCCGGCCGAAACGTCGCCGGGACATAATGTCGCCGAACAAAAAAAACTAAAAAATTAATTTTTTAGAAAAAATTCATGATTTTTTTTGAAGAAAATTTATGAAAAATATCAAAATTTTCATTCGGCGGCGACGTTTTGTCTCGGCCACGTTTCGTCTCCTGCTCCGACTTCCTAAATCACTCCATCTATGAGTTTTTCCATATTTTGTCCTCCCTAAAACCAGGTGGACTATCTGCAAGAGTATTCCATTCGCGAACGCAAGTTGAAGGCACGCGAGCGCAAGCGTGAGCGAGACAAGAAGGAGAAGCAGTTACTGGAAGCGTTACGTCTGCAGGAGGAGACGCGTGCAACCGCTGCGGGCGCACAGACCAGCGAAGCGGCGACGACTTCGCACCGCACGTGACAAACTGTGGTGCGAGTTCATGGACAAATTGCGCAATTTGGGATTTTGGGTAAATAAATAAATGCTGGATGATATCTCTTCGTTTTCATTTTATACTTCGTTCGTTTTTTCCGTTTTTTGTTCACTTTACTTTTTTTGATTTTCGATTATCAGTTCTTGCTCCGGTTTAAATTACGATTCTTTCCCATTTTTGATACTCTATTGTTCGTTTAAGTGCCTTATTTAAGTTAGGTATTTATTTCGATTGAAATTGTTGTTACGTTGTTGCATATTTATTGGTAATCATCTTTAATAAATATTGAATTTGTCGTTAAAAGGACTTAGAAATGCCTGTTGGTGGCGCCCAGCCCCCTGGGGGATTACCTGCAATTTGATTCTAGGAATTTTTTTTTTTGAATCTATGACCAAATTATGGGAAATCACATAGTTTGTAAGTGCACCTTAGCGTTATGCTCCGAGTGTCAAAAGTCCGACTTTTGATTAATCTAAAAATGTGGCGCGGGTGTCGAAATATTTTGAAAACCATCCCTAACATAAGGCTTAAACTTAAACTACCGTATTCCCTCGAATAGAGATCCCCGGGGGCTCTATTGTGCAACCCCCCTCAAAAGGGGCTCTAATCGAGGGGGCGGGATCTAATCAATCGAGGAAATACGAGAGATTAGGTCAGGGTAGCGTTCAGATTATTTAAAATAAAAAGCCAGTTAAGCTCTCCATCAATACGCAAAATGTTTTATTGTTCTATTCGACACTCGGACCGGTAGCCGCATTTTAGGGATAGGTGTGTAGGGAGAGGTACTGTATTTTTGTGAATGAATAGGTATGGGTATGCTCATCTTTAATAACTAAATGACATTCATTTTGGCATTATGTTTAGAAAACGTTTTGTCTTTCCTTCCCTCGCTGCTCTCCAGTTTCATAATAATATTTTATGCGCTTAAAAATAGGAAGGGTTGTTTCAAATGGCTGGGGGCGGCAGAGAAGCAGCGCACATTTTCAGTGAATGGCGATGCGACCGCTGATTTTTCTTACAATTCATCCAATCGGCGAGAGTTGAGACGAGACGACACACGCAAAAGTGACGAGGAGAGGAGGGGGACGAAGGGGTGAATTGCAGGATAAAGTTGGGCTGTGGTGGTGCGCCGATTGTCTTCTCCTCCTCCGTTTTCCTCTCTCTGCTCGCCGCACTCGTCCCAATTTTCACCGATTCCAACTCACCACACCATCAGCACTTTTTCCCCCAATTCTCGCACCCATATAGATGAATGTTTTGTGGAGCTTTTGGTCAATTTTTTCCACCGCTTTTACCCTTTCCATTAGTATTCAAGCATTCATTCATTCTCATCCATCTTCTGTTTGCTGCTTGATATCCTTCTACAAATTTCCTATACGACCTTCGCATTCCATGAAAGATTTGTTGGTGAGCAGTAATTTTTCCCTTTGCGTCTGCTCGTATCATCAGCAACACGATTGTTGGCTGTTCCGAATGGGGATGAGAAATAATTAATTCGGAGCCTCTCACTCCATTCAGCACGCGCACTTTCTTTTCTTACACGTCAGCAAAACTGCTGGGCGTTTATATTTCTGCAATTTTTAGAGGGGAAATTTCTGTTGCTCGTTTAAATTCAATACATAGTCTAATACATTAATACATACAAATATTTGTTTTTAGACTCTAAAGTTATTAGAGAGAAGAGTATTTAACAAACAGACTAGAATGGCGAGTCACGGATTTTGGATATTCGTCATCGGACTTATTACCGGCCATTTTTGCATTGTGCTTGCGTCCGAAGATGTGCCAAAAATTGAAGAAGAAGAAAATGTCCTTGTTCTGACAAAGGTTCTAATTGCATAATTAAGACTAAATTTCGAATTTGCTTTTTATTGAGCAAACTAAGTTAAATTTTCCATTTTAGGATAATTTTGAACATGCTACCAAAACTAATGAGTTCGTTTTGGTCGAATTCTACGCCCCATGGTGCGGTCATTGCAAAGCGTTGGCGCCCGAATTTGCCAAAGCGGCGACTCAGCTCAAGGAGGAGGAATCGGACATAAAGCTGGGCAAGGTGGACGCAACCATTCACTCCGAATTGGCATCCAACTTCGAAGTGCGGGGTTACCCAACGCTGAAACTTTTCAAAAACGGTTTATTCTTATAAGTTATAACTGACACCGTAGAAGTTTTAAATTAACATAAGAAATGCCCACTTTTTGCTGCTTTATTCGTTTTTGTTGATTCTTTACTGTGGTTCGAAATTTAAAACTTTCTCGAGTTTTCATGTCTACGATTTCTTAATGCTTGTGTTTTAGGAAAGCCCACCGAATACGGAGGCGGTCGGGACGCCGCTTCAATTGTGGCATGGCTAAAGAAGAAGGCCGGTCCGGCGGCTAAGGAACTGAAGAGCGCGGACGAATTGAAAGACTACAAAGACTCGGCAGAGGTCGTCGTCATTGCCTATTTCAAGGTTTACAAGTTGGCCACCTTTCCGTCGACAAATTTAAAAATGCTACCAGAGCAAAGACACCGACGCAGCCAAGGCTTACCTGGAAGTTGCCGGTGCCATTGACGACGTTCCCTTTGGCGTTGTGCACGAGTCGGACGTGGCTAAAGAGGCCGAACTGAAGAAGGAGAACACCATCGCTCTCTTCAAAAAGTTCGACGAAGGACGTGATGAATTCGAGGGCAATCCCACTGAGGTTGACGACATCAAGAAGTTCGTGCAGTCCAACCGTTTGCCGTTGGTCTCCGAGTTCAGTCAGGAGACGGCGTCCGTCATTTTTGGCGGTGAAATCAAATCACACAATTTGTAAGTTAGTGGAGGCATTTTTATATTTTAATGAATGTTTATTCGTATGCTCGTCACTGTATTTCAATTTTCTAGATTGTTTGTGTCCAAAGAATCAAGCGAATTTGAGAAGTTTGAGAGCGAATTCCGTGCCGCTGCCAAAGAGTTTAAGGGCAAGGTAGTGAACATATTGTGTTTTCTTTTGTATATACATCCTTCAGGTGCTTTTTGTTTACATCAACACCGACGTGGAGGACAATGCACGGATTATGGAATTCTTTGGCCTTCGAAAAGAGGACCTTCCGGCGGTTCGACTCATTTCGTTGGAGGAGGATATGACCAAGTACAAGCCGGATTGGAGCGATATCACCACTGAGAATGTGGTCAAGTTCACTTCCGCTTACGTGGACGGAAAGCTGAAACCGCACTTAATGAGCGAAGAAGTGCCTGAAGACTGGGAAAAACAAACGGTGAAGGTGCTTGTCGGAAAAAACTTCGAGCAGGTCGCACGGGACGACACCAAGAGTGTGCTGGTCGAATTCTACGCACCGTGGTGCGGCCACTGCAAACAATTAGCACCCATTTGGGACAAGTTGGGCGAGAAGGTCAGCGTAAAAAGCGGAAATGCCAACCTAACCGTTATGCCATTTTCAGTACAAAGACAACGAGAATATTGTTATCGCCAAAATGGACGCCACCGCCAACGAAGTTGAGGACGTGAAAATTCAGTCGTTCCCAACAATCAAATACTTCCCGGCAGGCTCCAAAAAGGTTGGATTACACTGGGAAAAAGTAAAGGGCAAATTAAGTGATTCCACTATTCAATCAGGTCGTCGACTACACCGGAGAACGTACTTTGGAAGGTTTCAGGTAAGATGAATACCTGAATAATGCCCTTGAAAACTAAAAATAATTAAGCAAATTCCTCGACTCGGGCGGCAAGGAAGGTGCCGGTCCATCGGAGGAGGAGAAGGCAGCTAAAGAGGGCGAGGAGGAGGGCGAAGACGACGGACACACCGAATTGTGAGGAGGCGATAGAGAGAAAAAGGGGGGAGTGGGACAGAAAGCGAAGATGGGAGAAATTGGAATGGGGAGGGGGAGGGGTTGGATGATGAGCCATTCGACCGACTGTGATATATCCGATTTTGGGGGCGCATTTCCCAAGACCCATCGTCGTTTGCTGTACCTCGCCATAAATGTTTTTCTTTCACTCTGTCCCATTGGCCTGCCCACTCGTGCTGTGCTTATTTGTTTGTCTTGTTGCATCCCAATTTTGCCCTTATGGCGATGACCACTTTTCTTGTTTTTCCCTATTTTATTTGTGTTTTCTTTGGCCCTGGGTCTTTTTCTGCAAATTGTTATGTTTATTATTCCACAAAACCACCAACTTGACCAAAGTATGTAAAAGAATATTCCTTGCTTTTCATTGAACACTATCATCATTTATTTATTAAATGTGTTGCCGTTTACAAGCGTAACAGAAGATTATTCTTATGGTGCTAGGGATGCCTTTTTAAAGTCCAAAATAGGGACGCCGAATTTAAAACGAGGTCAAATATTTCAAAAGACTATTGTATTATTCGCCTTATATAGTAAAATTTATCAAATGCTATTCCGTTTTATGGTACAAGTTAAAGCAAATCAGACTCGGAAAGGAATTAAACAATCTGGTGGAGAATTTGGCTTTTTTTCGGCATTTTTGATTTTTGTGCCGAAGGGATTTTCTTTGAAACCCTCAAAATAGGAGCAAAAATGCATATCTGGATGATGCATTTGCTATGTTTTTGGTCATTTTATCAGGAAAAAGGAGACAAAGCATTAATAATTTAAAAAAATTGATAATGATGGTGCTAAGTATTGCTCTTTTTTTTTTTAGCTTGGGGCCAAAACATGCCCGGGGCCGAAACGACCCCGACTCCTTTCGCTCAAAAGTTCAGTTATTCAGAAGGCGTTGATTCTTTAGATTTGCATTTTTTTCTTTTTATTTCTTTAAGTTTGTCTTTCGTTTTTTGACGGCGAAAAACGCTGTCAATCCAATAGAAATAATTGTCAAAAGTGTGCCCAGCGGAAGCAGCACAACTGCGCAGATGTGTGAAAAGCGTAGAGCTTTCTGAAGAAGAAGCAATCGTTCTTTGGTGGGCGGGTCGACGGTGGCAATTTGAGTCATTCGGACCATTGGCATTATGAAATTTCGCATATTCCGAGTCATTCTGAGCAAAATATTTGATCACTTTCTTGCATATTTTCTCTTCTGTGTCGCTTCATTTTTGTCTTTTGGCTGTTGTGCCTTTGTCTGCTCCCCGGTGCATACCAGGGTTGCCGCCCGAGTCCCGAAACCCGGTCTTTTTCTCGTCCCGAATCCCGACCCGAACTTTTTCTCGTCCCGCTGCAACCCTGGTGCATACTTTGATCGACAGGATCTTTTCTCTCCTCCATTTTCCATCTTTTTTTGGTAATTTTACTGATCAGAAGACTTTTTCCCCTCTTTGCCATCATTCGATTACTCCCCCGCCCCCCCCCCCTCCCCTCTCCGTTCTGTTGGACAGTAATGATCGACCCCACCTGAACTTCCCCTTGAGCATTCCGAGGTTCATCTGAATTTGCTGTTGAAAGCGCACAGTCGCACCCGTCAACGGCTCAATGTCGTAAAAACCAAAGTTGGCACTTTCGTCGTTTTGTTCGGATTGATTATTTTCGAATCCGTCGATGGAATAGCGAAGTTCATCAGACGCACCACGGAAGTGTACGGCGGACAGAAATATTCGGGGCTGGCCCGGCAGACAGGAGGACAAATCCAAAAGCCCGGATGGAGCACAACCGACAAAAATGGAAAAATAGAATGGGACAATAGTTTAATTAGGCTATGAATTGACTAAGTGGCCATGCTAATTACGTAATTAGTTGCATCAACACATTCATTAATTAATGACGGGTTACCTTCATGATCATTGTGAAAATATTCTGCAGAGTTTGGGTTGCAAAAGCCCTCAGAGCTTTGAATTTCGTACGATAACAGCGAAAGAGGAAAGACAAAGCGACGAACGGGCAAATCGGAAAAAATGAGCGACCGATTAAATGCCAAATCGAAGGAGCTGAAATTGGCCAGAAGAGCATGGGTGTATGATCTCTTTACAATGTTTACCGGCACAGCGATCCCATAAAGCTAAAAAAGACAGAATAAAGAAGTGATTATTTTGTTATCTATCCCCCCCCTGCTGATCACCGATGGTGATCATTTGTCCATGTTTCTAATGAGACAAATGATCACTGCAAATGAGCAATTTGATCGCTTCTTTTGATCAGCCGAACTGTCATTTCGTCGTACATTTGCAGTTTCTGTTCCTCCAAAAGGTCGGGCCGAAACAATTGGCCGTCCGTCCCTCGGATAAGTCGCGCTTCGGTTTTGAACCAATGGGAGTCGTCCAATTTGTGCTCCATTCCGTTCCACGAGTACACACGGCCAATTCGGTCCGCCCTCTCTTTCCCCGTGTCCACCTCATATAGCCCATCGTCCGTCTCATTTTGCTATTAAATTACTGAAATAATTAAGGCATTTTGGCCTAATAAAATGATGACACCCCGTAGAATAAGCCTATCCGTGCGGGCACATTGTCCCCGCAAATGCCTTTCGTCAATGGACTCGAGCAGATTTGGCTGATCATTTTGTCCTCGTAGCCTTTGAAGAGCAATTCGTCCACAGTGACTGTGACAAACACCTGACCAACATTAATCAATGTACTAATTAGCATTAATTGATTAATTAGTGCTTTAGGCTTTATTTAATTCATTTTAAAACTCGACATTTTCCTTGCCCAACAAAAAGGGCTCAATGAGTCGGGCGAGAAAAGAGTCGTTTTGAAAAACATCAACAAGTTTCTGTAAGTAGAAAATCAAATGAGGCCACAATATCATAAAGAGAGGCGAAAGACTTGGAAAATGATGTTGGGGACGGTCACTGAAGTGGACAATTTGCAATCGGAACACGACAAAAAGGGGTCGAAAAAGAAGGACTTGACATTTCGGTAGAACAGCCGCGAGTCATTGGGGCCAAAGGTCAAATTTCGTTTGTGGAGACGAATACTCAAAATAATTATTATTTTAATAATATTTTTAATTGAATTTTTGGTAAATTCGACTGCCACTCACTCATAGGTAAACGGACCCAACTCCGTAACATTAGCTTTAGCTCCTTTACGAACAATTTCGGTCGGATTTTGTACAGAAAAGAGCCAAATTTGCACCCTTAATTGTTTTTCAATGAAAGAAAGGAAAATGAATGATTTGTAATTTGTATTAATTAAATCGGCGACATACTGCCGTACAAAACAACCACTTGTCAAAGTGTTTTATCATTTGCATTTCCACCTACTTTATGTCATATTTCGGATCTCTGTACTGCTCCAACGCAAAATTGTCACTTCCATTTGGAAGACCGACCAACAAAAACATTCTTTGTAATTTAATAATTTATTCTTTTATTGCCCATTTTTAATTGCCAACTTCTCTGATTGCTTTGCTGATCAATTTTGGTATAAAAAGGAAAGCGCCAATGCCAAAAAGTAAAAAGATGATGCCGAAAACTAGAAGAGAAATGAGGGAATACCATCGAATACAACAACAGCAAGAAGACATCGAAATTAATTTTAATAAAAATAAAATAAAGCAATTACTTTAATGTCGTAAAAATAAAGCAAAAATCAATTTTGCGAAACGGATGATAAAATTAATTGTAGGCGATTATTTATTAATTTTGATTTAATGGAAAACTAATTTTTAATTAATTGTACAAATAAACAAAATATTTATTTTATTTTCGCGATAAATCGTGATAAGCAACCAAAAAAATCGACAAAACAGTAAAAAATGAGTGGTTAAACAGTGTGACGATTAATGAGTTAAACAAAAATATGAAGAAATATACGGAAACAAACAACGAAAATATTAAATGTGCATAACATATCCTTCGGACATGAACGAATACAATTAGTAATAAAAGTGATCGTCGGCATTTCCTTCTTGGTTACGGTAGACCAATTTGGGCCCTTCCTCTAAGTCGCCACGGTAATTGGTGTCCACGCGCCATTCATGAAGGACAAAACGCGAGTTGTAAGTGCCATTGCTCGAGTTGTTAACTGAGAAGTCTGCTTGAATTAATCCATCAATCTGTCGGTATACGCCTACTTCTGAAATGTGTAATAATTTTTGTTTAATTGACATAATTAGTCTGTCAATGACTGGTCATCCACCTTGGCCAACGAATGGCGTTCCGCGAGACCGTCCGCGTCCAGCGCCGTCTCCGCGTCTCCCCCGGTAATTGTTCATGTGTCGTCCGCGTCGCCCGCCTCCTCCGCCAAATGACTGTTGCTGTTGCCCTCCTCGTCCTTCTTCGCTTCTTCCCCCACAAATTATGTTGTTCCCTCCGTCCATTTCCTGTTGAAAGACGCCGTTTCGTCTGTTGCTGATCAATTGCCGTTGAACGTTGTTGCGTCTGATCGGTTTGCGTTGGCTTTCATTCCCTCTGATTGACCATTCCGCCCGTTGCAATTCGTTCCGTCTGTTGGTCTGCCCTCGTCTTGGTCCGCCTCTCTCTGACGTCCCTCGTCTCGCTCTCTCTCTGTTCTGTTCGTTTCCATTTGTCCCCTCGCGAATCGTTTCGAGTCGGCCACCCTTTCCATTTCTGCGCCATCTGCGACCAAATTTCCGCTCGAATCCGCGAGCTCCTCGGCCAAATTTCGTTGGTCCACCGCTGCCATTGTTCACGCCATTGTAAGTGTTTTCTAAATTCGAGACCAAATTTCAATTGATTTATAAATGTCAAAGTTCCGATCCATGCCATGGCATCATCACCTTCCGCTGACAAGAAGCCGCATCCGCACCCCGAAGCACACACAACGGCACAACAAGCACAAGTCCTTTGCGTGACCGACGCGCCAAAGTCGAAAATGTTGTGAAGTTGCACAATGCCAATGCCGTCGTTGCCCACTCGGCCCACCTCCAACACACTCAGATGGATCATCCGCTCAGTGACACTTCTGAAAAGCCATCCATTGGTAGTACACAAAGTCCGTGTTGTTTCTCCTTCCCAACTCACTTGATGTACTCGTTCATGATGCTGTGCGGAGATGACGGCGGTGTGGGGCAGGAGGAGGAAGCGGACGACGAAGTTTCGGAGTTTTGAAGGGACAAAGTGTTGCGTTGGTTAGACATTTAAAAAAGTTATTCTGAAAAAGTGCAACAGTTTTTTTTTGATTTTAAATGGTAACACAAAATTTGTGACCAAAATATTATGATGGGTTGACAGAAAATGAATGAGCAATTGGAGTGCATTTGCCGTGTTTAAATACTTTGTCTTTTGTCGGCGACTGTCTTTTTCCTTTTGTCTTTGTCATTTATCAATTCATTACCAATTCTTTGCCCTCTCATTTTTCGGATTATTTTGTCAACTCAAATCTTTTTAGCAGTTAAAAAATTGTAATTAAAAATGAATGATCCGATGATTAAACAAATTACAAGTAGTTAATCCTTAATGGGCTGATGACAAATCTTTCCCAGTTATAAAATTGTGACCATTCCATTTTTGGGATGTGTTTATTGTTTTCAATGGCACTCTTCATTCCGCCAATTCATTTGCCTAATCCTTGTTTAGTTATTTCAACAGGTAAAAATATTGATTGCTTTCTTCTTTTTATGCGCGCTGATAAAATCTCACCTAACAAAAATCTCACCCTGACATAATCTCACTCATCAATAAAATTCCAATTGCAACTTTCTTAACTTTTCAAATTTCCTTCGAAATCTGTCCTGACTTTATTGGACCGGGAATCTCTGTTAAGGTTGAGTCGCTATTTTACGTTTCGAATTGATTTCATTCCTTTTCAAAATGCATTGTCGTGTTTGAAGTCTAATTAGAATGGGACTCAAATGGAAATTACCAATTTTCCCATTTATAGAAAGATGGTCATTAGGTTATTAATCCCAAAATTAAATGGAAAACTCGTTCAATTTGATTCGGCTCGGGGGGAATGTTGTTCATCAGACGGAGAGTGCCATTATGTGGGCCCAAGAAAACGGGCTGCTACCCTCCGAGCGAGAATGCAGACGGTGTCGAATACCAATGACGATCCGAAAAGACAAAGGACCAGCCGGAACCTTCCGTTGTCGTCGTTGTAACGGCCCACAGCATTCAGTAACAGAAGGAACATGGTTTGAAGGAGTGCACGGAGAAGAAATGGTTTCCAAAGGAATCCTGATCACCTATTCGTTCGTCATGGGCTTTTCATACCAGCAAGCCATACGTGAAACAACGTTGTTGCATACTGGACAAATCACCTCAAGTGCTACGATAGCAGACTGGTACTCATATTGTCGGCAAGTTTAATTGAATGTTCAATTACTGCGCTAAAAACCAGCGCACACTCGACTACGGCGGCCAATAGGTGGGTCGCCGCTCGCTCGCTCCGGGTTGCTCGCGCCTGAGGTCGGGCCTTCGGCCCGACATTAACCAGGCGCTCGCAACCCTCCGCTCACTCGAGCGACCCACTACTTGCTCCGTCTTCGCATGCTCCTTTTTGCGTGTAATTTGAAAATAAAGTTTTAGTGAAGTATGCATGGTTGCGCTTGATGGTGCTTATGAGAATGACGGTCCAATCGGTGGAGCGGGATACGTCATCGAAATCGATGAAATGAAAATCGGGAGACGTAAATACGAACGTGGAAGGGTTGTTGAAGGAAGCTGGATATTGGGCATCATTGACATTGAAACAAACGAATTGCGACTAGAGATCTGCCCGAATAATCGTAGAGACCAGGACACCTTGTTGGCACTCATCAAAAAACATGTTCAGCCAAATTCGACAATTTTCACGGATTGTTGGAAAGGGTATTCAAATCTCAGTGAGCACGGCTTTGAACATTGGTGCGTGAACCATTCAATTGAATTTGTGACCGAGGAGGGCGTGAACACAAACAAAATTGAGTCACAGTGGCGACCGTTGCGACACCGGTTAGCAAGAGGAGGTGTGCCAAAGGAGGCATTAGCTGATCACTTGTGTGAGTTTTTGTGGAGAAGAGATGCAAAAAGAAGAGATGTCGACGTGTTTAACGACTTTATTGGACATATTCGAAACCAATTCTCTGGGAATTGATTTTGTGGGCATAAATTGTTGATTAAAAAATTGTTAAATTAATTAAATTGCGTCAAAAAGGACCTTGCCCTCAAAATTGAATTTTTTTTTGTTGTTGGTAAAAAACAACATTTCCGCACCTCGGGAATATTTTTTATGACGATTAAAGGTCATAAGAGATTGATTGGTAGATGCTTTGGGCAGTTTTTTTGCGGGCCCAATTCTAAAGTGCACCCCATTTAAAAAGTTATTCTGAAAAGGTGCGACAGTTTTTTTTTGATTTTAAATGGTAACACAAAATTTGTGACCAAAATATTATGATGGGTTGACAGAAAATGAATGAGCAATTGGAGTGCATTTGCCGTGTTTAAATACTTTGTCTTTTGTCGGCGACTGTCTTTTTCCTTTTGTCTTTGTCATTTATCAATTCATTACCAATTCTTTGCCCTCTCATTTTTCGGATTATTTTGTCAACTCAAATCTTTTTAGCAGTTAAAAAATTGTAATTAAAAATGAATGATCCGATGATTAAACAAATTACAAGTAGTTAATCCTTAATGGGCTGATGACAAATCTTTCCCAGTTATAAAATTGTGACCATTCCATTTTTGGGATGTGTTTATTGTTTTCAATGGCACTCTTCATTCCGCCAATTCATTTGCCTAATCCTTGTTTAGTTATTTCAACAGGTAAAAATATTGATTGCTTTCTTCTTTTTATGCGCGCTGATAAAATCTCACCTAACAAAAATCTCACCCTGACATAATCTCACTCATCAATAAAATTCCAATTGCAACTTTCTTAACTTTTCAAATTTCCTTCGAAATCTGTCCTGACTTTATTGGACCGGGAATCTCTGTTAAGGTTGAGTCGCTATTTTACGTTTCGAATTGATTTCATTCCTTTTCAAAATGCATTGTCGTGTTTGAAGTCTAATTAGAATGGGACTCAAATGGAAATTACCAATTTTCCCATTTAATCCTTGACTGTCATTTCTCTCTTTATTTAAGTGCTGTCCCTTCCCCCATCCATTGCCATTCTTCATTTGTATTCCATTTTGTGTTCTTTCCATTTAATTGATTGACCTCTGCATTTAATTGTATTTTATTCATTGCAATAAATTGTTATACAACTGTTGCATCGGACACAACAGTTAATTGGCGCAGTCAGCAAAAGCCAAAGGCAAATAATCATCAAATTGTGTTGTCCCGAGACGGGAAGCACAAATTTTTCAACAAATTGTGTTGTCCCAAGACGGAAGCACTAATTTTTTCAACAAGAAAATCCAATAGCACCCAGGCGGTGTGAGGAGCCGCGAGACGCGGTTAAATTTCTTCAGTTGCTGTTAATCCAGGACGGATAACAGAATTTGTTGTGGAAAGATTCCAAATTCTTCAAAAATGGCTAATACGCAAACGACACAAGCCAAAACTGGAAAAGGGCCAGGAGCCTACACAGCAGAATTGGCATGGAAAATCTGGGAAGATCGTTTTGAGTTTTTCATCAAACTTCGAGGAGTCACTGATGCCGAGATGAAAAAGCTTCTGGTTTTCACAGAAATCGGTCCGATCTACGAGGAATTGCGTCAAATGGCACTTCCAGACGATGTTCATGACATGCCGTTGGATGAAATAAAGGGGTTAATGGAAGACCGATTCAGAGAGACAAAAACAATGGCCGCGAAAAGGCATGAATTGTTCTCTGCTAAACAAGTGACGGGACAATCAATTCGTGATTTCGCAATTCAATTGCGCACTCTGATTGCCAATGCAGAATGGCACAGAGAATCGGTTGATATGTGTCTCACCGCATTATTCATCAATGGCATCTTAGATGATTTGATTAGAACAGAGCTTATAAAGAAAGGCGACAATGTGCTCAAATTCAAGGACGCAATTGAAACAGCGGTTCTGCTTGAACAATCGACATTGGACGCACAACGCATTGGTGGGCATGGACCAAGAGAAGTCATTGCCAAAGTTTCTGCTCCAAAAGGAGAGAAAAAGACTGAAAAAGCGCCGGGAAAATGCCATCGATGTGGAAGGACACTTTCAGCTCCAGCCGCATTTGTTCAATTAAAGTTGCAAGAACGAAATGCAGATTTTGAATTGGACAGTAGTGCTGACGTTTCGGTGATTTCTGAAATTGATTGGATTGCCAACGGACAGCCGAAATTGTCAAAATGTTCGGAACTTCATTCATATGGAGGAAGACCGAATAAAACCCTTGGTTCATTCAAGACCAAAGTAAGGTACTTGGAGAAAGAAGCATTGTGGAATCGAAAAATTTGTGTGGACGAGATTTGATCAAAAAACTGCAAATCAATTTGAATGAGGCGTTTGGAATTGGAACAATCCAGGAGATTTGGCCGAAAAACTCCAAGTAAGAACTCGATGAAGTGCTGAGGGGAAACGCCGAAGTTTTCAGTGATGGATTAGGCCGCTGCACAAGGCGTGTTACGTTGAAATTTAAGGACAACATACAGCCAAAAAAGTGTAAGTCTCGCCCCGTTCCATTCGCATTGCGCCAAGAGGTGGAGAAAGTCATCGATCAATGGGTTAATGAAGGAGTCCTTGAATCTGTGCCGACTTCTGATTGGGCAACTCCACTTGTCATTGTTCCTAAGCCTGGCAACAAAATCAGATTGTGCTGCGACTATAAAGTCACGATGAATCCATGCTTGGACATTCACCAATACCCGCTTCCTCGACCGGAAGAATTATTCAATGCACTGAATAATGGTGACAAATTTTCAAAATTGGACCTTAAAGAGGCCTATTTGCAATTAATGTTGGATGACAAGGCTAAGGAATGTCTCACAATCAGCACACACAAAGGGCTATATCAATTCACACGCATGCCATTCGGTGTGGCCTCTGCACCAGCAATTTTTCAGCAGGTGATGGAAGAGATACTCTGTGGAATTGATGGTGTGGCAGTCTATTTGGATGACATTGTGGTCACTGCTTCCAACGATAAGGAGCATTTGAAAAGATTGAATGAAGTGCTTCAAAGACTTAAAAAATCGGGATTAAGAGTGAAGAAAGAAAAATGTTCATTTATGCAAGAGAGTATTGTATATTTGGGACACATCGTCGACCAAAAAGGCATCCGAACTTCGCCAGAAAAGGTGGAAGCGATTCGAAAAATGCCGGCACCACAAAATTTGAAGGAACTTCAATCATTTCTTGGAATGGTTGGCTATTATGGCAAGTTTATTCCGTCACTGGCAACACTTTCTGAGTCATTGAACGAGTTGCGCAGAAGTGACAAGAAATGGCATTGGGGCAAGGAGCAACAAAAAGCCTTTGAACAAATAAAGGAAAAGTTGGCTTCAAATGATCTTTTGGTGCATTTTGACTCCGAAAAACAACTTTTTTTGGCCACAGACGCGTCGGATTATGGAGTTGGAGCTGTTTTATTTCATAAGGATGCAAAAACAGGGAAAGTTGGAGTCATCGCTTATGCGTCAAGAACACTGAACCCAGCCGAGCGTAAATACGCGCAAATTGAGAAGGAGGGACGTGCAGTAATTTTTGGCGTCGAAAAATTCAATCAATATTTGTACGGCCGAAAATTTACACTTCAAACCGATCACGAGCCACTTAAAAGAATTTTCGGACCAAAAGGCCAATTGCCTGTAGTAGCAGCAAGGCGATTACATCGTTGGAGCTTACTTTTGATGAATTACGATTTCGACATTGAGTATTGCTCAACGAACAATTTCGGGCATGCCGATGGGTTGTCACGATTGCCAAATCCGGAAATCGATCAAATTTGCAAAGAAAGTTCAGAAGTCAATGCAATTCAGCAACAAAATCAAAATTCGCTGCCAGTCACAGCAAAGCACATTGCAAATGAATTGAGCAAAGATTCATTGCTAAATCAAGTAAAAGATTTCATTGAACGAGGATGGCCAACAAACAATCAAATCGAGGCTGAAATTCGACCATTTTATGTGGTGCGCGACCAACTTGAGCTGCAAAATGGATGTTTGATGTTTGGAATATGGACCATCATTCCTAGGAAATTCCGTGGAAAAATTTTAAAACTGATTCACGAGACACATCCGGGAATAGTTCGAATGAAGTCATTAGCAAGGCAGAAACTTTGGTGGCCCGGCATCGACAAAGACATTGAAAATATTCGTAAGAAATGCAAGATTTGTCAATCTAATGCATCAGAAATGCGAAAAGTGCCGCTCATCCGTGGGAAGTGCCAGAAAGGTCCTGGCAAAGACTTCACATCGACTTTTGCGGACCATTTCTCGGTAAAATGTGGTTAATTATCGTTGACGCAAAGACTAAATGGCCGGAAGGTGATGATGACAAATACTTCAACGGAGGCAACGCTCACAGCAATTCGGAACTTATTTTGGACTCATGGTGTTCCAGAACAAATCGTTAGTGACAACGGCCCTCAATTTACATCATCCGAATTTGGTAAAGAGCGTGGTATTACACACACACTCACAGCGCCATACCATCCACAAAGTAATGGAGAAGCCGAGCGATTTGTTCAGACTTTCAAAAAAGGAATGACTCTCAATAAAAAGGAGAAAAATTGGGAGAATGAACTCGCCAAAAATCAGTTTTTACTGAAATACCGAATCACCCCTCATTCGGCGACTGGACGATCACCAGCTGAAATGATGTTTGGTCGGGAATTAAGGACAAAACTCGATTTAGTCCAACCGATTTTTGAACAAAATAAAGGGGGAGGTGGTGAGGAGAACAAACGCCAGAGTGCTAATAAGTATAAGGAGCGTGTTAAAAGGAACTTTGATCGTAAAACGTGGAAAAGAAAATTTGATGTTGGTCAGAAAATATTCGCGAGAAATTATCGCGATGGACCAAAGTGGATGGAAGGCGAGATAGTGCGTCAAATTTCTCCATTGCTTTACCTCATTCGTACTGTCCGAGGAATTTGGAAACGTCACTTGGACTAATTAAAAATTGACGTGACTGACTCAGACAATGAAAGTGTTGAGACAGAGTCGAATTTGTCGTTTACGGACAAAGAATTGATGGTGGAAGACGGTAAGGAACCGTTGGACAGAGACACTCATAATGAGCCCCCGGCTGTTCCGACGGATGATCAACAACCGCTTAGAAGATCAACTCGACAGCGAAAGACGAGACGCATCTTCGATCCAAGTCAATGAATTGGTGGGGAGGAGATGTCGTGTTTGAAGTCTAATTAGAATGGGACTCAAATGGAAATTACCAATTTTCCCATTTAATCCTTGACTGTCATTTCTCTCTTTATTTAAGTGCTGTCCCTTCCCCCATCCATTGCCATTCTTCATTTGTATTCCATTTTGTGTTCTTTCCATTTAATTGATTGACCTCTGCATTTAATTGTATTTTATTCATTGCAATAAATTGTTATACAACTGTTGCATCGGACGCAACATGCATTTATTCAAATATTTAGTGAGTTGTTGCTATTGTAGTTCTCGCCCGTCATTGGCATTCATTTTTTCTCTCTCCATTATTTGCTCTTTGGCAATTGTTAGTACTTTGGTTTCGACTATAGACAATTATTTTTTTAGGCCATTATTTAAGCTTTGATCCATTTTGGATCTTTATCCATTTTGGTGATTTTATTGTATAATAGATTTGTGTCACACAGTATATTTATTAGATATTACCAGCGAAAATTTTTGTCGTAACTCTATGACTTACTATTGTTATTTCTTTTTTTTTCATTTCCACACATATCGCCAGTTTTAAGGAATTCCTATCATCCCATGATATAACATTTTTTTTCTATATGGTACTTGTTTTTTAAAAAAAGGTAAGCATTTAATTATATTCGCATGTACTTGATTTTGATTTAAAAATATTAATAACACTAACCTTCTCATGTCACTGGCGTACAAGTTTTTCTTTTCAATGAGTTCTTCACACATCTATGACATATAATATATTTATTTTCCGTGATTTTAACTTTCTCCTTATCGTGATATAGTTGTCCTAATTTATTCTATCAGTCTTGTTGCCTCATTCAGTGCCCAGTTTGACAGGTTTTCTTTTCCTGCATTTTACGTTTTCTAGAGCGGTTTCTTGCGCTTCTTTCCTTCCAATTTCGGCTACTAGTAACCAACTGAAACTTAAAATTCATGCGATTTAGTACAAATAAATTCGAGATTCAAATAAGTAAAAGAATGACATTACTTGAATTTCAATATGTTCCTTTGTTTTGATATTTTATACGGAATTTGCCTTTTCACATATAGACTGCCACTCTGGCATGTCTCCTATGTGGCCTGTGGATTTACCAATAAGCATAAGTTCTGCCGCTTTTCCTGCAACTGTCATGAGTAAAATAGACTCCAACTGCGGCCGTATATATTTCCTTGGCCCTACACTAAAAGTGCAGCCGTCATATTGTCCTCTCTTTGTAATGATCGTGCTCTTAACAAATATTCTTAACTTTTTTTTTTGGTAATTTCTTCCTAACTTTTTTATCGCATTCCGGTGGTGGTGGTGCCGAAAAAATATCTTTTATAATATTAAACGACCACTCTGATTGAGATGGAATGGGTAGGGACAATACATAAACAATAAATAAGAATTTGGCAATCATTTGATACTAAATACTTTATAAGGACATCGGCACCATCGATAAAAAGGGAAATTCCAATTTTAGTTTTATCAATCTTACCATAATGAATTGTTGACCGTACAAAGCCAAATAATTAGTGAGCGCGCGCACTCGTGCCCGGTCACTCGGCCTGTATTAGTTCGACCAGTTCTTATGGCCTCGTTTATTTGATGCCAAAATCTATTATCCTTCCAATAACGTTGACGAGCTTTTTTACGTCTTTGGTTAACCATTATTTGTAACTAAATATATTTTTGGCACAACGCGCAATGAAATGGCATAGTTAGGAGGGGCTGAGGCTCGAAAGCCAAAAAATAAAACAATAATGAAAATAGGTAAATTTATACTAACAATTTTTTAAGTACTTCTATCAAGTGTCCTTTAGGCGCTCTATCAATGTATAATCAAGGCATGTCGATGAAATAGCACATCACCGGCTAGGTAGTGCTGGTCCACCCCATTTTCTAAAAAAAGATTTAAAATTTTTTAAGTCGTGAAAAACACTCTTCCAGGGGTTTTCGGGTTTCTGATCACGTTTCCGGCATCCATTTATACTAATTTCGAACCCTTGACCGAATAAAAAATCAATTAAATTTTTAACTTAAAATGATACCTGGACTTCAGCCAAAAAGCAGCATAATGATAATGACTATGCAATTATGTCATTATAAACTTTTTTTGCCTAAAAAGCGAAATTTATTTTTTGAAATAAAAATGGTCATTTTTTTTACAAATCAGAAATTTTTTAAGGTTTTGGCCGTAAATCTCATTCAAATGGAATGGGGAAAAATTTAAATAAATTCCATATTTGTCAAAAAAAAAAATTGAGTTTTGGGTGATTTTTTTTTTGAAAAAAGTTCCTGTTTTTAGGGGTATACTTTTTTAAAAAATTTAAAAGGCCATCTTAGGGGGTCTATTTTTCATTTTTTTATGGCATTTTCCTTATGAAATTTCTCAAAAACCTGAAATATGTACCAAAAATGCCGAAATATGTAAGAAAATATGTACATTGTAATATGTAGAAAAATCCCGAAATATGTAAAAACATGTAAATAAAAGTCCCAACTTTTATAAGAAATTTCTAGGGCTAGGAAAATTTGATTTCCCGGATCCGGAACCGGATTTTCAAACTGCAAAAATTTTTCGCCGGATCCGGAACCGGATTTTCATTTTTTAAAATTTACCGGTGGGATTTTTCCGGATTACGTTTTTTTTGAAAAATTTCCCGGAGTCCGGTTTTCAAAAAGCCGGATCCGGATCCGGTTCCGGATTTTTAAAAAATTTCACTTAATTCATAAAAAAAATTATTTGAAGAGCAAAAAATCAGCAAAAATGACCAATTTGATAGAAAATTTGCGCAAAAAATGCCTAATTTTTTGTGATCGATTTTAAGAAAAATCTAATAAATAAAGCAAATGGGTTACGGCGGTGCCGATAGGCGCCGCCGGGAAATTTTTTTTTTAATCTGGGTGTGCTTTAGTAACAGATTTTGACCAAAAGCTGGACAATTTAGGAGATTTTTAATGTTGATAGACGTCGCCGGAAAAGATTTCGAAAATCTTAGTGTTTTTTCGTGAAAATCTTATGCACTTAAAATGACCAATTTTAAGGGAACTTAAAGATAAAAAATCTACGCGGATGAGAGGCCGGTGGTGCCGATAGGCGCCACCGGCGGGCGAAATTTTTGAAAATTAAAAGTCCATTAGTTAACAGGTTTTCGCCAAAATTGGTCAAGGTTTAAGTTATTTGGAATACAAAATTTCGAGTAAATAATTTTTCCCAGATCAACCCATTTGTTTAAATTTTGTTTAGAAAATAGAAAAAGGCTTATTGACAAGATCTTTCGAATAATACCAAAAGTATGTGATTTGGTTCGCAAACAAAAATTTTTAAAGTTTTGAATTGAATTGCTTTCTGGTGGTATCGAACCAAATCAAATTTTTTTGTTTTTTGGAACAGGAGTCAACCAACTAAAGAACTAAGCCACGAATAATCCATAAATACTTCAAAAAAATAATTTATTTTGGTGCAATTTCCCACTAAAATTCTTATCTCAGTATCTTTCTTCAAATTACCATCGTTAGCCGGATCAGGAAAAATCCGGAAATCCGGTTTTGAAAACGCCGGATCCGGAACCGGATTTTGATTTTCAAAAAATTGCCGGTGGGATTTTTCCGGATAATCCAGAAAAATCCGGAATCCGGAAAAATCCGGTGAGGCCCAAAAAACCCGGATTCCGGACCCGGATCCGGAAAAATCCGGCCGGAGTCCGGTCCGGTTCCTAGCACTAGCAATTTCCTACTATTCAGAGCATGGAGAATCCAGGAAAAAAATATGTATTTACATATAAATCCCATCCCTAGTCATTATAAGGCTTATTGTTTTCCCTTTCAGACTTTGCCTCTCCGACTCCAACTTGGCAATCGCTTCGCTGGTCATTTCGCTGTTCCCCCTCTTCCCCCATTCCGTTGTCGACAATCGCTTTTACTTCCAATCCATTCGCTTCCTTTGGGTGTTGGCCGTTTATCCCTCCTCAAGAAACACCGTCAAAAACGAATTGGAAGCGGAGGATAGAACCTTTGCCCAACAAACCGTCAATTGTTCTCGTTGTGGAAATATAACAGTAAATAAATGTTTATGAAGATTTATACTCAACAAGAAAACGAAGCCAATAATACAAAATATATGGGAGCAGGTTTTCCGCCCCCCCCCGTCTTTAATATTTATAAAAATTGCTAGAATTGGAACCACGTAAATGTCGGAGAGACCAGGGCATTTAGGCAGCAGTGCCAAGAGTTAACCCTTTTATAGCCGAGTTTTTCGATGATTGAGCGTGCCATTTCATTCATAGAGTCAAAGCTCAGGTTCCAAGAAAAAAAGCAAGTCGGAACATTTCGTCGAATGGGGAAAATTTTTGCTTCTATCATTTTGTTCAATTTTCTCTAACCGACAAATGGTGATTAAAAAATTGATTGGACGCCTAAAAATTTGATGGACGCCATAACAGTCCATTGGACGCATAAACTGAACTAGCACTAAAAATCAAAATACACTATTCTAAAAAAGAAGACCAAATCACTGCTTCATCTGAGAAACTCGAAATGGCTTGAAACCGGGATAAATTCGGGGAAAAATTCCTAGTGGTTAATGAAAAAACTGCGCCAAAAGCTTTTTTCAACGGGCGCCAAACTAGCCGCGCCAAAACAGCCACTTTATAACGCGCCAAAACGGTCGGCGCCAAAATGGCCATCTTGGAATCACTCGAAAGCACTTATAGAGAAGAAACTTTTTACAAGCACTTGCTAAGTAAACCTGCAAAAAGTTATGACTAGTTGAGATTTTGTTTTGTCTTTTAAAAGCTTACACCAGATAAAATCAAGTTGTTAGATACATTCGATGCATTTTTCTGTCGCTGGTAAAGTTTGATGATAAGATTGAGCATGCATCAAAAGTTATGAGCATCGGAGTGCGAGATATTTTTTCTCCAAATAAGACCTTTTTTGTCCGGCGGTGCCGACAGGCGCCGCCGGGAAAATTTTTGAAAATATTAAAGAAATCCGGGACACTACGATTCGTCCGGACGACGATTCGCCCGGCAACGATTAGTTCGGACTACGATTCGTCCGCCAGCAAAAAAAAACTATGATTCGTCCGGCAACTCAAAAAGTGACTATTCGTCCGCCCGCCAAAAATATATCCATACTTTTCACATAGGTAACGCCCCTATCCGACCCTAGGAATCCCTATTTTGGATGTTCGCCCCTAAAATAAGTTTTTATCCCTATTTTGGCGTTTTGTCCAATTTAACAAAACTGCAGTAAAAGCAAAAAATTCAAAAAAATTTCATAAAAATGTACCCCTAAAAATCGACCCTAAAATTTTCAAAAGTAGACCGACCCATAAGAAATGAAAAAATTTCTCAAAAATTTCAATCTCCAAAATTTCTATTTGCTCCTGTGATATCTTGAGACTAGAACGGTTTTTTTCCGTTTACAAATCAATTTTGGCTGGTAATCGTATGTCTTTTACCCCCGAAAATTTTTTTATTTGTAGCTGCAATAAGTGAATAAAATTGTTTGCCTTAATTTTAAGTTATTTACATAGAAAAAACAGCAATTTTAATAAATTTCACCACTACATTTGAAACTTTTTCGCCCCTATTTTCGCCCCTTTTTCGCGAATTTTTTGCCCCTATTTAGGTCCCTATCTTGGACTTTTTCGCCCCTAAAAATCCTCGCCCTAATGATAACTAATAAAAATGCCAAAAGAAAACCACAAAAATTTAAACTAATTTTATGGTTTGTCACTTTTTTTGAATGGGCGGACGAATCGTCGTGTGATGACTTTTTTGCAAGCCATATGAGACCTGATTTTTTTTACAAAATTAATTTTGGGTTATTGAAAATCGCCACACTAATTGCCTAATATATTGGTTCGAAGAAAGTATCCAAAATTTTTTTGAACACTAAAAAATTATTCTTTTCTTTTTTATTATTGTAAAAAAAACATACTTCGTCTATTCGTAATCGAATTTAATTGTTTAATATTTAGGTGCATTATTATGGAGATTGACAAGGAAATTGCTGAGTTGGAACAGGAAATTTCCAAATGTTCTTTTTAATATTTTTAGATCATTAATTTTCTCCATTTTTCCTTAAGCGATCAATGTAGTGGCCAAGGAATTGGAGCTGAAATATCGCGACTTTGTGCCAAGTTACATTGGCCTTGCAAATTGTCAAGAGAAAATTCAATTGGCTTTGCATAGCGGAAAGGAAAATGTGCTTAAAATGGAAGCGCAATTGGCAAATGCGGAGAAGGAAATCGTCAAACTCAAGGCTCACTTTTATTTGGGAAAAGCATTTATTGACTGAACGAATTTAGGAGAGCGCACCGCACAAGAAATTGGATGTGGTCCAGGATTTGGTGGACCGTTTGTCCATTCTCGACGAGATGGAGCAGTGTCTGAACACGTTGTGGTTGACGCCGGCCGACAGCAAAATGGAGTTTGATCCGCTGGCGACCACTCAGACCATTCTGAGGTTGACCGAACTATGCACTGCTTTGGAGTCGGTACGGAAAATTGCAATGGGATTTTGCAGTCTTTAGTGTGTGTTTTTGTTCCTTAATTTTTAAATTTTTTCAGGAGTCCTCAAATTATTTGGAGTCAATCAACGAACGTATTTTGCCACTCTTGTACGCGGAAATTCAAACGCGAAAGGCCGAACTGTGCCAGCAGCTATCCGACTTTTACGCGTCGTTCCTCCGGTTTAACGAGGACGACCGCGTCTCGCCACCATTGTATTTGATGTGCATCAACTGTCCCAGCATCAAAATGGCCTCCGATGTGAGTTGGTGCCTCGGATGTTTTGCTTTTTGGGCAATCCTAAAGAATGGGGGTTTCTATTTTATTTTATTTTTTTTTTTTGAGTTCTTAATTGGTATATGGAGGTTTTCAGAGGTGCTGATCACGAATATGACCTCAGATTTGTCATATGATTTCATCTAATCTAATCTATGATTTTATTTTTTTCGGTCATAAAGGCTACCCCCCCCCCATTTTTCAAAAAAAAAAATGTAAGTCATAAAAAACAATTTAGAGGGTTTTCGAAGTCGCTGAACACTAATCTGACATATATCTTGTCTAATTAAAACTCCGGACCCGAATGCGAACAAAAAAGTCGAAAATTTAGATTTTTAAAAAACCCCGGTTTTTAAACTAAATTACTTATAATACATGAAACTGAGCAAACGAGTCATTAAATTATGTATGACTATTTCATACCTTTTTGGCCTAAAAACCGAATTTAAAAAGTGAATTTTCGACTTTTGGTTTGAATTTGGGTCCGGGTTTCGGAATTGGGCAAATCCGAGCCCATATTCGTGATCAGCACCCTTGAAAACCCCTCATATACCAATTTAGAACTCAAAATAAAAAAAGTTGGTAATACTGTAGTTTGTCCCCCCCCTTTTTGAAAAAAAAAAATTCTAAATTTTTTTTGTCATAAAAACAAGTTTTAGGAGGTTTTCAGGGTCGCTGATCACGAATCTGACATCCATTTCGACCAATTTCGAACCCCGGACCCGAATTCGAACAAAAAGTCGAAAATTCAAAAAAAAAAATTTTCAATTTTTGAACTTAAAATGACTTAAATACATGGAACTCATTCAAAAAGCCTAAAGACAATTAAGTTTTACTATTTTAAATATTGTTTGACCAAAAATTGAAAATTTTTTTTTGAATTTTCGACTTTTTGTTCGAATTCGGGTCCGGGGTTCGAAATTGGTCGAAATGGATGTCAGATTCGTGATCAGCGACCCTGAAAACCTCCTAAAACTTGTTTTTATGACAAAAAAAATTTAGAATTTTTTTTTTTCAAAAAGGGGGGGGACAAACTACAGTATTACCAAAAAGTTAAATTAGCCCCATTCTTTAGGATTGCTGCTTTTTGGGTTTCTGTCCCTTTATCTCTCTCTTGCTTTTTGTGTTTCTCTAATTGTCCCCTCTTTTTGCTTCGTCAGTGCTTCTCCGCTATGCGTCGGCTCGACTTGCTCGATGACCGTTTGGAGGAAATGGTGGACATTATTTGGGAGCATTTCTGCCTGAAATTGATTTACTCTGTCACTACGGACGAACAAAATGACGCTGAGGGTGACAAACTGATCAAAGTGCAGACAGACAAATTTGCAGAGCGATCAGTGCGAATTTGCATTGCAAAAGAAGTTGAGACTGGCCGAAAGCCGAACCCTGCCGTGGTGTTTGGGTAAGGGGTGAACAGTTCGAACACAAAAAAAACGGTGCCGTATTTTCATTCTTTTTATTTTCAGCAATCTCTGCCATTTCTTCGGTTCTTTGCACACGGCGCTCAAAGGCATTCGGGCGGATGATCGGCTGTTAATCGGTTTGTTGGGCGATGCCATGGCAGACCAGCTGATCAGCACCATCGAGAAGGGCTGTCTTGGCCCGGCAATTCCATTCGAAAAAAATGAGGCAGTCAAAGTGTACGAGGAGCTGAAAAAACTGTCACAATCGTTTTTGGCGTTTATGCAGGTCATACATACATCGTCTACGCAAATCTTTTCATAATTATTTGTATTTTTATTTCGAAAATTGCAATTGGAAATTCTTCGATTTTTGCAATTAAAATCCGTTTTAAGGAGAAAGGCTTTTTTGTGCACTCCGTTGACCATTTCTTCGCCAATTTCTTTGAAAGTTTTGAACGTATTTCTGTTGACCGTCGCTGCCACCATTTCATCACAACGGCCAGGGAACTGATCAAACAGCCGTACATCGAACTTATCGAGGTGTTTAATTGTCCATCAACTTGGCATTTGTCAATATTTTATTTAAAAAAAAGAATTGCAAGTTAAGGTCGGTTCCGCGTTGGATACCAATGAGGAAAAATCGGCGGACATTTTGTGGAAAATGGAAGAGAAAATGCGCATCAAAGCGGACGACGAGGACGCACAGTTGCCAAACAGCACAAAATGGGACAAATACTTCACGAAAACATTCCAATTCCAACGTTGTCAAATTAGGTGATTGTGCGAAAATTGTTTTCTGGACACCCCTTTCTCCGGAGAGTTAATTTTTTCCAAATTTCAGTTTTTCAAATAAGAATAATAAGGTTTGAAAATTGAGAGTATTTCAACATTCTATCTAAACTAAATTTTTTATTTGAAAAGATTATATTGTTAGGGTTTTTTGAGAAAAAAAATAAAATTTGGGGATGAATTGTGACACGTGTGGGAGCCGAGGTGGTGAAAACGTAATACCATTATGCATTTCTCGTGTTCATGTTTCAGCAAGTCCACCTTTAATTTGGTTGTTGTTCTGCACGATGTGTTGCGCACATCTGCTGAGACAGACTCGGAGATGGAGGCGAGTCGATTGGTCACAACAGCGCGAAATATTGTCGAAATGTTTGTCACTACTTCGCCCGAATATCACCGACTTACCCTTTCGTCCGTTCCGCACATGGCCGGTAAGGCGACATTTTTAGTTGGTCCAATTCCGCTTATCTAAACGAAAACATTGGTTATTAAAACGGGGATGGGACGGAATCTCCGCCGAAATCTCGCCGCAAAAAATTCTACAAAAAAACTTGTAGAAAATTCCTAAATTTTTTAAGGAAATTTCCGACGGAGAAATGAAAAGCTTCAATTTTCAAAAAATTCATGAAAGTTTTATCATTTCGAAAATTTCTGGATTTTTTTTGGATTTTTTAAAAAAAAATTTTTTTTTTGCAAATTTATTTAATTGCAATTTTTCAAAAAAAAAACCCCAAGCTTAGAACAAAAGGATTTTTTGTTGGGAAAAAGTTTATGAAATTTCGACGGCGAGATTTTGGGGTGCAACCATTAAAAACACTAACCAATATTAATTGATGTGTACTTCCAACCGTACCCTTACAGTTTTGTATTTTACCCATTGTTTAGCCGTGTTCTTCAACAACTGTCATTTCATTGTGCACCGTCTGAACACACTTTCCTCTGACATTTTACAAAACATTTTGACAGTGTCGAAGGTTTTTTTTCGATGGCGCAACTGTTCATCGCTGGTTCCTTTTTCTGCTCAGATTACTGGACAGGACTGCTCCTTCACCGATTTGTTCACCCAACTTCGAGTTTTGGCCGCTACGACTTTGGAGCAACACATTGCGCAAGCGCGTCGCCAACTTTCGGCAACAGTCGGCGAAAGCGACAGTAAGGGAAATGGGGGGGGGGGGGGAAAGCACAGGATTGGAATTTTATGGGGAAAGTGAAAAAGATGGAAACCTATCACAATCCAAGGCGAAATTGGGAGATATATAAAAGGGGTGACTTCGCCTGAGACCGCTATAAGTGTGCACGGGATAGGGTAAAGTCAGAGGGATATGAAATTAACTTAAATGGTTTTTTTGTTTGTTTTTAAGAGTGGCCAAAAAATTCTCCTTTTTAGTTTTTGTTGGTTTGCATGACGACAAAACAAACAAACGTTGTGTGAAGCTGCTCAATGGGTGTTTGATGCAACTCGAACAGACTGCTTCAGTTTGGCGAGAGGTGAGAGAGAAAAAGAAAAAACAATGGCATAATTGGGGGGGGGGGGGGCGAGAAGAAAAGGGACAAAGAACAAGGAAAGTGAAAGACTTCGAGACTTTATAAAAAATTTTATTTTTCCAATTGAATCGCCCATTTAATCCATCGTCGTCATTTTGCCTCAGGTGCTGTCCGATTTCGTGCTGACGCATTGTGTCGGCGAGTTGGTGTCGTATTTGTTGTCCACGATGGTGAACATAATTCTGGCCAAAGAGGACATTGCGTCAAGCGACGCGGAGATTGCGGCCAATCTGTTGACCACATTCATCGATCGCTGCAAAAAACTGATGGAAGTCGCTAACTTTTTATTTGTTTCCGTTTCAATTTGCCCTTTAATGAGTCCAATTACAAAATTCAGATTGACAATCAGCCGACCATTCAACGCGCGTGCGAAGAGCCCTACCACAAATTGCAGGAAATCATCTTTTGTCTGAATGGCAATTTGGCCGTAAGTGAAATACCGTCCTAAATTAAATTCATTCATTGATTCCTTAAGGAGATCGGCCACCGATGGTGCGATGGCACCGGTCCATTGGCACTTTGGCTGAAGCCGGCACAGGTGAAGCATTTGGTGCGCGCACTCTTTCAGAACACTGAGCGTCGTGCCAATCTGTTGGCACAAATCAATTGAGAAGGGACGGAAACGGCACAGCCTATCGATTTCCGAATTCGAATCAAATCATGGAAATGCCTAATTTATTGGGTTTATTTGTGTGCCTAAGTTTTAATTATTTATTATTTGTGCTAAAATATTGTCGATACTCAACTGCCTTGTAAAGTTAACGAGTTTTCTCTTTTCCCCAACGTTTTGGCATTTTTTCTTGAATTTCTCTTTCTGTGGACGTTTTATGATAAAATACAACATTGCTCATTTCAATTTTTTTTGTTTTTTTGTATTAAAAATAGCGTTTCTGTCCCCTTTAAATTGGGGAAAATGAATGGCACTTACTAAGTACTCACTTTACAAAAATTTCTCTTTTATTATTCATAACGGAGCAAAATTAAATGCATAAAAAATGTTAAATAATTCTTACTTCAAATACTACTTTTTAAAGGAAGACAAGATGATATCCATGGTATACAACTCATACCAAAAACCCATTTTGCACCTTAGCTTCGTAGTTGCGAATGCCTAGTTTGTCGTCGTACATTAGTCAGGACCATAACTTCTTCGAAAAGACTAAAATTGGTATGCTTCAAAAGCAAGATTTTGAGAAAATGCCATCATTTTCGACATTATAGTTAATGAATGGGCTTTTATATTTGCTTAGAAGGTGATTCGTAACCACACGAAAAAGTCGGAAAGTGTTGAAGGAAATTATAAGCATATTTTTAGTGCTGATCAATAGGACGGTGAATTATATGCACATACCGTATTTCTAATTTATAACCCCCCCCCCTAATTTATAACCCCCCTCCCCCCTAAATTAAAGCCCCCCTTTGAGGGGGGTAGAACAATAGAGCCACTGGGGGTTCTATCTTAGGAAATACGGTAAAATCGCAAAATATGCAAATATGTACATAAATCGCGAAATATGCATATGGAATAACGTCCTAGAAGCTTCAAATCAAGCTAAACACATGTTTTTCGTGCGTTTCAAGCCCATGCCAGTTCAGGAAAAAGATGCATTTGCATATAATTCACCGCCCTACTGATCAAGCTCGATTGGTCCATGGGAAGTAGGTGAAGTGAAAAAAAAAATTACATGCCCTATTATTTTGGAAGGGAGCATATTTGCCCTTTTTTGTGCATATAAATCAGGTCCCCATTAATTACATATATTTAAAAAGGAAATAAAAGAAGCAATAAAAAACAAATAATTAAAAAAAGAATCGGAAAAAAGGAAATGCCCAAAAATATTTCTCTCGATTTTTGCCGTTGTCCCTCGGCGCTTTCTCTCGCTTTTAACGGTTCATCAGCACCACTTCATCAGCACATTTTCAGTCTGTTGCTGCTGTTTTGCCCCCCACCGACGGGGCAGCACATTTTCTTCAAAAGCAGTGTGAATTGGGCCACCGCAATTGGACAATTTGTTAGTGCGAAAAGCCACCAAAAGTGACGGACGGGGTGAGCATCGACGGCGAATTTGAGCAGAAAGGGACAGGCGATGGAGTGGGCACTCAGACAGAACATTTGCAATTGGACGGGGAGGAGGACGGAGAAGAGGAGGACGCACTCGCAACAGAGCAGGCCCAGCGAGAGGGCGAGCACAACGCAAAGGGACGCGTCGGAGTCGACGAGAAGCGCCTTTTGGGCAGCGGGGGACATTCCCATGGCAGGGCCAAGCGGCGGCAGAGAGGCGACGACATGAGCATCCTTTGGGCGCGGGGGTGGTGTAATTAATGACATTAATTAACACAATCATTAGGGAGGGATTAAAATACTGCTAATTATGGGTCAACAAATGAACAACCGATGCCATTTTATTTACCCACTCGATTAAAAAATGTGGTGAAAAGGACACATCCGTGAGCGACTGCGGTAAGGAAACAATTAGTGTCCAACTCCATTCTTAGTAAAATTTGGGACTTTCGACTTATATTCGAGTTCGGGTTAGTGATTCATAATGGGTCGCAATGGATGTTGAATTCGTGATCAGTGACTCTCAAAACCTATAATTGGCATTTTTATGGAAATATAAAAAAAAAATTCTGGGGCCATAACGGAATAAGAGCCCTCAATTTCCATGGCAACTCTTTCACCCGCACCCCGGCGCACTAAATCAGTGTGCACGATTCAATGTGCCTTGAGAAATCGACACAGTGTTAAAATTTTTCATAAAATTTAAGAAAATTTCTCAAATTTCGATCGATTGTTCATAAATAAGATACCTAAAATTAAAAAGTATTATCCTCTCATGTCATCGATGAAATTAATAAGCAGAATTTGAGGAAGTTAGAAAAAAGTTATGAAGTTCTAAAGTTGGCTGACAATGAAACGGCGGAAACGAATCGTCTCCTACCCAATATAATTATAATTAAGAACAGCACAAAAAATTTTTTTGTTAAAAGTACTCCCCTGGGAACCAAGTCATCGTCGTACGGTCAATTCGCTAAGAGAATATTTTACCTATTTTTAAAATTTCTTTTTCTTATACTATTTTTTTATCTAAGAAACTATTCTTCCAGAGCTTATATAAAGGAATTATAAAATTTTTTTTTGACTAGTTGATATTTTTTAAGCAATTTTAGGATTTACAAAATTTTCCTTTAAATACTTGGATGATCGATCACCTTATCGCGCGCTAAAGACAAATTGACTGACTAAATAGGAACCAATTAAAAAATAAGATTGAATGGGCGGAAATCGAACTGGTAACGGTTCCAAGAAGTTATCGGACTCCTCCGATGACGAGAGAAGGCACTACAACAGAAGAGAACAACAGCAGTTGAGGGATGTTGAGCGAATTCTCACTTCAGAAAATGGCATTTTTTTTTTTTTGCATTTTTGATTGTAAATTTTCCCTAAAAACAGATCGATGGTCGCGCGATGCCGCCAGACGAATTTACTCGGCATTGGACGGGATGGAAAACCGACGAAATGCAAGGGAATTGTTGCAATCGATCAGAAGCACGTCGGACGCACGACAAAAGAGTATCAATTTGAATGCCAATAGAAAATAATATTGTATTATGTGATATTGGACTTGACAAAATTTTAGCAGAGTACAGGAGCCATGACAATCTGTAAAAACAATCTGTAAAAAGGCAATGCCAACATAAGCATGTAAACAGGGCTTTATAAAACCGAAAAATCAAAAGATTACTGACCAATGCGAAGCTCGAATCATTTTCCTTTCGTTCCCTTAAGGTGTAATTGATTCTGTGCTAACAAATATCGAACTCAATGAAACAATCGGAGACGGAGCGGAAGAATTAAGTGAAGAGGTTATTTTAAAATTGAGCAAATGGCCTTCTGGGAAGGAATTCCATCGGCAAAAATTGTCATTTTAATATAAAATTTTAAGGTGAAAGCCTCACTTTTGGAGAAATTGTCAAAAGCAATTGAAGAAGAGGTGCAAAACAGAAGCGGAGACTCGGAGAATAAGGTCGGATTATAAGTGAAAAAGGTGTTTTGTGCCAATTTCAATTTGATGTTTTTTATCTTTTGCCTTTATCAAATAGTTTAGGTGTTTCGACTTTTCAATTCACTGGTCGACTATTTGCTCCGTAAACTCCAACAACAATGGCGGACACTCATTTACGCCGTTTTCCCTCTCCACCAATTGCAAACTTTGTTGCTCATTTGCTTCGTCCAATTTATCGGGTTCGTCCGTTGACCCCCTCCTCCCCATTTTTTCGTAGTTTATCTGCTCTCCCCTCCTGGGAACCGGAAACCTCCGGTCTCCGGACCGCCGTTTCCGTACGAGCCATCTCCGGACCGCCATTTTTGGGCCGCTTGAAAAAAGTGCTGCATATACAGTTCTTTTTTTAAAACCGAACCCAGCTAGTTTTTTTGAAAAAGTAAATAAATAAATCTTCTAAACTAGGGTTGGGTTTTTTTTAAACTAGGTAGGTTAGGGGTAGATTTTCTGGCGGTCCGGACACGTACCATACCGCTCCCTCCTTTCCTTTTTCAAATGTTCTCTTCCACCGCTCCCTATTCAAATTTCCAATTTCCCCCTCTTTAGAATCGCCTCCATTTTCAACGTTGTCCCTATTGTTCTCGCCTATTTCTCCTTTGCTTTGATGTTGTTCTTCACCCTGAAAATGTTTCGTGACAAATCCGTCCTGCACAAAAAAGTCGTTTGGGAGAGAGTGATCAGTTTTTTCCATGAGCCTTCTCACGACCATCAAACGGTGCCTTCGTCGTCCACTGAAAGTGCCCAAAACGATCCCTCTTTGGCCGCGGAAGGACCGAGCAAAGGAATTGGCAGTGAAAGTGCCCGAGGGGACGAGGAAGGCACGGCTTTTCTCCTGGAAACGCTTTCTCCGTATTTGAATTTTCTCATCGCTCTGTTTCTTTTCCTCTTCTCTGTCGGTGCTGCCGAAAAAGTTGTGCCGAATTCGTTGTTTTTCTGTGCCATTTCTCTCTTGGCAACCACAATGTGTTTCTTCGGGTTGGCTGATGATGGGGACGGTGACCGTTACGCTGTTGCCGCTTTGGCCGCCAATTTCATTTCGTGGTAAGCGAGTGGGACGGGAGGGACAATATTTTACCGATGTTTTCGTCATTTTCTGTAGCGTACCCGCGATGGCTTCCAAAATGAAATTTTCCATTGGTTATTGGCGTATTTGGCGTCCCGTTTACTCCATTCGCTTTGGTTCGTTTGTTGCTAATCCCTTTGACTGTCCCCCTTCGTTTGACCATTTGCTTTTCTCACCATTAGGTGCCATCTGTTTCAATTTCGGCTTCCCTACGCTGGCATTTGTGGCCATTCCATTCATTTTGGTTGTCATTGCCCTTCGTCCGTCCCCCGCTCGTCCCCATCCCTCCGGGTTGGCCACAATGTTCCGCACCGTTTTGCCCCATGTCGTGTGCCTTCTCTGGTCCCATGTCGCCCTGACCATGTGGCTGATTGGCTTTCGCCATTTTTCCATGCTCAGTTTGCTCTTCACCGGCTCACTTTGTTCCGTCGTTTTGCTGCCCCCTCACATTGGTCTCACCCTCGCCGGCGGTATTCTCTTCTCCCAATTGAAGTCGGCCATTGATTTGGTAATTTTGAGAAAAATTCAAAGAAAATTCGCTATTATTTATCTTTCTTTTTTGCATTAGATAACTGCACTGAAAGTGTTTGCCACTGTTCTCGTCTTCGTTATGCCTTTCCTCGTCCGAAAGTGTTATTCATTCATCGCCAAACAGTGCAATTTTCAATGTACGACAAAAATTTATGTTTATTATTTCCCAATTTACCTGATATGATTTGACCAAAACGTACTGTTTAAGCCATCGTTTTACGCTTTTTCGACTAGTTTTTTAAGTTTTCTTCTGTTTTTGGTGGTGACTCTAACCGTTTATGAACACTCTTTTGAATGTTACATTTTTCTATTGTTGTTGTTGTCTCTTTTCAGTGTTCCGAAGTGGCTCTAAAAGAGTGTGGGCTCTTTTGGTGGTTTATTTCTTTGCTTCTCTGATGGTCATTTCGTTTCTCTACCAAAGTCCTTCTTCGTACGACGCATCCGCAGACATTACGAATATGACATGGGCACAGTTCGACCAACACTGTGTGCAGAACAACGACAACCAAATCAATGCACAGAATGAGTGTTCCCAACTGAAAGGTCGGCGTCTGGGGTAGTGGTGGTGGGGGAGGGATAATTTGTCGATAAGTCAAATGTTTGGGCTTTTTTTGTAACAGCATTTAAAATGATTTGGTTTCATTGAAAAATTGCCGAAAAAGTAATGAATGCCAAAATATATTAATTATGGGCCATTAGGTACTGCCATCAACTGGAAGGGCAGTGTCCAATCTGTTCGCATTGTCGACATTGACAATTCCTTCGAAACTCTGCTCGACTATTTACCCGACTCGGTTGCCCAAGCATTGCGCTGCTTTTATGACACGGAGGAGGAACAAAAAGGGGAAGCGACCAAAGGAATTCGACACAACAAATGCTCTTTGACACATCACAACCATTACACGTACGAATTGGAAGTGAGTTAAACAAGGGGAATGAAACAAAGTTTAATGGACAAAGGAAGAGGAAACAGAGAAAGAAACAAAACCTATGGAAAGTCTTAAACCTAAAACATAACTTTGCTCAAACGCAACCAAAAAAACAATCTTGGTATGGTCTGGTAGCTCTTATTTAGCTGTATTAGCTTTCCTAATTTGAAAAAAATGATTAGTTTTAAGTAAGTTGTAGCCACAAAAAGTGAAGAAAACTCATTTTTTGACAAATCTTTTTGGATGGCTAATTGAGCTAACAAAAAGATATCGGGCTATAACAAGAATGTTTAATTTGGTTTTTAATTCGTTTCTTTTTTAGGTGAGCGGCCCCTTTGGGGAGAAGTTCCAAATCAGCATGAATAAGGGGCAACTTCTGTTGACTGCCCAACATTCTTTCGGGGACATTCTCTCTCTGCTCGCTGAAGGCGATATCGTCCGTTTCGTGGCTTTTTTCGACGCCTACCCAATTTTTCGGTACCCGCCTCGGCTGCGTCTGCTCCAATTAGAGTGTATCGTCTGTAAAAAGGTCTGTTTTTTCGCTGTCTTTGGAAGTGTCGGAGATTTAAAACCTTTCCATTCAGGTAAATAGCTCCGACAAAAACCTTCGTTTGACCAGTGTGAAGAATAGCCGTCGCAAAATTTGGGCTCGCTTTTACTACGCCTTCAAATTTATGTTCAATTTCGTTTTTGCTCCAATGGCACACGTTTCTTAGGCGCAATATTATTACATAATAATCCAATTTTGATTTTTGTTTGTTCCCCCTTTGTTCAACAATTATCCCAGATTTATGTGTTAAGTGCCTTTTATGAATCCCGGTCTTACTATTTGAAACTCAGTGAATTTTCCTTTAGTCCATTTTGTAATCACATATGTTGCTCAATTAGCATAAATCATCAGACTTGTGTTTTGTTGTGCTTCACTTCTGCTGGCGCAATAATTTGTCTTATGGAAAAAATGACAAAATATCAAAAGCCATTAGCTTTTTTCTTCATTATTTATCACCAGTTGATTGTGGATTCAGCCTCAAACAAATATATGTTGGTATTTTTTATACTTAGAAGAAAGATCGTATGCCTACACAATCTCACCTCGGCCTAAACATAAAAAAGCGACTCAACCTTAACAGAGATTCCCGGTCCAATAAAGTCAGGACAGATTTCGAAGGAAATTTGAAAAGTTAAGAAAGTTTCAATTGGAATTTTATTGATGAGTGAGATTATGTCAGGGTGAGATTTTTTTTAGGTGAGATTTTATCAGCGCGCATAAAAAAAGATGTAATCAATCAATATTTTTACCTGTTGAAATAACTAAACAAGGATTAGGCAAATGAATTGGCTGAATGAAGAGTGCCATTGAAAACAATAAACACATCCCAAAAATGGAATGGTCACAATTTTATAACTGGGAAAGATTTGTCAGCAGCCCATTAAGGATTAACTACTTGTAATTTGTTTAATCATCGTATCATTCATTTTTAATTACAATTTTTTAACTGCTAAAAAGATTTGAGTTGAAAAAATAATCCGAAAAATGAGAAGGCAAAGAATTGGTAATGAATTGATAAATGACAAAGACAAAAGGAAAAAGACAGTCGCCGACAAAAGACGAAGTTGGCAAAAGCAGCAAAAAAGATGAGTATTTAAACACAGCAAATGCACTCCAATTGCTCATTCATTTTCTGTTAACCCATCATATTATTTTGGTCACAAATTTTGTGTTAATATTTAAAATCCAAAACAACTGTCGTACTTTTTCAGAATAACTTTTTTAAATGTCTAACCAACGCAACACTTTGTCCCTTCAAAACTCCGAAACTTCGTCGTCCGCTTCCTCTTCCTGCCCCACACCGCCGTCATCTCCGCACAGCATCATGAACGAGTACATCAAGTGAGTTGGGAAGGAGAAACAACACGGACTTTGTACTACCAATGGATGGCTTTTCAGAAGTGTCACTGAGCGGATGATCCATCTGAGTGTGTTGGAGGTGGGCCGAGTGGGCAACGACGGCATTGGCATTGTGCAACTTCACAACATTTTCGACTTTGGCGCGTCGGTCACGCAAAGGACTTGTGCTTGTTGTGCCGTTGTGTGTGCTTCGGGGTGCGGATGCGGCTTCTTGTCAGCGGAAGGTGATGCCATGGCATGGATCGGAACTTGACATTTATAATCAATTGAAATTTGGTCTCGAATTTAGAAAACACTTACAATGGCGTGAACAATGGCAGCGGTGGACCAACGAAATTTGGCCGAGGAGCTCGCGGATTCGAGCGGAAAATTGGTCGCAGATGGCGCAGAAATGGAAAGGGTGGCCGACTCGAAACGATTCGCGAGGGGACAAATGGAAACGAACAGAACAGAGAGAGAGCGAGACGAGGGACGTCAGAGAGAGGCGGACCAAGACGAGGGCAGACCAACAGACGGAACGAATTGCAACGGGCGGAATGGTCAATCAGAGGGAATGAAAGCCAACGCAAACCGATCAGACGCAACAACTTTCAACGGCAATTGGTCAGCAACAGACGAAACGGCGTCTTTCAACAGGAAATGGACGGAGGGAACAACATAATTTGTGGGGGAAGAAGCGAAGAAGGACGAGGAGGGCAACAGCAACAGTCATTTGGCGGAGGAGGCGGGCGACGCGGACGACACATGAACAATTACCGGGGGAGACGCGGAGACGGCGCTGGACGCGGACGGTCTCGCGGAACGCCATTCGTTGGCCAAGGTGGACAACCAGTCATTGACAGACTAATTATGGCAATTAAACAAAAATTATTACTCATTTCAGAAGTAGGCGTATACCGACAGATTGATGGATTAATTCAAGCAGACTTCTCAGTTAACAACTCGAGCAATGGCACCTACAACTCGCGTTTTGTCCTTCATGAATGGCGCGTGGACACCAATTACCGTGGCGACTTAGAGGAAGGGCCCAAATTGGTCTACCGTAACCAAGAAGGAAATGCCGACGATCACTTTTATTACTAATTGTATTCGTTCATGTCCGAAGGATATGTTATGCATATTTAATATTTTCGTTGTTTGTTTCCGTATATTTCTTCATATTTTTGTTTAACTCATTAACCGTCACACTGTTTAATCATTCATTTTTTATTGTTTTGTCCATCTCTATTTTGTGCGTTTTGTTACTTATCACCATTTAATAAAAAAGCAAAATCATTTTAATTGGAAAGTATAATTTAGGCCACAAAGAACTCATTCTTAGGTAGTCATTAAACTGCGTTTTTCTTCTCTCCCCCGTCAATGTGTTCTCCCATCAGTTTGACAACTTCAGCTGCGCAGCCCCAACTCAACAGAATGCCATTTGAGCCGTGTCCGTAGTTGTGAATGACCTGCAAATGGATTTCATCCGAAATAGAAAAGGCATTTTGACGAGTAATTTAATTGACATGCACGGTCCCACTGCCGTTGGATTTGGTGCGCGACTGATGCTCAAGTCGGACGTCGCCACGTCTGTTGGGTCTCAACCCGCACCACGAAGAGACAATTTTAGCATCCTTTGAAAGTCGAAAATGTTATTTGTGTATAAGCAAATGTAAGTCAAAGAACCCTAAAGCTCGGCTTCAATTCAACAAAACGCGACCAAACGGTGTTCCTGTCCTGTTCAGTCACTTCCAACTCCGAACAATTGTCCTGCCGAAGAGTGCCAACCATAAGGTGGCCATTGGACACGCTAATTGTGGAAATGTGTCAAAAAAATATATGGTTTTTCTTGATATTACAGCGGAATGCAAAATATGTCCCTGTCCCAATAGTTGAAATAGGCGTGTCCTGGAGCTTCGACCTTTAAAAAGGAGGGGGAAAGTTATTTGAATAAACAGGGGAGGAGACCCTAACTTCGAGTCCAACGCCTCGGTTCGGGTAAACGGAAGTGCCGTCATCGCCGGCCAATCGTCCGCCGTCCAATCCAGCACAATTCACCACCAAAAGGAACTGATCCGAATCGACCAACTTAAACAAAAATCCATGATGACAAATTCAGCAAATAATTTCATCGATCGAAACACTTCTTGCAAAGAGTCGACCCTTTGGCGTCGGAAATGCAACAACCCTTGGCCACTTTCGGCCATCAATTGGGCGCGGAGCCATGGCACATACATGCGACCCTCCGCCGCATATGTGGTAAAATGGGCACCATAACTTAAATGGACTTAAAATTTAGGGTGCATTTATTGCCCTCTCCCTACCGAAAATTTTTACCAGAACTTTTTCTCTAAAAATAAGTCAATTTTTAAAAAAATCAAAAGAAATTTTCTTGTTTTTGAAAAATTCTTTATTTTTCGATTTAATTTTTTCTGAAAAATCTCTTTTGAAAATTATTTGTCTTTGAAACAGTCACCTGTACGGTTTGACAAAAAGTTGGCGCAAGTGACGGTCAGTGAGCCATTTCCAGTCGTACACAATGTCGGACATTGCATTTTCCTATAAATAAATAGCTTCTTTATTGCCTTTGACAAATGGATAATTTATGGATGGAAATTTCATCGACTTGTCTTTTTTCTGTCATATTTCGAAATATTTTTAATCGGCGACCATCATAGGTCAATAAAAATCACTTGTGATTCGATCCACATTTTGTCATTGGATTGGCAATAGCCCGAAATGAGATGGACTTCATGAAGAAGCAAAGGATAATTTTGCGGAAAGAAAAAGTGCTGACAATTCACCGCCAGTTTTGTGGGCCAACTGTTCCCTTTCGGTTTGTGTCCAAAATGCGAAGGATTCTTTGGCCCATCGATTCGTATTGGCTATGTCCATCCGAAAAATACCTGCCGGACCGTAACTGGTGGTCTTTTCGAAGTCGCGGTCCGAGAAAACAGTAACCTTAGGTAGGGATAATGGATATATAGAAAGAGAGAGAGAGAGGTTTTATTTATTTGTTAATGACAAAACAATTCAATCACATTGGCAGAGGGACGGGCACGACGGAGGGCCAACGCGACGCTTGTGCCGACGACCCCCTCGCCAACAACGGCGATTTTCATCGGCAAAGGGAGCGGGGAAGAGGGGAACAAATGTTGCTGAAAACAAAAGCACAGAGAAAGGGATAGTTTTACTTTTTTGAAGATAAAGGTACATAATAAAAAAATAACATTTTTGAGCAAATGCAACGAAAACGCCAAGAGGACCAGGAAAAGGATAATTAATTGGGTAATTAAGAAATTGCACATTTATTATGGCATTCATTAACATTACTTGGATATTTTAATTTTTTGGTTAATAAACCAGCGCATTTTTATAGAGAAAAGAAAGAATGTAAATAAAGAATAATTGCGACTTCACTACCAACGGCCGGGAAAGGACTTACGACAGCCAATTAACATGAAAGCAGTGGAACCTTTCCGTTGAAAAAATCTTAGGAATGCGCCTCCTTCTCTTCAGCACCATAACCATTTGTAATTAATTCATATGTACTAATGTTTCTTAATGTACTTATAAATGCTACTGCTCCTCTGCTGCATATTTACGCGCAATCTGCTGCTCTACCCCTTTCCTCTCTTTCCGCCCTCCCTTTGTGCCCCCACTAGTTGAAGAAGGTTAGTGGACGAGAAAGAGGGGGTGGTGAGCAGAGAGGTAAGGGGAGGAGAGAAGGCAAATTGTGTGGTCGTCCGTCGTCTTCGCCTCTCGTCTGTTTCCTCGCGAATTTTGCTCCTCCCTCCCTCGCTCCGTCCGGTCTGTGGGTGCTTGGTCTGCTGCTGCTGCTGTTAGTCGGCTGTCACTTTCCTCCGCGTTTGTTGCTGCTGTTTGGTTTGACTGTCTGTCAGTTAACAGCCGTGGGAGAGTCTCTCGCCCTCCCTTTCCCCCTCCCTCTCTCACCCCACCGCCTCCCCTGTCCTCTTCCTCCCTCTCCTTCCCTTCCCTCTCCTCTCCCTCCCTTCCCTCTCCTTTCCCTCCCCTCCCCTCATCATTTGCTTTGGTGTGGAAAGCAAAGCCCACCCCCGCCTCCATCCCATCCATCAACTTCACTCATTTGCCATTCATTTCCCTCCAAATTCCTTGGCCATATGAAACTCATCAAATCAGTGCAATACAAAGCAACAGAAAATGAGCTAGTAAAATGTAATAAAAGGAATGACAAAAACGAGCGCAAAAGTGCTTAAGGTGCGGTGGGAAGAGAATTGTCAATCAGAGAACAGAGACGACAACAAATTACCCTAATTAAGGACAACGGACGGATGGACTGTCATTATCATTAATCACATCAAACCAATTCTAACATTCAATCTGACAATTGATCGGAACAGAGCAAATGCAACATCACCATCAGCTGAACTCGCTGGTAAATTTAAAAATCAAAAAAAGGAGGACAAAAAAATTTTATTGAAAATTTATTAGGTTATATTTATTATTTTCGCTAGGGTCTCAGAACCTAATGGATAGGTCCCGGACTTTTAGTCATAAAAAAATCCCTTGGTTCCAAAAAAATAATTGTTTTTTTTTCTTATAAAAAAATGTAAATTTTAAGAATTCTTCATTTTTTACTATTTTCTAACTAAAAACAGTCAAAAAAAGGATTTTTTTACCCAATTTTTCTCAAAAATTTTCCCGGCGGCATCTATCGGCACCGCCGGACACCATTTTCTTTGGGGTTTTTCAAGATTTATCTTAACAATGTGTAAATATTCTTAAAAATAGGCTCACAAATCCCATTTGATTAAAATTTACTCTTTATTATGATTTAAAGACGAAAAAATTACATGCCCCTATTTTCGACCTAGCAAAATAATCTTGTACTTTTGTTATTTCGTTTATCCAAAAACCCCAAATTTCTTAAAAGACATGAAAAAGCCGCAAATCCTCATTAAAAAAAAATATCCTCTTTGACCCCTAAAAACCCCAAAATGAGGCTATATCCTCAGATATCACAGCCCTGGCTAGTTTTGAAAAACTTGATGAAAATCATAGACTTGAAAAAATCACATATTACAAATCTCAGCGCATGTGTCATTTTTGCTGGGAGGCGCTAACTCGCGGCGAAATGTCGCATCACCATAAAATCCCCGCCAGTAAAACCATCCGCAAATCTATACGCAAAAAAAAGAACCAAATGAATAAAAATATAAAAAACTAGATTATCAAAACTAATGGTATTTAATTAAAGTTTGGCGAAATGTTTCCTTTCAAATAAAATAAACTGGCTGGAAAAAACCCAATTAAACAAAACAGTCATAAGCAGTTCTTTTTTTTTTTTTAACTTAAAACTGTTTTTATAAATTGATGAGAGTTCTTTTTGCTTAGCACCAGCAGCAGCAACAACAAGCCAATTTCATGGCAGCTGCGGCCCAGCAACAGCAAATGCACCACCAAATTCGGTCGGCGACGCCGCCGACTTCGGCACTTGGCCAACGGCAGCAAAGTTAGTGGCACCCTTTTGGGGGTTGTCTTATGAAATGCCCTTTCCTCAGATGTTCTGCAACAGCACTTTCCGTCCGCCGGCGCTTTCGTCCAGCAGCAGCAGCGCCACCCGCAGCAATCGGTGAGCGCGGCCGCGCAATTCCATCACCAACAGCAGCAGCACATTGTGAACATTGGCAGTCCGCAAAACCAACCGCAGCAACAGCAAACGGTAAGGTTACGGTAGAAAAGTGAATGCCAAATTCAAATTTTGATGCCCCTGCAGTCTCTTCACCAGCATCCGCAAATTGTGCAGATCCGACACCAACACAACAACGGCAACAATGGGCCGAGTCACCAGCAGCCTCAGCAAATGCTGGCCATGTCTTCGCCACCGCAACAGCCTCAGAATGTGCAGGTTTGGCCATGGATTGCCCGGAGGAATGACACTTGGCCATGGGGCTGGCATTTGCCACAAATTGTTTTGCTTCTAGCAGGTGTTCATCACCAGCCAATCCCAACAGTTGCAGCTCCAGCAAAGGCCCGTCGTGTCGGTGGTTCACCATAACAATTCGTTGGGCGGCGGTCCGTCGCCGCTTCAGCCGGTGATGGTGGCCACTCAACCGCAACAGCACCACCAGCAACAACAACAACAGACGCAACAACAACAGCAGTCAATGGTAATTTTGTGGGGGGAGGGGAGAGGGACGCCGTTTAAAAAGCGGCCACTTTTGGCGGTGTTTTTTTCCATTTCCCCTCTTTTCGATGCTTTTTGGTCGAAATATTCTCAGCTTTTGTTTTAATATATGAACCACATCACTAAATTATTTTAATTTGTTTTACGTTTTTATGGCAAAGATTTGTTTAAAAACTTTCACGGCCAAAAAATCATAGGTTAGTTGGAAGTGACTGACGGAACTTTATGTGCTCTATCAAATCAAATTGTAATTAATTTTTTTATCTTTGATTACGCTTGGGATTTCGTAAATTTCGCCAAAAATTTGAGTTTTTAATTAACCGGAACGGGAGGGGGACACTTCCGGACCGCCATTTCCGGACCAGCCAAATTTAGAACCTCCTAACATTTTTCTAACTTGATAAATTCTGCCATTTTGGTATCATTCGAAGGACCTTCAAGAGCTCTATAGTTCTTCAAAAATCAAGAAAGAATTACTGATTTTAAACCAAAACGCACAAGAATTCTTACTTTTTTGCTAATTTTTGCAAATTACAATTTAAAACTTTTTGGCCAGTAATTAAATCGCTTAACAAAGTCTTAATGAAAGCATCAAAACTCGTAGAGCATTCAAATGATATCAAATTTGTAGAATTTAATCAAGTTAGACGATTTTTTGGTGTTCCAAAATTTTAGAGGGGCCTTATAATGGAGGTAGACCTTCTAATGGAGGGGGGTCTTCTATTTTTCAAACCTCTCAAAAGGGCTCTTATAATCGGTGCACCCCAAAACACCGCCGCCGAAACACCGCCGCCGAAACACCGCCGCCCGAAACACCGCCGCCCGAAACACCGCCGACCCAAAACACCGCCGCCCGAAACACCGCCGCCCGAAACACCGCCGCCCAAAACACCGCCGCCCGAAACACCGCCGCCCCCAAAAATTTTCTCCAAAAATCGGAGAAACAAAAAAAAAAAATTTTTTTCACGAAATCCATAAAATGACAAAAAAAACAATTATTGCTTGAGCACAATTTTAACATGGATCAATGATTTGCTGTTTTATTTTTAACCATTGGGAGTACCTCTTCGGAGGTTTATTGTGCTCATTGGTTTTATTTGTTTAATTTATCTTTTATTTTGTTTACCACGGCTGCTATTGCAATTACTCTTTTTTTCTTTTGGAATCAAAAATTTTTTTTTCGGAAATTTTCGACTTTTTCTTTTTTCAAAAAAATCAAAAAAAAAGGCGCGCTAAGGTTCTCCATTCCCGATCACAGGCCTCCTCGTGGCCGCGTGCCGGTAACTCCTCTACCTTTTTTATTTGGGTAGAGCGAGGCTAATTCTACGCCACAAAAAGGCTAGGATGTGAGAAAATGGATTTCGTGAAAAATTTTTTTTTTTTGATTCTCCGATTTTTGGAGAAAATTTTTGGTGGCGGCGGTGTTTCGGGCGGCGGTGTTTTGGGCGGCGGTGTTTCGGGCCAGCGGTGTTTCGGGCGGCGGTGTTTCGGCGGCGGTGTTTCGGGCGGCGGTGTTTCGGCGGCGGTGTTTTGTCCTGCTCCGTCTTATAATGGAGGGTGGTTTTCTATCAGAATAAATACGGTAATTTCAATTAATTGGTCAGCCAAATCCATCCAATTTAAAACTGTCGGGAAGGCTTTCCATAGTATTGACAATGAGCACAATAATTAATGATTTTTATGGAAACGAAAAAGCACCCCTAATTTGTAAAGGGATCTACTGTTGTAAAATTTTCAAAAAATTACCCCATAAAAACGAAAATTTGGATTTCTTGAGAAGACTTGGAAAATATTAGGAAATTCAAAGTACTTTTCAAAAAATTTAATTTTAAATAGTAGAATAAAAAACTCAAAAACTTTATTGCCTTAGCTTAAAATTAGAGATCGACTTAGATTTTTCGAAAAAAAACCAACAGCAGAAATTCGGGGTCTGTTGACTTCCCCCCCCCCCCCATTTGGCAAATTTACCTTTTGCCAATTACACGGGATCTTTCGATTTGTTTTTTACCAAAAAAAAATCGGCCGAACAATCGGAGAGACCGACCGGCATTTTGAAAAAAGCTTACTTTGCTCAAAAATGTTTAAATTTAGACATTATTTAATTAAAAAAAGGTTGCGACACTTTATATTCACGAGTGACTCACTTGGTTTTGTTCTCGTTTTTCATGTTTTAAGTTACTACAATAAAATACACACAGATTTAAAATTTCCACCGCCGACCACTACTTGGCCCTTCGAATTTAAAAAATTAAAAAAAAAAAAAAAAAAGAATAATTGTCCTTTTTTTCATTTTACAATTGGAATACATTTTTTTCAAATTAAAGAATTTTGACCCCAAATTTTTATCCGACTGCCCTGCTTACAAATGACAAGAAATTTAATTGATTTATATTTTTAAAAGGGTGTTTTTGAAAGGATTCCGGATCCTGTGTTTTTGGCTTCGAAAAATAGCTGCATTTCGAAGTTCGTTAACTTAGCACCATTCCGCTACCGGAAAACTTAAAAAGAATTTGTTGAGAAACAATTATTTTTGCTTTAGCACCAGCAGCAGCAACAACAAGCCAATTTCATGGCAGCTGCGGCCCAGCAACAGCAAATGCACCACCAAATTCGATCGGCGACGCCGCCGACTTCGGCACTTGGCCAACGGCAGCAAAGTCAGTGGCACCCTTTTGGGGGTTGTCTTATGAAATGCCCTTTCCTCAGATGTTCTGCAACAGCACTTTCCGTCCGCCGGCGCTTTCGTCCAGCAGCAGCAGCGCCACCCGCAGCAATCGGTGAGCGCGGCCGCGCAATTCCATCACCAACAGCAGCAGCACATTGTGAACATTGGCAGTCCGCAAAACCAACCGCAGCAACAGCAAACGGTAAGGTTACGGTAGAAAAGTGAATGCCAAATTCAAATTTTGATGCCCCTGCAGTCTCTTCACCAGCATCCGCAAATTGTGCAGATCCGACACCAACACAACAACGGCAACAATGGGCCGAGTCACCAGCAGCCTCAGCAAATGCTGGCCATGTCTTCGCCACCGCAACAGCCTCAGAATGTGCAGGTTTGGCCATGGATTGCCCGGAGGAATGACACTTGGCCATGGGGCTGGCATTTGCCACAAATTGTTTTGCTTCTAGCAGGTGTTCATCACCAGCCAATCCCAACAGTTGCAGCTCCAGCAAAGGCCCGTCGTGTCGGTGGTTCACCATAACAATTCGTTGGGCGGCGGTCCGTCGCCGCTTCAGCCGGTGATGGTGGCCACTCAACCGCAACAGCACCACCAGCAACAACAACAACAGACGCAACAACAACAGCAGTCAATGGTAATTTTGTGGGGGGAGGGGAGAGGGACGCCGTTTAAAAAGCGGCCACTTTTGGCGGTGTTTTTTTTATTATTATTTCTAAACGAAATACTATAAAAAAAGGCGGAGCATTTGCTCTATGATTTAAGTAGAACGATTACAAGGAAATGCAGTTCCATATTAAGTGTCAAAGTCAAAACTAAAGGCCAATTAACTTAGGTAATTAGGAAAAACCTTTATGCAATGTAAATGTCTTGGTTTTGGTTAATCAATTTTTTAATCCATTCTAAGTTTTTTTGTTCTTTTAAATTATGTGTTTGTGCGCCCATTAATTATTTTAAAAGCTGTGGAAAGATCTAATACTCATTCAATCCTATCAACATTGAAGAGTTCAATCCTCTTAACAAATGAAATGTAAGGAAGACGACACGACATTTCTTAAGAGAGCCATTCTTGTAAGGTATTTTTGACAATTTCAATTTCATTGACCGCGTTAGTATTCTGCCTATTCCAGTAAAGACCCATATGTGATTTATGGATATGGACTTGATTAGCTTGAAAAGAATTCGAGAGTGTTGATTGGCTTTTTTTTAAATAAAGAATATATAAATATATTGGGTAAATTTAATTCATTGACAATAAAAAATAGCAAGGTCACGTATAAATTTGGCTTTCAGGTAAGAACTCTTCTCAATTTATATAATTGCTTGGGTTTATTTAATCCCAAATAAAGGGACAAATGACTTCTTTAATAGAAAATTCAATAATTTTCGGACCATGTAAAAATATTAGACAAAGCTTTCTTCATTATAGCCCGTTCTTTCTTCATTTTTATAAATTATATATATAACTTTGTATCATTTGCAAAAAGTCTTTTTTGATTCCGGGGGAAAGACCATTTTAACGGTGATACGCGGCATTTCTTTCCCGGGACAGTTCTTTCCCACCGTTTCTTTCCCAAATTTGCTTTCAAAAAGGTTATGATTTTGTTATCTACTGCTTATTTTTGGTAAAGCTCCGATTCATAATGGAGTGTCTTCCCGCATAAACTTACTGTTTTTTCGGTACAGTACGAGCGCGAATCTTAGTACGAATTGGGTGCCGTCTTTATTTACTTCATAAATAATCTTTTTTATGATCTGAGAGTGTGGGCCGGGAAAGGAATGGGAAAGAAACGGCGGGAAAGAAGTGTCCCGGGAAAGAAATGTCCTGGGAAAGAAGTGTCCTGCTCCGCATCTTCGGGTAGGTCATTATTATATAGTGGCGTGGTACTTTATCTAGCTATATTCAAATAAAAGTTCACCTGTTTTCGACAAGGCCTTCTTATTTTGTTGGATAAGTTAGGGTAATTGCCACACTAATATGGAAGTGTTGACATGGATTCTAATAAAATATGGTACCCTTGGAAATGCTATCTTAAAATCTTTTTTAATTCTCAAAAAATTTGAGATTTTTAAATTGATGAGAAATCCTTTTTTTGTTTTAGCAACAGCAACAACAACAAACCAATTCGGTGACGGCCGTCGTCCAGCAAATGCACCACCAAATTCGGTCTGCCACGCCGCCGACTTCGGCACCTGCCGCCGGCGCTATGTCAAAGAGCAAAAGTGCCGTTGTGAGAGTCGCGAAGGCGTCCCCCGCAGCGGACCCGTTGGATTTGGTGCGTGCGAGCGGACAGCGGACGAGCACGCGACTGCTCGAGCGCGACGCGTTGGAATCATTTGCGAAAACGGTGGACCAAAACGAAGTGTTGGAGGACGAAGTGGCGGACGCAATTGGCATGGTGGTGGAGGAATTTGTGGACGAATTGATTCGACACTCAGTCGAAGTAATTAGCAATTTCTGATGGATTTGAGACAATTAGGGAACTTTACGCCCAGGTCCAAAAAACAGTTCAAATTTAATATCTAACAACTCATTCATCATAAAAAAAACCGAAATATACATAACAGCACTTTTGGGGGAAAAAAATCAAAAATTTGTATCAGTGTATTTAAGAAATTCACAAAGAACGAAATTTTCGACCATAATCGCATCGGGTCAAAATTCCATATTTTTGAAATGATAAATGTTAATCTGAACTGGATCTAGGACATAGGCAAAAATGTGGGGTAACCCTTCGACCCATCCCCCAAAATTTGTAGAAATTTTTCAAGTAGGAATTTCAAAAAAAAAAAAAAAATTTTACGCAAATCGGACCGCAAAGTTATCTCCCTAATATAAGCTGAATGCTCATCGAGGCGCTGTCCAATTGGAGGCGCGTGACGTGCGTTTTGTGCTGGCCAATCGTCTGCGTATGACCGTACCGTTTGACTCGTCGTTGGGTGGCACTGCGCTCGTCGGTGTCGCCGCAGGGAGTGCCTCGCAACAACCGGTGCTCTCTTCCGGCGGTCCTCCGCCCGCCAAACGCTCCGCCGGTCTTATGGCGCACCAACAGAGAATGGCACTGATCGACAAAACGCTGAAAAAAATGTGAGAAATGGCACAACGAATGGGTGTAAGAAAACGAATGTAAATGAACGGAGAGTGAGTAACATTTTGAACAGACTATGGAAATGAATGTCACAAATTAAAAAACCTTTCTCGACCTTAGATTGTTTTCGCTCTATTCTTTCTTTGTTATTTTGGTCTTTTACTTTTCCCTTTGTTAAGGGCATTTGGTCATTGTTCGTTTGGTGATATTACCTTTTATTTATTTCTTCGTTACCATTTATGTGCAGCAAAAACGTTTTTTGAGCCATTTTTCACCTTTTTGCTGCCTTTCTTTTTCCTTCTCTCCTTTCTCCCCTCCCTCCGTTATATTTCTTTGTTTTTTTTTCGCTAGTCTCCCAATTTTTGTTTCATTTGTCGTCGCCTCTTTTGGCCCATCGTTTTTCCTTTTATTTTGGGTTTGCCGCTTTTGTGATTATTTGTTTGGTCCTTTTTTGCATTTTCTGACTTCATCCGATTTACAGTTGTTTTTTTTGTTCGGCTTTTCTAATCCATCACTTTTATTGGCTTATCAGATTTTGTTTTATGATTTACAACTCAATAAAGTTATAATTCAAAATTTCTAATTTTGCACTTCTCATTTTCTCTGACAAGTACGACCCTCAATTTTTGCGCAACTGACATTGAATGAATGCGACCAATTAAGAACATTGACATTACTTCAGTCCTGCCTTAACATGATATTCGGCCCTACCGTAGTTCCGTTTTTTGATTGTTTGGATATGATATTGCCTATTTCTGCCTCAAAAGAATAGAAATCAAATATTCATCGACTTTTTATTTTCGTGAACAGCGATTCTTAAAACCCCCTAAACTTGTTTTACTAGTTTTTTTTTCTTTCAATGGGTGGTTGGTTTTAAGCACGAAAAGAACAAACAAATAGGTGTGCTAGCTCTAGTGTATTCCGGTTAACTTTGTTGCTCCTTTTTCCATATACAAAACTATCGCACAGTTATGAAATACCGAATAAAGACGACAAATAATTTATCAAACTGAAATGGCGGTTTATCATTGTGGAAAGGAGGGGGAAGAGATTCATTGATATAAATGCCGGAAAATTGTAGGAAAGCGGTGAAATCATCATCGAATTTGTTGACGGACACTGAGACCGGCCTAACTACTCAAAAAAGCTGTGTGATCACTTTTGTTTGTATCATTCAGCGGTTGGCACGGTATAAGGACCATTAACAATGGAAAGAATTTAAACGAATCGAAAAAAGAGTAAAGAAATGAATATGGGAAGACCATTTGAAATCATAACAATAAATTTGCTTTGGCACTGACGAACTGCCCTTCACACTCAGTTCTTCTGCTCCAGCTGATCTTTGAATTTGGCAGCGTATCCGGCAAAAATAACGCTCAGCTCGGACAGAAGATTCACAATCACTTCCACTTTGACATCCACAGAACCATTCGCACAGAGATGATTTAAGTCTGTCGGATGAAAGAAATGAATTGAAGGAACGCATGCCATAAAGACATGTTCAAATTTGACTATTATACTTTATGCCTATTTTTGCGCACCCAATAAAAAAAACAACAAATAGATTTGGGTTGAAGTCGCTTGACGCTTTAAGCGTAATACAGACGTAAGCTAATTTTTGTCAAGAAGCGGATGCAGTTTAATTGGAAACTAACTATAATTAGCATTATGCCTATTGTACAGTCTATAGACAGTCGAGTTCTCACCTTAACTCTGTTATAGTTTAACCGTTTTTTGCGACTTTTTCACCCCCTCCCTTGGTCTATACTTCTATTTGGTGTGATTTTTCTGTTTTTTAATCGTTTCTGTCTCATACGTCCAGCTATTTTATTTACTCGAAAAAGCTGCATTGACGCCCTTCCAGCAGATCTTAAGTCCGTTCAGGTCGGTTTGACAATGTTAGGCTAAACCCCTATTTTACTCGGGTTCCTACGTAAGGTTCAAGCGTACTAATTGCGTTTGGGGTTCGCTTCTGTTGGAAATTTTTTTTAATGCTAGAATCGCTTCAGAATAATGGAAACGCTTCAAAATTAACTCTAATGTTACTTTGAATATATAAATACTGAGGAAACTCAAATAGACAGTAGTGTTTTTGAGCTCAGTGTGACATTTCAACAGGAATTTTCTTCCATTTGTGGTCACAAATAGCTTAATTGTATTTTTCAAAAAAGCGGACCCAAACGCAATTAGTACCGGTTCAAGTTCCTACAAACCTTTCTCAACGATGTTGTTAACCGAAACTGGCTCCATTTTCGTTTCTTCTGAACCATTCTCAACGATGGTGTTGGCTGGAATTGGCTCCACCTTCGTTTGTTCCAAACCATTCTCAACGGTGGAGCTGACCGAAATTGGCTCCATCTTCGTTTCTTCCAAGCCATTCTCAACGGTAGTGTTGACCGGAATTGGCTCCACCTTCGTTTGTTCCAAACCATTCTCAACGGTGGAGCTGACCGGAATTGACTCCACCTTCGTTTGTTGCGAATCTTTCTCTACAGTTGTGTTGACCAGAACTGGCTCCACCTTTGTTCCTTCCAAACCATTCTCAACGGTGGAGCTGACCGGAATTGGCTCCATCTTCCTTTCTTCTGAACCATTCTCAACGGTGGTAGTGTTAACTGGCGTTTGGGGTGCCGTCCCGACATCGTCGTCTTCCTTTTTGCCCGTCAAATACGACCGTGGGATATCAGAAGCTACAAAGAAATATACAAACTTTGATTCTATATACCATTAAAAAAAAACCTGCAAAAACTTCTCCCGGTTTAAACGAAGCCGAAACTAGATAAACAGGCGGCGCAGTATTCTTCCATTCACGACGTAAGGGACTTAATAAAAAGGTCAGAAAGGCGTAAGTAAAAAAGAAATCTTGATTTGCAATACTCACTCGAAACCGTTGTAAAATGCACGCATTTCATCAGTGTAAACGAATTCCTTTTTTGGTCGCTGAGGCTTGCCTCCTCTGCGGTAAGGTGCAGCACCGCCCGGCATGTTTCCGCTTCGAGGAGGGCCACGGTAGCCGCCGCCACCACCAGTGTTTCCGCCTGATCGATAACCACCACCACCACCCGAGTAACCACCACCAGAAGCAGCAGTTCGGCAGCCGCCACCTCCACCACCACCGTAGCCACCTCCACCACCACCACCGTAGCCACCTCCACCACCAGCAGCTCCATAACCACCACCACCGCCAGTTGGACGATTAACTGCGCTTACATTGCCACCAGTATTTCCATACATTTTCAAATGACCGAATTTTAGACAAACTGCTGTTAAAAACTACGATGGAAGACAACATTATTATAAACGTGGTCAGGTTCATATATATGAATTACTAATATGTGCATGTATGTGAAAAAAAATAAATAAAATAAAAAGATTAAAAAGCAAAGTTTTTGAGAGCCGATATGGAGAAATGGAAACGTGAGTTAAGAATCACTGCGGCTCAATTTTGGGCTCCAGTTGAATAAATCAGAACGCCAAATAAAATAAAAAAGCACTAATTCCAAAAAAAATCTGATATTTCCCTTGTTGTAAAAAGGCAAGAGCCGATCTCGCATTAAAAACTACGATTGTTAAAATAAACTTTGATTCGGTAGAGTGGGTCAAAAATTATGCTATGCAAAATAATCCCTAAGAAAATTTTTTTTTCCTGATGAACTTTTCATATTTCAAGAACTCATAACTTTATATAGATGAATCCACTTGCTTTACAATTACTTAGAAAAAGCTTCTTCTATTGTTGAAAATTGGGGTTTTTTCCAATGTTTTTAAATGTTTACCAAAAACTCGAAATAGACTCTGTTGTATTCAATCCTTTTTCCATTTTATCTTTAAATTAGCATCAATAAATACATATATTAAAATATCTCTTGTCATGGCCCAACTCGAACCTTCCTCTTTATGTCTTTTACCATCTAAAAGTGAAATAATTATTGCAACCGTGACCCGAAATTGAGCCGCCGTATCTTGTAAAGGTATTAATGAGTTAAAATTTGAATATTGCAGTATTTTTGAAGTGCAAATTGGCCGAAGCGGGCCAACTGCGTCTAGCCAACTGTGTCTGAGCCAACTTTAGAACCTCATAACTTTTTTCTAACTTGATCAATTTTTTCAAATTTGGTATCATTCGAAAGCTCTTCAAGAAACTGGCATCCCTGTTATTATCTCACTGACCACTGAGACAAAAATTTAACATTTTTGTAACTGGGAGCCTTAAGCACTTAAATTAAGCACCAAAATAAGCACGAAATAAGCACAAAAATGGCGAATTAAGCAAAATCGAAAAATAAGCATAAAATTCCGCGATTTTAAAGCAATTTTTGTCAATTAACAAAAAAAAAATCTCAATTTTTCTTCTCACAATGGGTGACAAATAAATTTAAATGTTTCTGGTGTAAAATTGATCCTACTGTCAGAAGAAATATTTTATTTTTTTTTATGAAATAAATTTGATGTATTTTTTTGACGAAAATTTTTCAATAAGAGCAAAAAAATTAAGCAAAGGCTTCAAAATCCGATCTCTATTTATTAATGGTTTTCCATGGTTATTCATTTTTACAAGTTGGATGGTTCAATCCCTAAGCCCCTTTCCCCATTTAAGTCCCGGGTCTGTAACTCTGCACAGAGTGCTTTCCGCAATCAAACTGTGATGCCAGAATGAAGCAGAGTGTGGAGAAAGTGGGATAAAGGACATGGGAGAACCTCTGAAACCCCAAAAGTACCGGTACTGCTTGACCCTAGTTATTTTTACCTTTGATAATAGTCTAAAGGACAATACCATTATGTTGTTCTTTGTCGGGTTTAGAGAGGTACCCGTATTCTAGAATTTTGCCAAAATTCCTTTGCATGTTACCCCGTAATATTCTGCGCAGTCGCGTGCATCGACCCGAGAGAAACCCCTAGGTTTTCACCTAATTCTTTTCTCCCGATTACATTCAGAATTCTTATAACATAGGTGCCTTATCCGCATCTTTATCAACAACTTCACAATGTTTTTACATTTATCAATCACCGCTAACTTTTTGAAAGTTTGTTTTAATGAGAAAGAAATTAGAGATAATTAAAATGAAAAAAGACATAATTAGGGGGGTTAGCATACAGTAGTAAATAATAGTGGAGCGGGGGAATTACACAGTAATCATTGGATTTTGTGAAAGAAATGAGAGGACGGAAGGGGAGAGGGACAGACTGAAGAAGGACATGGAGACGATTAAGCAGAAAAAAGTGTGAAAAATTGAAGTTTCGTTTATTTACGAATTACTACCGCAACAACAAAAAAAAATTAAAATTAAAACAAAAAAACTGACCAAACCAAAAAATAAATACGCAACAAGAATTGTTTTTATGTTTTGTATGGAAAAATGAAAATGGGAGGGGACGGGGAATTGGTTACACTTATGTGACGATACATTCACCAGAATGATGGATTGAGTTGGGCTGGGCTTTTAACAATAAAAGTGACTGATGATTGTGTGTGTTTTCTTTTGATTTTAAACTTTTGAAAATGGAAGAGAGATTAAATTACCGTAAAATAGCGTAAGATAAACAATAATCACAAATATCAACCAAAAAAGACAAACAAACAAATGCCAAAAATGGAATACATTAAAATTAGATTAATGCAGTAATAAAATATATGTAAAGAAGTCATCCACAAGAAAATTAGTGATTAAATAGTTGAGAAAAATAAAATAGAAAATAAAATAAAGGACAAATTGATGATTTTGAAGTGTGAAAATTAGAAAAATAAATGGTCAAAAGATGGAGTGATGAATGGAGGGAGACATTGTTGGACAGAATGGAAGAAAAAGGCCAAAAATGGACAATTTATGTGCTTTGTAAAAGGGGACAGCCGACCGAAGACGGTATAAATCCATCATAAACACCTTTCCACCATTCACATGTAAGGCGGATTTGTGTAGGCGGCACCGGTCGCTTCGGGTCCGCCGGCACCGCCACCGGAGCCCAATTCCGCGTACAAAGTGGCATTCCTGTAAAAAAAAAGGACAGATTACTTTACTTTGTTAGCCAAGAGCAAAAATCTTGAAAATAATGCCAACACTCACGTCAGGTCAAGCATGTGTGCCAACATTGCCGGGTTCGGTGCCACAGCATTATTTCGATTCGCCGCCGCGGCAGCAGCAGCCGCCGCCTGCAGTGCCACGGGCGCGTAGCACGAGTCGAGCCCCGCGGCGGCAGCCATTTCGAACGGATTCGCACCGCCTGCAACGGACGCACTGTTGCCGACCGATACCATGAATTGTTGCTGTTCGGCATGTTGCTGGAGAAGCATTTGTTGATAGGACTGTTGTTGCTGTTGTGCTATTACATTTTGATGGTGTTGTTGTTGTTGCTGCTGCTGTTGTTGCTGAGGACGAACGACGGCACAACGCGCATTCGAACTCTTCCGTGCCGACATGGACAGTGACGAGGAGCCGCCGCCGCCACCAACTGCTGCTGCGTTCTGCTGCTGTTGTTGTTGGTGGTGGTGGTGGTGTTGTTGTTGCTGCTGCTGCTGGTGGTGATGATGGTGCTGCTGCTGTTGTTGTTGCGCATTGGCCATCCCTGCGACGACATTTGGCACAACAAAAGATGCCACCGACGACGACGACGACGACATGTTGTTGTTGTTGCAATTGCCGTTGGTGGACTCACCGTTGGCGCATGAGGTGTTCAGCAACAAGGCACCCCCGCCACCGCTGTTGTTCAACTGATGCTCCAAGTTGCTTCTATATGGAAAATGGTGGTCACAAAATAGGGAGCACTTTATTCCTTCTACCCGCTTCGCTTTGTCCTTTCATTTATTTAATTCTCATTGCTCCAAAAACCTCCTAGAATTTTAGGAAAAAATTCTGAAATTAGAAATTCTTAATATTTCAAAGATGGGGGGGGTGAACTTCTCCGGTAAATACGATTTATTATTTTTGCGTTGCCTTACCTCTCCAAAAGGTAATGCTCGGCCAACGAATTTTGCATGAGAATGGCCGCGTCATTTTTGAGTCGGGCGAGCATCGCTTGTTGCTGCTGTTGTTGTTGCAGCATTTGCTGCTGCTGCGCATTCATTGGCCGCACACCGTTAAGCAATTGGGCGGCCCATTCCTCCTGGAAAATTAGAAAAAATAATGCAGATTAAAAAAAAAGTAATTGAGGCGGAAGATCAGTTTGGAGCCATTTATTTATAGTCACTGAAGTTGTACTGCTCCAAGACGGAGAAGCAATGCAACAAATACACCAATTACTATAAACGGTCCTATTCGGATGCCCTCGGAACACAAAATGTCCAGCAAACACCAGTCCCTGGGGACAGAACGAAATTACGCCGGCCGAAATTTCGCAGGGACAAAATTTCGCTGGAAAAAATCCAAAAAAATCTATTTTTTTTAAAAAATAAGACCGATCGAACAAATGGATTCTTTTTGTTGAACGATTATTTCTCCCACAACAAAAATGGTACCAGACTTTTTCTAATTGATTTAAAAATTCGGAAATGCCACACACGCCCACACAGCCACCCCACCTGTTGTTGTTGTTGCTGCATTTGGGCCAACAGTTGCAGCTGTTGTGAATAGTTTTTGGCCGTTTGCTGTGCCGCCGCTTGGACAGGCGCGGAAAACAAATGGGGGAATTGGAGCGCCGCGGCCGCGGCGGCCATTTGCCGCTGCACCGCAGCCGCAGCAGCGGCATTAGCGGGAAGAAAAAGGTCGGCAGCGGCGCCCCCGGGGTTGTTGCCAGCGGTGGGAAGCAATGCGGCCTAAAATAGAGAATGAGCATCAAAGCAAGAAAAATGATGCCGTCGTTAGAACTTGTCTGTCTACCTGTTGTGCCGCCGCCGCTATGGCCCACGGGAACAGTGCAGCGGTTGTATTTGCGCTCTGTGCCAACGAAGCGGCCGAGCTCTGTGCCGTTGCAGCATTTGCCGCACCCTGCTGCTGCTGGATTGGCCATCCCTGCGGCGCCGCTTGTTGATGCCCACCGTGGGACGCCATCGTGGCATTTCCGTTCCCGGATGGACCTGTCGGCATAGTTGCGGTGTGATTGTGCTGATGGGCTGCCGCCGCAACAGCGGCGTTAGCCGCGCCGGTCGCCGCCGCGAGCAAAGGGTCCACAAAGTGATGCACTGCGGTCGGCACAAATTGAGAAAGCGACTGCGCCTGAGGGGCGGCGACTGTCGAAAATTGGGGTGGTGGTTGATGCCGGGCTGAGCCTGTCAATTTTGCAAATAAATAAATGACAAAATCACGCCGTCCCCCAATTCTAGATTAACAATAAGTCGGCAAGGGACCTGTTTCTCTTATAATATATTACGGGTCCCATCCCTTGACAATGCCCGCGGTTTTGAAATTCGTTTTTTTAAGTTTAGCCAATTTTTCTTGTTTTTTTTTTGTATGTCAACGTTGGGAGAGAGGCTGGGGGGAGAAACCGCCTATGACTCGAACAAAACGATGCTTATGGGCTCATACTGTATGGGAGCACGGTCGCTGCAGTGGCCGCCAACGGTTGACACACGTACGGCGCGGCAGCGGCTGCCGCGGCAATTTGCGCAGCCGCCGCTTGGTTTGCCGCAACAGCGGCCGCAGCACTGCCCACCGCCGGCTGCAATTGGCCGATGGCACTTTGATAGTGCTGAAAGAGGTGGGAGAAGTCGGCCGCGGACAATGCGAGTGCGGCCGTTTGTTGCGGTTGCTGCTGCTGTTGTTGGGGTGCCGCGGCCGCAACCACGCGTTGCTGAGCGGACGGCTGTGCAGCGGCAGCCACCGCTGCGGCGTTGGCCGCCGCGGCGATTAGTGGCGCGGCCATCAAAGGCGGCGGCGCTGCTGTTTGCCCACCAGTGACCGCTGTGCCGCCAGCTGCAGCGGATCCAGGCGCAACTGCGGCGCTGCCGGCAACAGATGGGCGACCGTATGCGACCCCGCCGGCATTACCGCTGGCGCTGGTGGAGGACCCGCCAACGGTGGAAGTGCCGAGCCGATAGCACACCTCCATCCGTTGAGCAGCCATCTGAGACGGACAGAGATAAATTCGTCGGGGAAAACAAAGCATTTGCCATTTAAAATGAATGCGTAAGATCATTAATTACTTGGCAGTATTTTGTGCGGCCCATTTCGATCATGTGGGTCATTTTGACAAATTTGTGCTGTATTCCGCCAGCCGGTGTCAGACGACGGTCCTTAAAAATGGTTGCAATAATTGAAAAAAACAATTTATTTGAATGTAACAATTGATTAAGAAACAAAACGAGTTCAAGCAGTACTTGGTCCATGCTCAGCATTTGCTTCAGAATGTCGACAAATTCAAGCCGATCACTCCGTTCGCACATCCGATCGATGTCGTCCAAATCGGTTGGGATGTGCACTTGGCAAATGTCGTCCAAACAGTTGAACACATAGCGACGCGTCTCCTTGCTCTTCGTGGACATTTCCAACTCGTATTCCTCAATGCTTTTCAGACGCCAATAAGAGGCCATGTCTTTGATCTGAAAGAAATAAGCAAATTCAAACAATCAAAGGGAGGGAGGGGGCAATGTTAGATAATTGCATAGAACTGGAACGAAATTACAAAAACAAAAAGTATTGTTTTGTTCAAGGATGTAGACAAACAAAAAAACATTGTCAGACATCCCGGTTCCGGGAGGCGGGGGGGGGGGGGGGCTGAAAAAGTCATTAATGGGAATATCTCCCTTTATAGGCGTGTCGACCTTTTCAGAGGCATGGGTATCCAGCGGTATCGATAGGTGCCGCCAGTAAAATTTATTAAGAAAGATGGCCGATTTTACAAAAATTGCTGATTTCGCGAAAGAAAAAGTTTGGTATTGTCCCTATGGCATGGCGAAATTTTAAATGGATTTTTAGTTAAAAACTCGAAATGAGTTAAAATTTAAATACTCAAAATCCAAAAAGTTATCCTTTCTATGGGCTTCTCTATTTTTTTAAATTGTGCACCATTTTGAAGAAGCGATGTGTTTTGGCCGCCTCGGCCAACATTTGTTGCGGCGGTAGCCCTTGGGTTTGGACGATGAAGCGAATTTGGTCGTACTCGGAAGAGCCCGGGTAGAGGGGCCAGCCGAGGAACAGTTCGGCAATCACGCAGCCCAACGACCACATGTCAATAGCCTCGCGAAAGGGCAGGCCGAGAATGATTTCGGGAGCACTGAAAGGGAATAGAATGAGTGCGGCGAAAGGAAAAAAGGGGAAAAAGAGTTGCTGACACAAAATTGGGAAAAAGCGAAGAAAATGAGTGTTAAAATCCAAAACATAACATTTGGACGTGTATAAAACCGAACAAATTACAACATAATATCATTCTCCTATTGTTATGGGTGCGTTTCATTCGCCCCGGGAATTTAGAAATGTTTAAATCATGGAATTTTTCCTAACAAAATTATCAGTTTGTAAATGGCGGACATTTTAATTTTGATTTAAATTTACTTACTTTAAAAAAATTTCTTTTTAAATTAAGAACTCTTTAAAATCTTCGAGTTGCGCAGGGGGGGGGGGCTAGCTGTTCAAGATAATTACCGGTAATAGCGTGACTGCAAATACGTGTTGGTGACCGCCTTGCTGCGATGCGAAGCCGAACCGAAGTCGATCACTTTGACACGGAATGGCTGACTAACGGGGTCGACCAACATAATGTTCTCTAAAAAAAGAGACACCAAATGTAATTAATTTATGCCATTTTTGGCTCTGTTTACCCGGCTTAAGGTCGGCATGGATCAGCTCCAATTGCTTAAGTTTGAGCAGTGCGGTGAGCACTTGCTGCACAATCGGACGAATGGACGACAAAGGAAGCGGAGTGAATTTGTTCTGCTTGAGGAAGTCGTACTGAAGTGGGGCGGGGGAGGGAATGTTAAGCAAATGAAAAGCGATCGGACAAATGCGAAAACGATTAGAAAATGGGAAGAAAACGACGGAATGGTGTTGGACAAAGATACACAATTAATTATTTATTTTTGGAGGAATTCCGAAGGGATTCGAAATGACAGGACAACTCTTTTTTGGATTCACTAAATAAATCGAAATTTCAACCTTTTTTTATTCTGTATATTTGAACTCTATTTCTGGAAGGAACCTTTTCGAATGTGTTCGACAGTTTCTGTAAAAAAGCGAAACGAACCAAATTCTGCTCGAGCATTTCGAACACAAGACATGTGTGCGATTTGTGCTGGAAGCACTCGTAGGCACGCACAAAGTTGAACTCCTCCGCATTTTCGTTGCTCAGACGGGACAGAATGGACACCCAAAAAGGAAATAATGAAATGGCAAATAAATAATGTAAAAAGGACGCACTTCAATTTGTCCCTGACGTGCATAACTTGGATGCTTCTTCAGAATTTTGATGGCCACAATTTCGTTGGTGCCCTTCTTCCACGCTTTGACCACTTGGCCAAAAGTGCCTTTGCCAAGAAACTCCAACACCTCGTACTGATTGCCGTATGAAGAGGAGAGCACTTCGTTTTTGATCAACTAAAAAGAGAATGGTACCAAAATTTAAACGTTCTCTTTTATGGTCTCTATTTAAATCCCTAATTATGGATCCAATGGGCTTTGGCCCATGCTTTCTAATGAAAGTTTAGTGCCATTAAGTTTCAATGCCAATAGAATTGCCCCTGTTCCCCCAATTGTGCCCACCTGATATTCACCCTCCGTACTCTGCCGTGATTTGTGGTGCCCCGTCTGGTGCTGTTTGGTCTGTCCCTGCTGTTGGTGGTGCTGCGTCTGCCCAATTTGTGTGGTGCCTCCGCCGCCCATTGGTTTCAGCAGTGCCGTCGTCGTCGGTTGCACAAAGTTGTGATGGCCACTGGTGCTGCTGTTGTTGTTGTGATGGTGTGCCACACGGTGACCGCCTCCGGTGCCATTCTTCAAAAGAAAAGTGCCGCTGTTGGAAGTGGCGGTTCCTGCGCCATGGCCCTGCAAATGGTGCTGCTGTTGGTAAAGCGCGGCGGCAGCGGCTGACGACGAATTGCCGACGACGGAAAAGCCACCGCTGCAATTTGGTGGGGGTCAAAACACATAATTATTGCCCAATCGAAAAGCCCAAAAGCAAACCCCAAAATTGCGCCACCGAACATTCCGTTCCCCGCGGCAGTCGCGATTTTGGTATCCCTCAACGGTTGCTGAACGACAGATGGTTTCGGCAGAAGATGCGAGGAGGACGGGTCCACAAACAACTGAAAGGGTTGAGCGGTTGATTAACAACAAACTGAAGCAAAGCAATGATTTGGCACTAATTGATCTTAATTAATCAATCAGTGAGTGAGTGATAACACCCCGGGGAAAGACTTTTTATTAGTTGTTTGATTTAGTGGAAATTTACATTCATCCCAGACGCTGAGGTTTAACCCATTGTTTTTTTTTGAAACGGCGTTTTGTGCCAATGAAAAAAAAGGAGAATGGCATTCATTTAAAGTGAGCAACTGCCCATTTATATGCATCAAATTCATAAAAACAGGGAAAACCAATGTTGTTAAATTTTCTTTTTTGCACTTTACTAAAAGATTTTGATGTTTTTTTTATTATGGTGTATAAAATGTGATCGATGAGTGATTATTGCCACGTGCAGTGACGTGTGAAATTATTTATTATTGTAAATATTTGAATGTATTATTTATTTGTAAATGCCTTGATTTTATCCAATAAAGTATTGGCAAAAAAATTAAGCCAAAATCAGAATTTAAAACGAAAAAAAGAAACAGCTTAATTTTAAGGGACCAAAATTTCAAAAAAAATCTCCGTATTACCATCCCAGGAACGGAGGCAGGGGAAGTGCCTGCCAAAATTGGGTTTTCTTGAGTCAAAATCTGTTAACAAATTACGTTGTATTCAAAAAAAAAAAAATCCCCGGTGACGACTGTCGACAGCGCTGGACCCGTTTTTTTCAAAAAATAGCCTAAACAATGCTCCGGTGTCCTCGTCAAATGCCGCGGCACTGTCCTCCCTCCCCCCCCCTTGGCCGTGCTTTTTACTCGTTAAAAACTGACCAATTTTCCGCCACTGCCCGCCGCTTTTTCGACCAATGGTCGGTTCTCTTTTCGTTGGTGCTGCTGTTTCTGCAATGAGTCGCCGTGGCCGTTGCTCTCCGTCTGCTGCTTTTTCAAATGGGTTGGTGCTGCTACTGCTCGCTGGGGTCGACCGTTTGACGGATTGACAATGAGAGAAACCGCTGTAGGGACAGCTGCGGCTGAAGAGGAAGAGGGCGCACTCGTCAGCGAGTCCTCTTCAATCTGTGGAGTATTTTAAAAATTAAATGTCTCCCGCTCGTCCGCGACACAAAACGCACTTTGATCACCGCCGGTCGGCGAGTGCCCAAATATTGGATGGACGCGCTCGATGAGACGCCGGACGAACTGTTAGCCGAACTGCTCGCGATTTGCGTCAACGAAGGCGGTGTGTCCGCCGAGTCCTCCGCCGCTTGGAACGCGTCGCCTTCCCTCGGCCGATGCTTTGTGGTCGAGCTTTGGCGCCGTTTCACTCCGACCGTTGCTGACGCACCTCCGCCGCTTTCCACCGCCGCGCCGACGACCTGCAAATGCCGAGCACTGATCAACAGCAATGTCTCGGGGGTGTGCCCGATCAGCTTGGACCGCCACTTTTTCCTTCTCATTCTATCGCTTAGATCACAAGACGGAGAAGGGATGAGCAATCATCGCGTAATAAACAGCCAATTGGGAGGCATGACTGTGTTATCATTGGACCAAAAGGAAAGGGGGAGAGGGAGAGAAATAATGGAGCGATGAAGTGAAAAGAATGGAGGGGGGGAGGGGAGAGAGAGAGAAGATTGGGAAATGGGAGTGAAAACAACAAATGGGGAAAAGGGGAGAGTGAAAAATATAGGGAAAATGGGTGGGGGCGTAGGGGTGGGGATAAGTGATTGATCAACCAAAGATTGGGACGTAAAAGCGGGTAATGGGGGTGGGGAGGGTGAGGGGAAATAAATGTCAAAAGAGAGGAAGGGGGGGGGGAGACAGTGCTCAGCAGAGACGAACAAAGTTCACAGACTTTTTTTTCACAAATTAAAGAAATATAGTAAAAATGAAGACATTTAGTAAACAATGCATATTCAAGTTATGGTGTTCAATTGTACAGTATCCACTGTTTTCCCATTTCAAAATGACCGTTGGTCTCTTTAAGCGTGGTACGCCGTCGACTGCCCCCCCCCTTCTTTCTTTCGTTCTTATCTTTTTTGCCATCCCATCACCTCCCATCCCCTTTCACCTGTTGCTGACTTTTTCCACCGCTTCTCCTTTGTCCTCCTCCCCTTTGCTGCTGACGCTGGAAATTGTCGTACGTTTGTTGCTGACAATCGGACGTGGGATGGTGCGGTGATTGGTTTTTCTGCGAGTACTGCTTGGCAATTCGATTGCTCGATCGAGTCGTCCTTGTTGAAACTGAAGCAGCAGCACCGGCAGCGGGTTTCGCTTGCTCAACGGCAACGATTTTGTTGGTGAGGGCAACGGAGTCCGCCCGTGCCGAATGGTCCTCCCCGTCCGCCGCCTCGCACTTGCGCTTCCGTTGTTGTTTTTGCTGCTGCTGCTGTTGTTGGGAGTGGTGGTGCTGCTGCTGCTGATGGCGCTGTTGCTGCTCCTGACTGTTTTGCATGCGCTGGCGGTGCGGAACTGCTGCAAATTGCTCTGCGGAACCCACTTTTTATACCCTTTTCTGATGTGCTAATGGTGGTGGTGGTACGGCTATTGATTCGCGTTGTTGGTTGTTGTTTATCAACACAGAAAATGGTCAGAATAAAGGCAGTGGTGTGTGGTGCGACTGAAATGGGAAGGGAACGGTGAGAAGGAAAGCTGGGAAAAGTGAAAAATAGCGGCGAAAACACCCCGGGAAAACAAATAACTTCTCGGAAAAATTCTTTGACGAAATTTGATATGCATTTATTATAAAAGAAAATTCACAGGCATTGAATTTTTAATTCAAACCGCTGACTCACTTTGTTCCCATTTTCGCTGAATTGTGTCCGTTTCGGGAATGAATTGGAAGAGATTTTCTGCGATTGGGAAGGATTTCTGATGTGGATGTCGCCGATGTGGGGCTGTGATGATGTTGAGCAGAAGAGAACTGCTGCTGCTGAATGAGTGTGTGGGGGGAGGGTGGGGGAGGGGAGAACACACTCAGTCAGTCAGTGGTTGGCTCTGCTGCTGCTGCTGTGGTGAGTGAAAGAGGGCGTCTCCTCCATTTCTCTTCTTCTTCTCCTTCTCTTCCTTTCCCCTCGTTGTCGGTCGTCGATAGAAAAAGGGGTGGCGTTGTTTGGTTGGGCAAAGGCGAGGGAGAAAATGGGAGGGAATGTGAGGGACGGGCGATGACGTTGGGGGCGAGGAGGGTACGCTTTTATAGTGAGTGAGGAGGAATGGAGCGACTGGGGGGAAGGGGAGGCTGGTGCGATGGGGAAGGGGCTGTCTGTGTGCTCGTCAAGCTGGCCGAGCGTGTGCAGCGAGCGTTTATTAACGTCAGGGGACGGACGGAAGAACGGAGCCAAACCGATTATTTAATGGCTGTAGGGGGTGTCTATGAAAGCCGAGAAGACGGACGAAAGGCACGAACGGAGATTGGCATGGCATTTCCACTGAATAGTTTGTGTTGTTTCCACTTTGGTCCACCGCACATTTGGCATTCTGTAAATGCCAACATTTAATTTGCCTTGGGCGGATTCTCACCAGCGAACATCGCAATTACCTGTGTTTTTTTAGTGAGTGATAAAATTATGGCATTTATGATGCAAAATTTCAGAACATTCTAGTCCGAGTTAGATTTTTGAAGCTGCTTTTCCCTGCCTGTGCTTTGTCACTCAAGTTTACAGATTATTCAGTGATACCCTTAAAAAAGAATTTATACATAAAAAAATTCAAAACGATTCATTAAAGTTACAAAGAATAAGGCAAAAACGTCAGTAAATTCTGTAAATAATAAAGAAAAAAGTTATGACACCCGATACTATTCCCGGCAAAATGGTATCAAGCTATTCCTTATTAACCATTCTTTTTTTCGCAGGGGGAAGCTTGGGCACCAGGAAATTCAAGATAGGACATATAAAGAGTAATACTCTACTCGAGACTTAAAATTTCTCGAGTCGAGACCGAGACTTAATTATAAGAGTAAAAGCAAATATTTATTTTAATTTTTTTATTAATTAAAATTTTTGGCAACTTTACAGTAAAATATATTGTGGCATTTTTCGGATTGTTACGGCACATTTGAGCATGGAAATTATATATTTTTAATTTTTACGGCTTTTTATTTTTTAAAATTGGCTTTATTGTGCTCAAAGTTCCTGGTGCCCAAACTTCCCGGTGCCCAAACTTCATGTCGCCCTTTTTTAAGTATGATTACTCCCCACCCCCAAACGCTATTTGTCGCTCCTGTTTGTCTGCCGATTCTTTTCTTTCTTGTCTTATTTTACAGTTTCGAAAATCATTTTATTGTTGCTTTTATTGTAATGTTGCTGACGCGAACTGAAATAATCCAAATAGTAAAACCGTAATCGATTTGTTTCATTTCTGTGATTGTGTGTTCAACTGAATTTATGTATGTGTGTGTGTCACTAATCCTCTATAGTCAGCCTAAATGTCAAAACAAATCTGGGAATGTGCCATGATAAGGAGGGCATCATATTTATGATGTTTATGCTTTGTCTGTTGGATTCAAAAATGGGGCTAAAATTAAAAAGGACGAATTTTGTTGGATTATCCAAGGGAAAGAGAATAAATCTGGTGAGAGGCACACACACACAATGCTGAGAAGAGAAAGAGAACGAAATGTGTTGAGAAAGGGAACAAATTGGAGGTCGTTGGGAAGAAGCAAAGGCGGAAGAGATAAAAGCGAAAAGGAAATATTAAGGCAAGAGAAAAGGATCGATACAGAGAGAGAGGAAAAGGATGCAAGAAAAGGAGAGAGGGCAATAACGAAAGGACACGAAGAAGCAAATGGATAGAATGGAGAGAAATAAGTAAGGACGACCTTCAACTCGTTTTGTCACAACTCGTTTTTGTCTCGACTCGTTTTGTCACAACTCGTTTTTGTCTCGACTCGTTTTTGACTCAACTCGTTTTTATTATTCCAACTCGTTTTTATTGTTCCAACTCGTTTTTTTGGCTTAAAAACTAAAAATTGACTAATTTTTTATGTTTTGTTTTTGATTATTCCAACTTAAGAACTGCTTTCTAGATATTTTTAGTGATTTTAAAAATTTTAAGACCATAAAAGAACTTTAGTTGTGAACTAAAAAGTTAGCGGCGCTGATTCATGGCGCCGAGATAGTAGCACCGGATTCATTTCGCCGGATTCGTTGCGCTGGATTCGTAGCGCCGAAAAATCGTGGCGCCGGACTCATGGCGCCGGGTTAAATTGGTGGTGGACTCATGGCGCCGAGTTAAATTGGTGTAGGATCAGGGCGCCGGATTCAGTTGGCGCAGGATTGAGGGCGCAGGAGTCAGTTGGCGCCAGACTCATAATGCCATATTGAGATGGCGCCGGGTGGCGCCAAGTTTATAGGCCAAATTATCTAACGCAAATTCACGCCTGTTTTGCATTTTTTCAAAATTTCATTTCGAAATCTCTGATTTGAAAATCGAAAAACGGAATTCCGGTGTCAAAAATTTTTTTTGAAATAGGAATTCCGACGGCAAAGATTTTTCTCGGAAATCGGAAAATCGGAATCCCGTTTCAAAAACCAAAAACCGGAAATCGGGGTTTTTTTAACAATTTTTTTTTTTTTATTTCCAAATGCAAAACGCGTTAAAAAAAATTAGAATCCGAGGTAATATGCCCTAAATGCAAAATATATATTTTTTTTAAATTGATATATGTAAAAACTTTTAGAAATATTTTTGAGATTACTTTGAAATTACATATTTACCAGAAAATTCTATTTTTTTATTTTTAGAATATACTTTTTTCAAAAGGTTTACAATTACTAATTCTTAGAGGTATTGTTTTTAGTTTATGAGTTTTTCTTAAGGAATATCCAAAAATGCCAAAATATTTTAAAATATGACACAAATTGACTATTTTTGAGAAAAATATTAAAATTGGCCACAAATTTTCAATTATTTGTCAAGATTTGTTATCAATCATACTTAATGTTCAATATTATCTCCGCGGCGCCTATCGTCATTGCCAAGACTTCTTCCTTTCACATAATTTCCGATTTTTTTCAAAAAATATCGGAAAACGGAATTCCGATGCCCAAAAGCCGGACGGTGGGTATCGTTAGGCATCGCTGGAAATTTTTGATAGAATCTGTCGGCAATTTTCCGATAGGCGCCGCCGGGAAACTTTTTTTTAAAAATGAGGGAAATTTATTAACTGATTTTGTTCTTCAAAATATTCAATTTTGTATCTTAGAGCTGGTGGGCTGGCGGTGCCGATAGGCGCCGCCTGGGAAATTTTTAAAATTTTGGTGTGATGTCGGGGCCGCAAATGTCGGGACATGGACAAAAATACACCCCTAAGAATTAACTTTTGAAAATTTTTGGAAAATGTACTTGTTAAAAATGAAAAATTCTTAAAAATATTTTTCGAAAATTTTTAGTTTTTTTATAAAATTGAAACAAAAATTTTTTTTGTCTTACAACCATATGAATTTTTTGCCTGAGAGTTTTGAAAAGTATCTTATTTGCATCTATAACCAGTGAATAAATTTGCTTGACAATTTATTGCATAATTATTTATCAAATTTCGATTTTTTACATTGCAAAGTTATATTTTAAACGGGGCATGTCGATTCGGCGCCACACGATTCGGCGCCAGAATTTTTAGCGCTTTGTAACTTTTTTCTTAGGCAGCCAAATTTTTTATTCTTAATGCCATTTAGTAGTCGGGCCATTTTAGTCGGAGAGTCATTTTGTATCAAAGGTCACGTAGTTTTAAGTACACCGGAATTGACGGTATGGTACATCCCCGGAGTCCGGACCGCCATCTTCGGAGCGCCTAAAACCCATATCCCCATGTTTTTTTTGAAACCTACCTTGAAAAACTAACCCTAGTTTTGAAGATTTTTTTTTCAAAAAGAAAACTAGGGGGTTGAGGGTTTTTTGGTTCATAAATAAACTGCTATTTTTTTCTGCGAAATGAACCCGAGTGCCGAGATATGACGTGCCAAACTTTTTAAGGAATCAATAAAAGGAATGAATAATACAAAGCAGTCACAGTGGTCTGTGGCCCGGACGTACTGCGCTAGGTTTTCTTTTTTTCGGGAAAAGTTCAAATCCGCGCAGTGCAAATAAATTTTTCCCCTTTTATTTTTGCATTTTATGCAAATTAGATGATGTCCAAGGATTGGATCCCAAGCAACAAAAATTTTCATTCCATTTTTTATTTTCACACAACTTGTACCTTATTGAAAAAATGTTGAAACATAAAATCTTTTCACAATAAGAACATCTACTTTAAAATGACATTATCAAAATTTTTTTTGCTAATTTTTGGCTTTCAAAACATTATTTAAGAAGATGTTGTTTTTCAAACAACTCTTTATTACTAAAGCAAAATTTTTGGCTATATTTATTTATGGTGCAATATGGGTGATTAACATTAAATATGGAAAAATTTTTGGGGGATACAACTAATTAGACTGACAAATATTTTTAAAAATGGAATGAAAATTTTTGTTGCTTGGGACCCAATCCTTGGACATCATCTAATTTGCATAAAATGCAAAAATAAAAGGGGAAGAATTTATTTGCACTGCGCGGATTTGAACTTTTCCCGAAAAAAAGAAAACCTTTTAATTTCAAAAAAGTAAGATGAGTTTTCCAAAAAACAAGGGGATACGGTTTTCAAAAAAAAAATGAAGTTTCTCTGACTAAAACGGCCCGACTAAAATGATCCGATTCGTCCGGCTGTGCGCCAAAATTTTTTTAATATTAAATAAGGAAATAAATTTTAAAAAATAATAATATTTTCTTCTTTTTTTTCCTCATAGTAAGAAATAAGACAAAAATAAGACCATAGAGCTGAGATAAGGCGACCTCTGTTTTTTAACATTTTTTTTTTGTGGAAATGAAAATTAAAAGGTGAGAATTTGTCAGTGCTTCTAACCCTTAGCAGAAAATCTCGGCCAAATAAGGCTCGACTATATTTCAAAGAAAATTTGAAGGAAGTTTCGTTGGGATATTTCCAAGTCGGGTTTATTTCAGAATAGGTGTTTTCTTAGCAAGGCATTGTTTGGCTTTAATATTCAATTAAGGAATGTCTGTATAATCATCTTTGATCAGTTTTTAACATTTTATTTTAATTGTTAAACAATTTGTTAATTAAAATTATATTTAAGTTGTAACTTCTGTTTACAAACCCAATAAAAATTTCCAAATTCTTTCGGCGGCGCCTTCGACAGCATTGGGCTGAACAACTGGCGTTTATCCCAGTCGTTTTTTACGTGTTATAAGTATAAGGACTGTCTAACCTAACGCTGTCTGCACTCTAAAGCAAAATAGGGTTAAAAAACAGTTGGGGTAAAAAAGAATTGGACGAAAGCAATTTATTTTTTCTATTTGTGATTGGAATGTGTGCAGTATTTTGCTGTGTGTTATTCTCTCCGATGCATCACTCCCCGTCATTTGTTAATTCATTTCATTTTTCCCATTTTTAATAGAATTTTTTTTTTTAGCTGGTCCGCAGGAATGGAAAATTATCAAAAATTTGCCACTAAAAATTAATTCTTTCTTCCAAAATTCTTATTTCAAAAAAAATTATTTCCGCACTTTATTATTTTCCAAATCTTAAAATTTATTTCGCTTGACTTCTGTGATAGGGAAAAATCAGCTGTTTAAATGTATTTTTGACTAAAAAATTGCTCGGTGCCTTTTTTAAGGATTTTCTTGCCTTTTACATCAGAGTACCTAGAGATGTCCTTTTTTTAAAAGAAATTTTCTTTTTTGGAGGAGGCGAATTATATTTTTGTTTAGCTTTGTTCTTGTGCTTGTTTGGAGTGATGTGTTCGGAATCTTCCGAACTCGAGGTGCTTCGAGTCATACTGGCAGCGGCTCGCCGCTCCGTTGGCTGCAACAACGACACCGGTGGCACGGGGCCCACTCCTCCTGCCCAGTGAGGAACAGAACATCAGCATTTGGCTAAGATGTAAAAGAAAAAAAAAAATTATTTTTGTATTAATAAAAAAATTTTATCATTGGTTTTGCTTTTCTTTTTTCCTCCCTCCCTTGTCCCTCTCCTCTCATCCCCTATGAAAAATGAGTCCAATTTTAAGCGGTCACCCCTTTTAATTGGGTGGCAGGCTTTCCCACCACGGCCGTTTCAGTTCAATGCGCTTTATTTCTTTCCGGACAGAAACCATTGCCAAAAACGGGTTTTGTATTTGAGGAGATGATTGTGTGAATATGTAAACAAAAACAGCAGCAACACTCGAACATTGATCAAAAAGGAGGACGATGGGGGGGGGGGGGGGGCAAGGGCAAAAACAACAAAAGATCACCACCGTCACACATTTGCCTCACCCTTCTGCCCCTCACTCCCCCCCCCCCCCCCCGCCCCCTCCTTCAGCCTTCGCCTTACACCATTTGCCCCCCCCCCTTCGGCCAAATTGCCTCAATTGTCCTCACTTTTTTCTTCCGCCTGTTGCTGCACCTTTTGCTGCTATTTCTTGTCCCTTCGTCCCTTCCCCGAGGGCATTCGCTCAAATGTGCCCGTTCTCTCCCTCCCCTCTGTCCCCTCCCCCCGCGCGTCAAATTTCAAACTGCCTGAAGATGCTTATCACGATCACCATCATTGCACCACTTTGTTCTGCTTCCTTTTGTGCTGTTTGTCAGGCAAAGAAAGATGCTTTCTCCAAACAGCGGACGAATGGGAATTTCCGAATTTGAGGATAATGATGAAAAAGGGGGGAGGGGGGAGGGGGCGGAGGAGTGGCGTTGTGTTGCAGTTGTGCAATACGTCCCCCTTTCTCCCTTCGTTACCCGTTTGATTTGCACTCGGAAAAGAAGGACCCTTCCCATTCTCTGTCCGTTTTAGTGATCACTATCTCTCTAAACAAATTCGAATGAATTAACTGATCCTCAACTGGAAAAGACGTTCCATCTCGTCCCGTTGATTTGGTTGTACTTCCGATCAGAACATCGTTAGTTGTTTGCCCGCCCTTATAAAGTGGCGACTGATGTCGTCTCACTCATTCCCAAACATTTCTGCCGTTGTAGCATTCCCAATTTCCCCTTTGCCGTTTATGCCGCCCCCGTCCCGCCCCGTTTTCCCTTCTGGTGCCTCATTCTCAAATAAAAAAAGGCAACAAAAGGCAGCGCGAATAGCTTAACAACAGTTATTTTGGAGGTATGAAAACCACAATGTTTTGCAAAATGGCTTCGAATGAGTCAACATCGCGTCTTTATTGCTGCACGCGCTGACTTTTGGTGCTTTTTTAAAAATGTGAAAATGAGGCTCCAGAACGGACTTTGCTGAACATTCTTCCCCTCAAATTTTCTTCGTTTTCCTAATAATTTCCATTTTTTCCTTTCCAAATATCGTCTTAAATATGCTCTCTGCTCAGCAACTGATCAGTTCGTCCAAGCCCGAACGTGTTCTGCCCGGCCATCTGTTCCCGCTGAACAACAACAGGGGCCTCATCGACTTGGCGGATGTTTACGCCACCACCGTAATCGCTTCGGCAGCAGCGAACGACCACGGCACTGCCGAACAGGCAAAAGAGGTAGCAACAGCAGCAAAGCTTTATTATAATATTAATGAATATTATTTTTCATCAATTATATTGTAGGATTTACTCGACTCGGTCAACACGCCGTCAGGGAACGCAGCGCCAGAAATTGTCGGGTTTGGACTGTTCCACAAATGCACTTCAAATCAAGTGGGATGTTGCTGATCAGTCAGACGGGAATTGATCAGAAAAAGGACCGTAAGCAAAAAGTGCCATTGGAATTGGTGTTCGTTCCACCGCACCTACGGCACTTTTTGGACCGTTTCATTTTCTATTAATTATAATATTTTTGGTGACAAATACGCCAACTAAAAGGCTGATGTGGTCCTCTTTCAGTTTTACTGCTCTTTGGTGTCCGTGTCGAAACAAATCGAACCATTATTTGTAAATGTGGAAAGAGTGGCAGAACAGAAAAAGACGGCGGACAAAGGGAGAGGACGGCACATTCTGTTGAGGGTAAAGCGATTAAAATTGGAATTTATTTTCGTATTTTAAATTTCTGATTACTAATTTTGTATTTTCTCAAATTCTTCCAAATTTCCCTAATTTTATCCTCCCCAATTCCAAAATCTCTGCTCCCCCTTCCCTCTTTAGCTCACCGATGTCCACAGGGCGTTGCCTGATCTTGCCTCCCTCCCCCAATACTTTTCGGCATTTGCCGAACCTCTTGGCCGTCCATTGCTCCAATGTTTGTTTTTGGAACGTCCCCTTTGGCAATTTTTCCTTTTTTTTTCCTTCCCTTTAGGCATTGTCGACGAATTTGTTCGGGTCCATATCGGCATTCATGGGGTCGGTGTTGTCTTTGCATTAGAGATCGGAACAGGACCGGATCTTGTAAGGATTTCTCCGGACTCCTGATCCTGATCCGAGTGTTTTTGGAAAAATGGACCCGGATCAGGAGTCCGGAAAACAGGATTTTGAATTCGGAAATTTTGTATTTGTTACAAGAAACTTCTTTTGAAACGATTGCTTGAACATTATTTGAGTAAGTCTTAGTAAAAAAAAAAGAAAGCGCGCAAACTTTTTCAAGACTATATACCAGGGGCCTATTCAAATTAGATCAGATCTGAGATGCGATTATATGACAATATGATTTATCACACGTAGGAGGGCTCCCATGGACGTATTTAAAAATTTCTTATTTTTGATTTCAAAAACTTATTTTGAACCAACGATATTTTATTTCGGAGAATTTACGTCTGGGACCTCTTTTAAATTGACGCTTTCAAAGCCAGAATACTTCAAATTTATTATTTTTCAACTATCGGAGTCAATGTTTAAGCTTAGAAAGCATTTTTACTTTTTTTATTTAATTTTTCATCGTTTTTCTTTTCTTTTTTTGAAAAAATCATGGTCCGTCAGGATCCGGGTTGAAACTTTCGAAACCGAATCAGGAGTTATAATTTTAATCCGGAAACCCAGTCCGGGTTCTATTCCCTAATCCTGATCCGAAATTTTCGAAAATTCCGGTCTCTACTTTGCATTAAAACAATTCTCCATTTTCACTCTCAGATGGAAACGAGACGCAATTTCACAGTGGATCTTTATGACTCGCATTCGGGGTAAACTGGCATTCCGAAAAAGTTTGAAATTTCCAACCAAATTTCACCCTTTTTGACAGTGTCGACGAACATCCCGACAATCAATGGCGCGATTTTGCCGGTTTCGTTGTCGCGGACCGTTTTCGCTACTGCGAAATTGAGTTGGACAGGTGAGCACTTTGTTCCTTTTAAGTGCCGTTTGATAATTTGTGTGTCTCTTTCGATGTTTGCTATTTTTATAATTACTTTTCAATTTTATCCCTTTTCAGTGCCGCCTTTCTTTCCGCATTTAACGACTATTCCTTCGCTGTTTGTCCCCCCGTCGTTCTCCATTCCCTTTCGCCCTCCAATAGAGCACTTTTTCATGACTACGACGAATCCGTTTCGGCGATGGGTCGTGAAGAATTTTTGGACTTTTTGCTGAATTTGACAGGGGTAAACGAGGAGGGAAAGAAATATGGGAGAAGTAAAGCAAAAATGGACTCCAAATTAATCAGGTGGAAGGGATAATTGCGATCGACGAACAGCGGAGAAAGCCGATCGGATACATTTTGGCACATGGGGGACGAGTGTTGCAATGCTACGCAGACGAGGAGAAAGTGGCCGGGTCAGAAATTGGGGGGAAATGGGGCAAGGGTGTTGTAGCTTAGACCCTTACTAAATTTTCCATTTAGTTCAATTATGCTTTTGTTTATTGTATGTAGGGGGAGGGGTGGTAGGACGAACTACGGGGTAGAAATTGAACGGGAAAAAACGGAGAAAGTCGGAAGGGTCCAATTCCAACCGTAATGAAATTAAGCCGACTAAGTTACGGGGTTTGCCTCGGTCTTTTTCAGTGCCATCTTTTCGCCGTCCTCTCTCATTGGCACCTTCCCCCCCCCCCCTTTAGTGCGCTGCTTTCCGCTGTTTGTCGCGCCTTTCGTTCGTCCGCTTCTCTGTCGCTGTTCCTCCGTCTCTCCCACGGTGAGTTTCCGCTTCTGTCCGCCCGTTTGATCGGCGCCGCCTCTTGCACCCGTCGCGTTCGGCGTTTCCACTCGCGCTCAATGCCCGCGGCCGTAAAATGGGCCAAAGTTGTGGCGCCGGCTATCGGATTGCATTTGTTTTGATTTTGTGAAGATTGCGGACGATCTGTTACCGTGATCGGCTTCGAGTAACTTTTCCATGCTCTGTTAATTCATATGATATTGTCTTCCTAAATAAATTTTTTAATTTTTGAGATGATTTAAAGCGCGCTGTCAATTCATCAATGATTTTGACAGTGAAATTAATATTGCCTTAGTTCGAGTGATTTTCGCAAAATTCTGTTACCAAATTCAATAAATTTTTCCCGTCGGCGCCTAACTGCACTTCACTAAATTTGCAAAATTTGGTCCGCATTTTTCGCGACACGCCAATAAGCCCCTCTTGCCCTAAATGGTTTCTCCCAAAAAGTCGTTGACCCTTTTGCCCACTTTCTTCCAATGCAAAAGGAATACACGCCCCCCCCCCCCCCGCACAATCCGCTCAAATCAAAGAAGGGACTATTTCTTGCCCCCGGGGGATCAATCGGCGTTCCCTCCCCTTTCTCTCCCCCACGTCCCTACTGTGCACAATTATCTGCTGCTTTTGTAATTGGGCTGTTGAATACAGAAAATTTTCCATTATCCTGCTACTAATGTAAAGCAGTGTTGCCGCCCGAAACCCGAAACCGATGTTTTTCGCGACCCGAACCCGAAAATTTTCTAGTGCCCCACCCGAAACTCTAACCCGAATTTTTCCCGATCCGAGGAATAAATAAAAATTTGTACTGGTAAAAATGTAGGACTGAGTATAAATCGATAAATTAAGGAATTCAATTGTGCGCAAGAAAGACTGTTTTCGACTGCGGGGAATATTATGACCAGGGTAGCCAGATGTGAGGATTTAACCTCATTTTGTGATTTTTCAAAGGCCGATGAGGATAAATTTTCATATGAGGATTTGAGGTCTTTTGTGATTTGCTGAGGCTTTTTGTGGTTTTAAAAAAAACGACGGAGCTGAAAAGCCAAAAACCTCAAAATCATTTTTGAGGCAAAATCTGTTAACAAATCCGACTCAAATTTCCAAAAATTTTCCCCGGTGGCTCGGCACCACCGGACCCCTTTTCCAAATGAGGTTTTTTGCCAGCTATTTTAGCATTATTTTTATTTTTTTCCAAAACCCGGAACCCGAGGTTTTTCTCGACCCGAAACCCGAAAATTTTCGAGTGCCCGACCCGAACCCGAATTTTTTCCGACCCGCGGCAACACTGATGTAAAGCATAAAAGAGCGTGTCGAGAAACATTCTCCCCCCCCCCCCCCCTCTCTCTCTCTCTCATTCTCTCCGTCTCCCTCTTATCTGTGTCCCCCGAGGGCCTAAGTACTTTGTTGGTCTTTTCTTCACCAAGCCAAACCGCTGATGGATAGAAAAAACGTTTGGTTGTTTTCTTTTTACCGTACCCTTTCCCTCCTCCTCTGTAAAAAGTTTTACTTCACAGTAATGCAATTTGACTACCGTCCGCCTGCCATTTTGTGTTTGTTCCTCCCTTTTTTTCTTTTTTGCTCCATTGGCGCAAAGCAGCAACAGCAGCAGAGCGGCGACTGTGAGAAGGGCAAAGTGCCAACGGAAGTGAAAGTGTGGCCGGATGGGAGGCCAGGTCAGTGTCATCTGCTCAAAAATTTACAATTTTTCTTATTTTATAGGCTCCCTATACCGAGTAAACAACTAATCAAGGGATATAGTAATTTTTTCCGATTTTCAAGACTACCCAAGGCTCATTTTATGCTCAAATCACTTTTTTCCTTTTACTTGTAATCTTTTTCTTAATTTTCGAGACTCAATACCATTTAGGGCCTAGGGTTTTTTAAAGTTTTATTGAAATTCTATCGCTTTTCGAACATCCTTTTCTGTTCCGCTGATCAGTGCTTTTGTGAATATTCCCCTCCCTTCCCTTTTCTCTGATCAGAATTGTTCTGCCATTTGCCCTTATGTCCGCTGTTTTCGTCCACTGAACTTGAGGACACAAAAAGAAGAAGAAAAGTGAAAAGGACACAAAAGCAAATGCCAGAAGAGCAAAAGCAAGGGCAGAGGAGGAACGAAATGGAAACGGAGAAAGGCGAAAGAAGACGAAAAAAGAGAGGGAAGAACAAAATGGAGGAGGACGAAGGGGGAGGAGAGGGAAATGAGGAAAGCGGACGGACGAGAGACAAGCAGACGGTCAGACAAATTCGAATTTCAAAGGGCGAAACGACCGGCAAAGGAAAAGGGGAAGGGAAAGAAAAGGGAGGGATAGGGAAAAGGGAAGGCAAATATTGTTTACTTAAAAATTATTTGTTTATATTTAATTTTTGTATTTCCAAAAGAATAAAAATGCCAAAAAAGCATTATATATTTTAGCACTGCAATAGGGCATTAAGTGCCGCTGTGTGCGATTTGCCTGACCAATGGACCGTCGCTTTGGCCGAGGCGAGTGGACAAAATTAGACACTAATTTAATTGGTAATTAAAAAGGGAAATTAGGTGAACAACGGCACCCACATTTCCCTGCTGATGCGGTGCTGTGCCATTGCGCACCTTTCTGAGTGGGCGGCCCCGTTAAAGCAAGTTGTGCTTTCGGCCGGCGAGCAGTTCGACGGAGGCAAAGTGATGCAGAACGGCAAAATGGTCGAGACAAATTTATATTTATTAATTTGCCAATAAATGAGTATTATTTATTAATTATTATAATTTATTTATTTTAATCACAGCACTGAAATTCCCCTCCAAGGTGGCATTCGATGTGATCAAAGAAGTTCGCAAAAATGTGACGACAGAAAATGAGTAATTTATTATTTTTATTTCAAACTCTTTGCGAGGCATTGCTGCCATTTTTCAGTGTTCGTTATGTACTCTCCGTCTTCCGCGTCCTCTGCGCCTCTGCTCCTCCAATCTCTGCCGATTCTTCTTTCTCTGCCCGACCATTATTTTCGCATTTGTCCGGCGTGCGTTTGGCTTCAGGCGACACTGACTCTGTCGCCCCGCCAGGGGAAGCGTCTCAGCGCAGCGCTTTCTCGCGACGCGAAAGGCCGTCATTCGCACTGATGCGCAAAGCGATGCAAAAGGCAAAGGAATGGTCGGTTGGCATTGGAACAATTATGGGCAAAACGAGGGGAACATCTTTTGATTTCAAAGGCGCCGAGGCCCATTGCGGCAGGGCGACTCGTTATCGCCGTCTTTCAATTCGTCAAAATCTGTCGCGGGCTTTGACGCGCAGGCGCATTCCTTACTAAGCCTTAGTGGCGGCAACGCTTCTTCAACTACCGCAACAGAGAAAACACCGAAGCGGACAACGACGACAAGCAGTAGCAGAAACATTGGAGCAACACCAACAACAGCAGCAACGACGGAGCACACGACAATTTCGAAAAGTGATAAATTATAACCGAAAAACGAATGCAAATTTTCGAATTTAACCGTGCCAATAAATGAGAGACGAAATAATTCATTGTTTTTTTTCGAATCATCAAATTCGTCCTCTCTTCCTTCGACTTCGCTGAACGGCGTTAACAATGGCCATGAAAAGAGCGGCACTTTCATTGGCAATTTGACGACAGAGCCCTCGCGGACGATTCCGAACTTTGCAACAATTGGCAACCAATTCAATGCATCAATTGTCGCACCTTTGACAACCCCAATTGCACCTTTGCAGCAGCACACAAAGGACAGCCGAATACAATCGCAAGCATTGGAACAGCTCGGAAAAAAGGGTGAAACAGCGCGAAGAAACAAAGGCAGAAGTCGAACAAAATACACGGGGTGAGAGGAAAGAGGAAAATAAGAAGGAGAAAAGAAAGAAAGGAAAGAGAGTAAGAATGATAGAGAGTGACAGAGAGTAAGGGAGGGATGAGAGAGAGAGAGATGGTAAGGGAGGGATGAGAGAGAGAGAGAGAGATGGTAAGGGAGGGAATTGAGAGAGAGATGGTAAGGGAATGATCAGAGGAATAGAGAGAGTGAGTACGTGGGGCGGGGGATGAGAGAGAGAGCATAAGGAGAGAGGGGGAAGGGACTTTTATTTTCTTTGATCACAGATTGACAAAAATTCGTCATCGAATGGATGAGCCAATGTATTGGATCAGTGAGGAACGAAAAGCAAAAGAGGGGGATGAAAATAAATTAGCGAACGAAGCAAAGGAAGGGCTAAAGAAAGCGGAGGAAAAGCCAAAGAAAGTCGGCACCGCCGGCGGCGCTTACGCTTCGCCACTGAGAAATGTCCAATTGATGGACATCGGAAGAACGTACAGTAACAGCAAAAGTGAAGAGGACGAATTGCAATCAGTGAAAGAGCCAAAAGTAGGGCAAATGGCAAAATGGGAAATGATAAATAATGATGCGCCAATTTGGCATTTTGAGATGGCCAATGGCAATGAATGGGTGAGCCAAGCGAATGCTGCGTTATCTGCTGAACAGGCATCAGCAGAGGTAATTGCCGATGACAGTTTGGTAGAGTCCGCTGTCCAACCGTCCGTTCATTTGGCCGATTGTGCCGGCATTCGAACCGGCAGGATCCGACGGATGCGACGACGGCACTGCACCTTCTGAACTTGTGGTGGTGAACAGTGAATTTAATTGCATTAATTAGCCAAAAAAATTGTTGGTTCATTATCGATGATTAAAGAACCTCGAAAATTTTCTTACAAATTCTTTATTGCCAACAATTTGAATTTTACTTCAAATTTTACATTTTATTTTTTTTTATCCTTTTTTATTTCAATTTTACATATTTCCCCTTTTAGTAATTCATGTTTTTCATTTTTCAGTTGTCCTGTGGCCTCTGTTCCTGCTCTAAATGCAAATGCTCTAAGTTTGTTTGGGTTTGGCCGTCATTTGTCCCAAATTTTCTCTCTTTCTCTCACTCTCTCTTTTTTCCTCAGTCTTCCCCCGTCCTGCAGTGGGCCAAATTGTCCCTTTTGTCCGTCGATGTGCCAATGTCCGACAGAGTGCGGCTGCGATTCGTCGTCCTCTTTGTCCTCACCCAATGCCATCCGAAACGGCGAAAATGCCGTCGAATTTTGGGAAAATCAGGTGATAATAAGCATAAATATGAATAATAGAAGGCTAAATGCCCTTTTAATTTGCTTAAGGCTGTCGAACAGCAGCAACAACAATACATCCCATGGAATCAACAGCAGCAAATCGGCGGCTCTCAGCAATATTACACTGTCGGGCACATATTTAATGCAAATTAATCTTAACAAAAAGCAAATTAAATAATCATTATATAAATTTATAATTTAAATTGTAAAATTAAAATTCCTTTTTTTAGGGTCGGGAAGCATACGCATTCAATGTAAAACAATTAAACAAATTACTTAAAAAACAAACAAAATGTAAACAACTTTTTATTTCTTTTGAGAACGGCCAACAGTTTGATTACGGTACTAGTGGCGGTTACGGTGGTGTCGGTGACACCGGGCTAAACGCCGCCTTCGCCTCCCTGCAGTGTTTCAGCGGGGAGCAGTTGGTCCGAACTGCTCGGGGACCTGTTCGCATGGACCAACTTCGATTGGGCGATTTGGCACTGTCCATGGACGAAACAATGGTAAGTGGCCCAATTAATCATCGCTAATTTATGGATCTATCAAATTCCCTGAAGCTTTACTTCTCCCCCGTTCTGATGTTTCTCCACCGCAAACCGTCAGAATCGGCCGTTTTTGTGCGCATTCACACCGAATTTGGCCATCACCTCCAGCTGACCGACCTCCATTTGATTTGGGTTGGATGCGGGGGCCGTTTAAGGCTAATTAGGGCCCGAGAGTTGCGCCTGGGGCAATGTGTGTATGCATTGGAAGGCAGAGAAAAGGGCGACGAAATAGTGTGGGGAGAGGAGGGAAATGGAACGGATAGAGTGTGGCAAACAGAGAGACGAGAAGGAGTAAGGCAGAGGAGGATGGTATTGAGCCGAATTATCCGCATCGACAAGGCAATAGCCACGTAATTAAGATTATTATTGCAAATGGCATACGATTAGGTCAACGGCCGTGGCATTTACGCGCCGCTGACGGCCAATGGGAACATTTTGGTGAACGACATTTTGGCCAGCTGTCACGCCAATTTTGCCGCTCAGACGCTGCAGCAAACATTTTTCAATTGGTGGCGCGCCCTGAAGGCACTTGGTCTCAAATTGCGATCAGTCGCTTTCGCCTCGGGGTTATGGCAATTGGCGGGCGATTGTTGGTCAAATCGAAGCCCGGCAGAACAAAGGAACGCCGAAGGGGACGATTTGCCGGTGGGCGTACACTTTGTGATCACCGTGTTGAGCGCACTGATACCCGACTCGATTATGACAATGGGACCGACAAATTGGAAAGATCAATGATCAAATTAATGTTTCATTTCAAAGATAATAAATTAACTTTTACTTTATAATTAAAATTTATTTTACTTTATGATTAAATTTGTAGTTTCAAAGGACTTAAAATGCGCAGAATGACCTCCAGTTAATCATTTTAAATTGGAAATTATTCATATTAGCCCAAAAAATCAAAAAGGAATTTTTGTAAATAATTTAATAGCGGTCAAAAATATATGCAAAAATTAAGTGAAATCAAATGGTGGCTGAAATGAGTATCGGCGTATGACCAACAACAAAAAGAACGTTGCATTTTTATTTTTATTTTCAGCACGTCAAATTCCTCCCAATTTTTGCAAAGATTGCTCATAGAATGCTTTGCATTTGGCCAATGGGACGGGCTGAATATTGAACACGGACCACTTCAGACGGGACTTGTCCTGAAAAAGGGCAAAGATGGAAGTGGAAAAAGTAAATGAGCAAAATGCCCTTGCTTCTCAAATCAAAGACTCACATTATACATTTCGTATCTGACGCCGACGCGGAACAAAAACTCGCGGAAACGAATGACGTTAAAAGCGGAATCAAAGCGAGCGGGCTGAACAGAAAACGGCTTTATTGACACGTTTAAGAAAAAAACCGTAAGGGATAGAAGTTAGAGCGGAGGGGGAAGGGAAGAGAGCACAATAGCAGGAAAAGGAAAATTGGAGCAGGATAAAATTTCGCTGACCCAAAATGTCGCCGGGACAGAACGTCGCCGGAAAAAGATTGCCGGAATAAAAATTTATGAAAAGACCAAAAAGAAAAGAAAGCAGAATTTTTTGTCACAAATTTGAAGAATTTCTCAAAAAACAGTATTTTGGCAATTTTTTTTTGTCGACGTTTAGGAGTGTACCAAAAAGAATTCTTGCTTAAATTGGTTTTTTACGAACTTATAATAGGCAATAGAAAATGCTTACGTCTTCTCTCTGCCATTGTGCCAATTGGTCTGCCTTCACCCCCAACAATGTCTCCGCTTTGTCTTCAAAAATTGTTGCCCACGTATCACCAGAAAAGTCGGCCAATTCGACCTGAAAGAATAAAAAAAAAGTGAACGCGGGCAGCAAGGAGAAGGCAAAAATCGGCAAAATTAAAAGGGGAGAGGAGGAATGGGAACAAAAAACAATCACCTGCAGCATCATTATGTTCTTGTAAGTGTCGAAAGTGTTGGCACACTTCTCACAGCGGTACTGGTTGCCCTCCATGGACACCTTCTTCTTGCAGCCCTGCTGGGGACACGCCTGGAGACAAAATTTTTAATTGGGAATATTGCCAAAAAAAAGGTCATGCCTTCGCCGAATGCCAGTTTCCTGACCTGGTATATTGCTTGGTCACTCTTCACGGTGATGACCATTGCTTTGATCAGAAAGAATTCGCCTTTGTCATTGTCCCGGTTGACTCCGTCTCGTCGAATGATTCCAATCAGCCGGAAATCGCGTTCTTAAATTACACATTTTTAGACCTATTTAAAGAATGCACGGACCAAAGTTCGCTTGCGTGTCAGCGGCGGAGCCAGTGCTCAAAGTTTTGATGTTGGCGTCCGGTCTGTAGTCGCGGTACCAAAGACACAAACTTTCAGACTTTTTGCCCTCGGGGTTGAACAGCAGAGAAGCGGAGGAAGCCGTGGATATGGAAATGCCGGCTAAACAAAAAATATAATTAAAACCCCAAAAAAAGTTTCAAATTTTATAAAATTCATAAATTTCCGCTAATCTCTGGTCGCAAAAAAAACCGCCGTTAAGTTATTATCTAGGATGGCATAGCCTGACCGTTGAACTCTTTGACGATGGCCCCGCGGATGCCCAACACCGTCCCGGGCGAAGCATGGAATGCCTTCGCTTCTTCGTTCCACAAAGTGAGGCACACTTCGGTGCCCGAGGCGTCAAGCAGAAAAATGTCGCGTTTGTCCAACTGACGCATGTCCTTTCGCGAAGTTACCTGAAGACAAAAATATCGGTGTAATAAAGCCTAAAGAATTTTTTTTAACAATTTTCGTTTTCCAACCATACCTGTGCAAGAGGGGGGAGGGGGTCAGGGGGGGGGTCTCTTTTCGTTAAAAAGTTGGCCTTTTTTTTTTGCAATTTATTTGTATTTTTCAGCTTTTTTTCATTTTTTTTTTTTTTTTCTTAAAATAATATGAGTTTGGGGGGGGGGTGAAGGAAGGAAGAGGGATAAGAATAAAAAGGAGTGAGAGAAAAAAAGTCAGCGAAAATGTTGTTTGAAAAAAGCGCGTAGAAAAAAAAGGTCTTCAACAAGGGGAAGAATTCTTCTCTCCCATTGGCATTTGGTGCCAAACCTGCGCCAGTTCGCCCACTCTCTCCACAATGGCCTGTACGTCGACACATTCGTTCACATGGCTTGGTAAATCTTTCAATGAAATCGGTTTCAGCTTCACTTCCGGCACTTCAAATTGCTCGTCACAATAAGAAACCTAAAAAATAATAATTAAAATTTTTACCAAAATAGTTGGTTACTTCAGAGTCTCGGTCCAACACCAATTCGTAGTCGTGCCCTGTCGAGTTAAACCGTTTGTTGGCTGCCCGGACAGACCGCGGTCCCCCACCGCCACTTATATAATACGCCTTAAATGGAGAAGGAAAGGCATGTGTATACAGTTCCCTTGCCCTAATCAAAATCTCAATTAGACAAATGGAAAAACAAACATTCGCATTTTCGACGATCGGAAAGTATTTGTCCGCCTGTTCCCCAAAGGCGGCGATTCGAATAGAAACGCCCTTTGAGTCGGTAACATTGAAAGAGAACACGCGAAAGGAACCGCGTGGGCTCGTCACGTCCTTGACGGAGGCATCCTTTCCACTGACCACGCCACAAATGCGCCATCTAAGAAAAATGAAAGAATGTTAAAAATGGGCACGGGTAACGAACGGGTAACACCAAACAAAAATTGTTTTCAACTGCCTAACGTATTGTCCCGCCGCTTACCTGTTGATGTACGGGTTGATCACTTCGATTGGCGTTATGCACATCCTTCCCATCGCGCCGTGTACGCTCGTCTCATCCGCTTGGCGCTTCCGCAACGGCTGTCGCTGGTCCATTGGCGATGAACCACGTCCTCTTTTAGCGGATCCTCCGCTGGACCAGGCATTCTCCGGTTCGTCCTTCACTGGGGTCCCGCGCCAAAGGGCAACACTTTCGGCCGCTGTTTGCTGGGTGCCGGGCCCTTTTTGAGGCTGTAAAGTGAGGAGGAAAAAATGCATGTTAGACGGGTCAACAGCACAAAACAATGAGTGAAGACCCCCTCAACCACCCCCCTCACGTGCACAAGATTGGAAAAAAGAAGGCTAATTTTTGAGCAAGATTTTAATTCGTTAGAGTGTTAAATCTGTGAACTCTGGTTATAAGTTATGAATGTAGAAAATTTCTGTAACCTTTCGTTTGCACTCCAATGCAAAATAGGGTAAAAAAAGCAATGGAATAATGAGCGAGTTATTTGAATAATTATGTCGTAGTGTTATCCCCTTCCCCTATAACAAAATCCTGACATCGACACTATCCCCGTCTCTGGAATCAACCTGCACAACTCGCCGATACTCAGCCGGATTTCCACTGTGCGGCTGCGGGTTGCCAATGACGGGAAAGTCGAGCGAGTACAGCGTGTAATCCAAGACTTGGAAGTAACAAAGTTTGTCACTGGAAGACAATTTATAATAAATACATTAAATTGGTCATACCCAACCCCATTTGCCCAATTAAATCCCCGTTTAACTTATTGTCGATCCGCTTCCAACTGGTCACTTGGATGATGCCGTTGTGGGTACTAAGCCCGTCGTCTTGGAACCGACGCGTCACTGTCGGGGGAATAACGCAGCCGCTGTATGAGTACAAACTGTCACTGAGCCGGGCACGCATTTGCTGTCCCTGTGGCGGATAGCAGCCCATCGTCGATGACGCGCCAATGGTACGCGTTTCGAGCACTTGCAAAATTGGTTGAAAATCGGCCGGCACTTTTTCGTCCGAAAAAGTCTTAACAGAAAAAAGGTTAAATGAAATGCGAGGAACAACAGGGAAATCAACCTGGAAAAAGCCTTGGGATAGTTGTGGCTGATCTTCCATGTTATTAATTGGAACAATCGTTTGGCTTTTACTCACAATAATAACGAAATTATATGCCTTTAAAATGAGGAGCATTAGTAGAGACCGACTTTTGAGGAATATGCCTTTTTTGCGCACTGTTTCAATACATTCATAAAAAATAACAATGGTAATGGTAAAGAAGATTGGTCCCACAAAAAAAAAGGTTTAGAGTGGGTTTTTTGCGATTCTGAGTTGTACTCGGGTGTTTTCGGGGGCGCTGATCACGAATATGACATCAGATTTATCCTATCATGGAGGATAAAAAAGGAAAAAAAGCGCCAATAAATCATTTATTAACAAAAGTTTGGCATTCTGTTGCTGCTTTTAAATTGCTTTTTTTCTCTAACATTTATCTCATTTTGGTCGACTGTCTCTTTATTTCTATTTTGCGAAAAACATGTGTACTTCGTAGAGACCGGCGGGAGCGGGACTCCCACGGGAAAAGACGGGAATCCCGTTCCCGTTTCCCGCTTTTTTGCCCGAACGGGATTTTTTACGGGAGCGGGAAAAAAGCGGGACTCCCGTTCGGGAGTCCCGTCCCGTCTTTTTTGAACTCCCGACTCCCGCTCCCGCTCCCGTAAATTTTTGTGCCAAAAACGGGAGTTAGTTCTCAGGGGCTGGGGCCGGTGGTGCCGGTAGGCGCCACCGGGAAAAATTTTGAAAATTATGGTCTGATTTGTTAAAGAATTGTGAACTAACAACTGCTGACCATTTTGGGGAAAATCTGTTGATAAAAGGGCCACAAATTTTCAAAATTTCCCCCGGTGGCGCCTATCGGCACCCCCTTCCCCCCTCAAGTCGGGTTTTGGATGAGGCCGCAAATGTCGGGGCACCTATTAAATTTACCCTCCTTTTTCGAAAAAGAAATAGAAGCTCTTTTAGATTTTCAAAAAAAAAATATTGGGTTTTGAAAAAAAACTAGGCTTGGATTTTAGCCGAACACGCAAAATGCTATTTTTTTAAACAAATCTATTCTAAAAATACAGTCTTATTATTATTTTTTGTTATTTTTTTCGTGCATTTAAATAAAAAGTGGTCAAAATGATTTACCAATTTCATTTATGTCTTAAATTTAATTTTTGAAAATTTTTTGAAACTCCCGCATAAAATTAGCGGGATTTTTACGGGAGCGGGAAAAAGGCGGGACTCCCGTTCGGGAGTCCCGTCCCGCTTTTTTTGAACTCCCGACTCCCGCTCCCGTAAATTTTTTTTACTGGTCTCTAGTACTTCGGATACGGATAACTTTGGTTCGATACGCAATTTCATCATCAAACTTTCACCATCGATAGAAAATAAAATAATTGATAAAGTTTGGGTATTTAGGACAATAATTTGGGCCTAGAAAGCTATTAAAATGCTGATTTGTGAGTAAAATCAATTGTTTTGGAAAAATTCCATGCATTATTCAATGATGACTTGGCCCGTAAGGCGAACACAAAAGATCTGTATGACATACTGATGTTCTGTGCTCGTGAATCCGCCATAAGGAATGCCATATTCGATTCGGGCGAATTATGATCATGATTTTCGTTTTTTTTTATGGTTTATATTGAAATTTCAAACTTTTTCACAGTTAAAAATTTTATTTCGAATTTTAGTTCCATTTTTAATATTTTTGTAGAATAAATTTGAAGCGTATGTGCAGTTTGTTAAGCTTTAACTTTGTTTATTAGTTTTGTTAAATTGAACAACATTCTGTTATATATTTAAATGTATTGGCGTATTGATTTTACGCCAACGATTTATTGGCGCTTTTTTTCCTTTTTTATCCTCCATGCTATGACTTCATCTAATCTATGATTTTTTCATGTCTATGATTTTTCATCTAAGTTTTTTTTTACTATTTACTATATATGTTATATTGACTAGGAGTTTCGTTAGAAAAAATTAAGGCTCCCGGCCGAAGGCCGGGAGGGGTCTGAAATGGGTGGAATACAACTTTTGGCGTGGCCATTTTGGCGTGGCCACTTTGGCGATGGCGTCGATGGTCATAACTTTGTCCAAAGTAAGCTAATTGAATGTTATTACTACCATTCGATAGCTCTTGGTAAGCTCTATAAGCGCGCATAATTTCAAAAAATTTGGTCCACCCAAAAAAAAAGTTATGTTTTAAAAAGTTCAAAAAATTTCAAATTTTGGAAATTTTCTTGAATTTTTTAACGTTTTTGAATATAACTTATTATTGGGTGAACCAAATTTTTTTTAAATTATGTAGGCTTATAGAGGACACTTAGGGCTATCGAATGATACCAAAAATATTTTGTTTAGTTCCCTCTGAGAAGAGATATCCTACGACGCCAAAATGGCCCACGCCAAAACGGCCACGCCAAAGTGGCCACGCCAAAATGACCCCGACCGTAGAATCCGGGAAAATTATAGATTTTTTTCTGCGCCAACCATTTCAGCACCAGCGACTGAGTTGCGGGTGCGGTTGGCAGTCTATGTTCTACGAATTCCAAAAATTTTCGAGTTAGGGGGGTTACAGGTTTTGCACATTTTGGGCTGTATGAATTTTTAACGATTTTTTAAAAATAAGCGGACACCACCTCCAAGCATCCCTTTTTGATGGGCTATCGTTTAAAAATAATTTTGGTAAAATTTTTATTTTTTCAAAAAATTTTAATGTAGGCGGGACAGTTCAGTCCCGGGGCTGTAACTCGCCAGGGCATGCCTGGAGTGAAAAGTTTTTTAGCCAATAATTGTAGAGCATTTCACGGGCTCTCGAATGATGTAACACATGTTGAAAAATTTCCAGGAATTTTCGAGCTAGGCCCCCTAAGAAATTTTCACCTACAGGAATTTTGGATGTGCTTAAAAATTTTTGAAAATTCGACAATTTTTTTGGTCTCGGAAATTTGGTCATAAATAGGGTTGGTCACGGTCGGTTAACCGAACCGAAACCGAAACCGAAAACCGGCCTTTTTGGGCCAAAAACCGAAACCGAAAACCGGGGGTAGCAAAACCGGCCTAACCGAAAACCGGGGGGACCGGTTTCCCGGTTTCGGTTTGAAAACAAAAAAAAGTACACCCCTAAGAATGGGACTTTCAATGAAGATGTTTTAGTAAAATTTTGATGGAAAGTTGCACCAAATTTGAATTTCTTTGTTCGTTTTTGTGAGTAAGTCGTGGTTCAGTTGGTTTTCTTCCTGTTCCTGTGAAAAATTGATTTGGTACTATGCCGCCATGCAGAAATTCATTTTAATTTTATTATAACAAAATTACTGCCCATTTTATTATTTTTTTTTTAATTATTCCTTTTAATAAGCAAATTTTAATTTGTTTGTGTTAAGTTCTCTTAACAAATCTGACCCAAATATCAGGGATGTTAGATGTCCTTTTTTTAAAGAAATGTCCTTTTTTCTTACTGTGAGGTAAAAAAAAGAAGAAAACAATACTATTTTTTATAATTTTTAAAGCGATTTCTAAGTATTTTTTCAAAATTTTTCCCGGCGGCGCCTATCGGCACCACCGGACCCCCACTCGCGTAGGATTTCTCAACATTTATTTAAAACCCCCTCAAAAATTGTTTGTCAAGATTGTTACCAAAATAAAACTAAATTTTCAAAATTTTCCCACGGCGGCGTCTATCGGCACCGCCGTAACCCAGCCCAATTAATACTTTAATAAAAAGCAAAACCATATAACAGCTAAAATTGTCATGAAAAATGTTTTCATCAGCGAGCCCTGCCTATTCAGGAAAGAAAAAACCAAAAAAAAAAAACCCAAAATATACAAAATATTAAAAAAATGTTTAAAAAATTTAAATTAAGTGTACTAAAGTTGGGACTGAAAATAAGGCGAAAAACCGATTTCGGTTTTCGGTTAACCGGGTACCGGCCAAAAACCGAAACCGAAAACCGGGGGTAGCAAAACCGGCATAACCGAAAACCGGGGGGACCGGTTTTAAACCGATTTTGACCAACCCTAGTCATAAACTAAAAAAATCATTTCTTATTTGTGTGTTGACCAATCTTTATAAAATAAAGCCGGGTGGAGGGGGGCGGGAAGGTTCGGGTGAGGGGGGCGGGAAGGTTGAGATCACCACACCCAAATGTCTTATTATTAGTTTATTTGCTTTACTTCATATTATTGTATTTAAAATTAAAATAGAAAGAATTCTCTTTTAAATTTATTTAATGCAAATTATAAGGTCTATTTATTACTGCCTTTTAAATAAAATTTACATAAACAACAAACACATTTTTTTAAATAAATTTTAATACAGATTAATGATGATAATTATTTAATTTAATATGAATATCATTTGAAAAATCTCAGTCCCACCTAATCATTGGAACACTCTCCGTCTCAAATCATTGGAACACTCTCAGTCCTAATCATTGGAACACTCTCCGTCTCAAATCATTGGAACACTCTCCGTCCCTAATCTTTGGAACACTCTCCGTCCCTAATCTTTGGAACACTCACTCTCCAGATTCATTGTCTACGCATGCTTTTTGAGTCTATGGACAGAATGTTGAGGTGCCGGCCGAGAAGCCTCCTTTGATTTGCAGTTTTTTGTCGCTTATGCTGTTGAACAATGACTCTCCAGATTCATTGTCTACGCATGCTTTTTGAGTCTATGGACAGAATGTTGAGGTGCCGGCCGAGAAGCCTCCTTTGATTTGCAGTTTTTTGTCGCTTATGCTGTTGAACAATGACTCTCCAGATTCATTGTCTACGCATGCTTTTAGAATCTATAGACAGAATGTTGAGGTGCCGGCCGAGAAGCCTCCTTTGATTTGCAGTTTTTTGTCGCTTATGCTGTTGAACAATGACTCTCCAGATTCATTGTCTACGCATGCTTTTAGAATCTATAGACAGAATGTTGAGGTGCCGGCCGAGAAGCCTCCTTTGATTTGCAGTTTTTTGTCGCTTATGCTGTTGAACAATGACTCTCCAGATTCATTGTCTACGCATGCTTTTAGAGTCTATGGACAGAATGTTGAGGTGCCGGCCGAGAAGCCTCCTTTGATTTGCAGTTTTTTGTCGCTTATGCTGTTGAACAATGACTCTCCAGATTCATTGTCTACGCATGCTTTTGAGTCTATGGACAGAATGTTGAGGTGCCGGCCGAGAAGCCTCCTTTGATTTGCAGTTTTTTGTCGCTTATGCTGTTGAACAATGACTCTCCAGATTCATTGTCTACGCATGCTTTTAGAATCTATAGACAGAATGTTGAGGTGCCGGCCGAGAAGCCTCCTTTGATTTGCAGTTTTTTGTCGCTTATGCTGTTGAACAATGACTCTCCAGATTCATTGTCTACGCATGCTTTTTGAGTCTATGGACAGAATGTTGAGGTGCCGGCCGAGAAGCCTCCTTTGATTTGCAGTTTTTTGTCGCTTATGCTGTTGAACAATGACTCTCCAGATTCATTGTCTACGCATGCTTTTAGAATCTATAGACAGAATGTTGAGGTGCCGGCCGAGAAGCCTCCTTTGATTTGCAGTTTTTTGTCGCTTATGCTGTTGAACAATGACTCTCCAGATTCATTGTCTACGCATGCTTTTTGAGTCTATGGACAGAATGTTGAGGTGCCGGCCGAGAAGCCTCCTTTGATTTGCAGTTTTTTGTCGCTTATGCTGTTGAACAATGACTCTCCAGATTCATTGTCTACGCATGCTTTTAGAGTCTATGGACAGAATGTTGAGGTGCCGGCCGAGAAGCCTCCTTTGATTTGCAGTTTTTTGTCGCTTATGCTGTTGAACAATGACTCTCCAGATTCATTGTCTACGCATGCTTTTTGAGTCTATGGACAGAATGTTGAGGTGCCGGCCGAGAAGCCTCCTTTGATTTGCAGTTTTTTGTCGCTTATGCTGTTGAACAATGACTCTCCAGATTCATTGTCTACGCATGCTTTTAGAATCTATAGGACAGAATGTTGAGGTGCCGGCCGAGAAGCCTCCTTTGATTTGCAGTTTTTTGTCGCTTATGCTGTTGAACAATGACTCTCCAGATTCATTGTCTACGCATGCTTTTTGAGTCTATGGACAGAATGTTGAGGTGCCGGCCGAGAAGCCTCCTTTGATTTGCAGTTTTTTGTCGCTTATGCTGTTGAACAATGACTCTCCAGATTCATTGTCTACGCATGCTTTTTGAGTCTATGGACAGAATGTTGAGGTGCCGGCCGAGAAGCCTCCTTTGATTTGCAGTTTTTTGTCGCTTATGCTGTTGAACAATGACTCTCCAGATTCATTGTCTACGCATGCTTTTTGAGTCTATGGACAGAATGTTGAGGTGCCGGCCGAGAAGCCTCCTTTGATTTGCAGTTTTTTGTCGCTTATGCTGTTGAACAATGACTCTCCAGATTCATTGTCTACGCATGCTTTTTGAGTCTATGGACAGAATGTTGAGGTGCCGGCCGAGAAGCCTCCTTTGATTTGCAGTTTTTTGTCGCTTATGCTGTTGAACAATGACTCTCCAGATTCATTGTCTACGCATGCTTTTTGAGTCTATGGACAGAATGTTGAGGTGCCGGCCGAGAAGCCTCCTTTGATTTGCAGTTTTTTGTCGCTTATGCTGTTGAACAATGACTCTCCAGATTCATTGTCTACGCATGCTTTTTGAGTCTATGGACAGAATGTTGAGGTGCCGGCCGAGAAGCCTCCTTTGATTTGCAGTTTTTTGTCGCTTATGCTGTTGAACAATGACTCTCCAGATTCATTGTCTACGCATGCTTTTTAGATCTATAGACAGAATGTTGAGGTGCCGGCCGAGAAGCCTCCTTTGATTTGCAGTTTTTTGTCGCTTATGCTGTTGAACAATGACTCTCCAGATTCATTGTCTACGCATGCTTTTGAGTCTATGGACAGAATGTTGAGGTGCCGGCCGAGAAGCCTCCTTTGATTTGCAGTTTTTTGTCGCTTATGCTGTTGAACAATGACTCTCCAGATTCATTGTCTACGCATGCTTTTTGAGTCTATGGACAGAATGTTGAGGTGCCGGCCGAGAAGCCTCCTTTGATTTGCAGTTTTTTGTCGCTTATGCTGTTGAACAATGACTCTCCAGATTCATTGTCTACGCATGCTTTTTGAGTCTATGGACAGAATGTTGAGGTGCCGGCCGAGAAGCCTCCTTTGATTTGCAGTTTTTTGTCGCTTATGCTGTTGAACAATGACTCTCCAGATTCATTGTCTACGCATGCTTTTGAGATCTATAGGACAGAATGTTGAGGTGCCGGCCGAGAAGCCTCCTTTGATTTGCAGTTTTTTGTCGCTTATGCTGTTGAACAATGACTCTCCAGATTCATTGTCTACGCATGCTTTTGAGATCTATGGACAGAATGTTGAGGTGCCGGCCGAGAAGCCTCCTTTGATTTGCAGTTTTTTGTCGCTTATGCTGTTGAACAATGACTCTCCAGATTCATTGTCTACGCATGCTTTTAGAATCTATAGGACAGAATGTTGAGGTGCCGGCCGAGAAGCCTCCTTTGATTTGCAGTTTTTTGTCGCTTATGCTGTTGAACAATGACTCTCCAGATTCATTGTCTACGCATGCTTTTTGAGTCTATGGACAGAATGTTGAGGTGCCGGCCGAGAAGCCTCCTTTGATTTGCAGTTTTTTGTCGCTTATGCTGTTGAACAATGACTCTCCAGATTCATTGTCTACGCATGCTTTTGAGATCTATAGGACAGAATGTTGAGGTGCCGGCCGAGAAGCCTCCTTTGATTTGCAGTTTTTTGTCGCTTATGCTGTTGAACAATGACTCTCCAGATTCATTGTCTACGCATGCTTTTTGAGTCTATGGACAGAATGTTGAGGTGCCGGCCGAGAAGCCTCCTTTGATTTGCAGTTTTTTGTCGCTTATGCTGTTGAACAATGACTCTCCAGATTCATTGTCTACGCATGCTTTTTGAGTCTATGGACAGAATGTTGAGGTGCCGGCCGAGAAGCCTCCTTTGATTTGCAGTTTTTTGTCGCTTATGCTGTTGAACAATGACTCTCCAGATTCATTGTCTACGCATGCTTTTAGAGTCTATAGGACAGAATGTTGAGGTGCCGGCCGAGAAGCCTCCTTTGATTTGCAGTTTTTTGTCGCTTATGCTGTTGAACAATGACTCTCCAGATTCATTGTCTACGCATGCTTTTTGAGTCTATAGGACAGAATGTTGAGGTGCCGGCCGAGAAGCCTCCTTTGATTTGCAGTTTTTTGTCGCTTATGCTGTTGAACAATGACTCTCCAGATTCATTGTCTACGCATGCTTTTAGAGTCTATGGACAGAATGTTGAGGTGCCGGCCGAGAAGCCTCCTTTGATTTGCAGTTTTTTGTCGCTTATGCTGTTGAACAATGACTCTCCAGATTCATTGTCTACGCATGCTTTTTGAGTCTATGGACAGAATGTTGAGGTGCCGGCCGAGAAGCCTCCTTTGATTTGCAGTTTTTTGTCGCTTATGCTGTTGAACAATGACTCTCCAGATTCATTGTCTACGCATGCTTTTTGAGATCTATGGACAGAATGTTGAGGTGCCGGCCGAGAAGCCTCCTTTGATTTGCAGTTTTTTGTCGCTTATGCTGTTGAACAATGACTCTCCAGATTCATTGTCTACGCATGCTTTTTGAGTCTATGGACAGAATGTTGAGGTGCCGGCCGAGAAGCCTCCTTTGATTTGCAGTTTTTTGTCGCTTATGCTGTTGAACAATGACTCTCCAGATTCATTGTCTACGCATGCTTTTTGAGTCTATGGACAGAATGTTGAGGTGCCGGCCGAGAAGCCTCCTTTGATTTGCAGTTTTTTGTCGCTTATGCTGTTGAACAATGACTCTCCAGATTCATTGTCTACGCATGCTTTTTGAGTCTATGGACAGAATGTTGAGGTGCCGGCCGAGAAGCCTCCTTTGATTTGCAGTTTTTTGTCGCTTATGCTGTTGAACAATGACTCTCCAGATTCATTGTCTACGCATGCTTTTGAGATCTATGGACAGAATGTTGAGGTGCCGGCCGAGAAGCCTCCTTTGATTTGCAGTTTTTTGTCGCTTATGCTGTTGAACAATGACTCTCCAGATTCATTGTCTACGCATGCTTTTTGAGTCTATGGACAGAATGTTGAGGTGCCGGCCGAGAAGCCTCCTTTGATTTGCAGTTTTTTGTCGCTTATGCTGTTGAACAATGACTCTCCAGATTCATTGTCTACGCATGCTTTTAGATCTATAGACAGAATGTTGAGGTGCCGGCCGAGAAGCCTCCTTTGATTTGCAGTTTTTTGTCGCTTATGCTGTTGAACAATGACTCTCCAGATTCATTGTCTACGCATGCTTTTTGAGTCTATGGACAGAATGTTGAGGTGCCGGCCGAGAAGCCTCCTTTGATTTGCAGTTTTTTGTCGCTTATGCTGTTGAACAATGACTCTCCAGATTCATTGTCTACGCATGCTTTTTGAGTCTATGGACAGAATGTTGAGGTGCCGGCCGAGAAGCCTCCTTTGATTTGCAGTTTTTTGTCGCTTATGCTGTTGAACAATGACTCTCCAGATTCATTGTCTACGCATGCTTTTGAGATCTATGGACAGAATGTTGAGGTGCCGGCCGAGAAGCCTCCTTTGATTTGCAGTTTTTTGTCGCTTATGCTGTTGAACAATGACTCTCCAGATTCATTGTCTACGCATGCTTTTTGAGTCTATGGACAGAATGTTGAGGTGCCGGCCGAGAAGCCTCCTTTGATTTGCAGTTTTTTGTCGCTTATGCTGTTGAACAATGACTCTCCAGATTCATTGTCTACGCATGCTTTTAGAGTCTATAGGACAGAATGTTGAGGTGCCGGCCGAGAAGCCTCCTTTGATTTGCAGTTTTTTGTCGCTTATGCTGTTGAACAATGACTCTCCAGATTCATTGTCTACGCATGCTTTTTGAGTCTATGGACAGAATGTTGAGGTGCCGGCCGAGAAGCCTCCTTTGATTTGCAGTTTTTTGTCGCTTATGCTGTTGAACAATGACTCTCCAGATTCATTGTCTACGCATGCTTTTTGAGTCTATGGACAGAATGTTGAGGTGCCGGCCGAGAAGCCTCCTTTGATTTGCAGTTTTTTGTCGCTTATGCTGTTGAACAATGACTCTCCAGATTCATTGTCTACGCATGCTTTTTGAGTCTATAGGACAGAATGTTGAGGTGCCGGCCGAGAAGCCTCCTTTGATTTGCAGTTTTTTGTCGCTTATGCTGTTGAACAATGACTCTCCAGATTCATTGTCTACGCATGCTTTTTGAGTCTATGGACAGAATGTTGAGGTGCCGGCCGAGAAGCCTCCTTTGATTTGCAGTTTTTTGTCGCTTATGCTGTTGAACAATGACTCTCCAGATTCATTGTCTACGCATGCTTTTTGAGATCTATAGGACAGAATGTTGAGGTGCCGGCCGAGAAGCCTCCTTTGATTTGCAGTTTTTTGTCGCTTATGCTGTTGAACAATGACTCTCCAGATTCATTGTCTACGCATGCTTTTTGAGTCTATGGACAGAATGTTGAGGTGCCGGCCGAGAAGCCTCCTTTGATTTGCAGTTTTTTGTCGCTTATGCTGTTGAACAATGACTCTCCAGATTCATTGTCTACGCATGCTTTTAGAATCTATAGGACAGAATGTTGAGGTGCCGGCCGAGAAGCCTCCTTTGATTTGCAGTTTTTTGTCGCTTATGCTGTTGAACAATGACTCTCCAGATTCATTGTCTACGCATGCTTTTTGAGTCTATGGACAGAATGTTGAGGTGCCGGCCGAGAAGCCTCCTTTGATTTGCAGTTTTTTGTCGCTTATGCTGTTGAACAATGACTCTCCAGATTCATTGTCTACGCATGCTTTTTGAGTCTATGGACAGAATGTTGAGGTGCCGGCCGAGAAGCCTCCTTTGATTTGCAGTTTTTTGTCGCTTATGCTGTTGAACAATGACTCTCCAGATTCATTGTCTACGCATGCTTTTTGAGTCTATGGACAGAATGTTGAGGTGCCGGCCGAGAAGCCTCCTTTGATTTGCAGTTTTTTGTCGCTTATGCTGTTGAACAATGACTCTCCAGATTCATTGTCTACGCATGCTTTTTGAGATCTATGGACAGAATGTTGAGGTGCCGGCCGAGAAGCCTCCTTTGATTTGCAGTTTTTTGTCGCTTATGCTGTTGAACAATGACTCTCCAGATTCATTGTCTACGCATGCTTTTTGAGTCTATGGACAGAATGTTGAGGTGCCGGCCGAGAAGCCTCCTTTGATTTGCAGTTTTTTGTCGCTTATGCTGTTGAACAATGACTCTCCAGATTCATTGTCTACGCATGCTTTTTGAGTCTATGGACAGAATGTTGAGGTGCCGGCCGAGAAGCCTCCTTTGATTTGCAGTTTTTTGTCGCTTATGCTGTTGAACAATGACTCTCCAGATTCATTGTCTACGCATGCTTTTGAGATCTATGGACAGAATGTTGAGGTGCCGGCCGAGAAGCCTCCTTTGATTTGCAGTTTTTTGTCGCTTATGCTGTTGAACAATGACTCTCCAGATTCATTGTCTACGCATGCTTTTTGAGTCTATGGACAGAATGTTGAGGTGCCGGCCGAGAAGCCTCCTTTGATTTGCAGTTTTTTGTCGCTTATGCTGTTGAACAATGACTCTCCAGATTCATTGTCTACGCATGCTTTTGAGATCTATGGACAGAATGTTGAGGTGCCGGCCGAGAAGCCTCCTTTGATTTGCAGTTTTTTGTCGCTTATGCTGTTGAACAATGACTCTCCAGATTCATTGTCTACGCATGCTTTTGAGATCTATGGACAGAATGTTGAGGTGCCGGCCGAGAAGCCTCCTTTGATTTGCAGTTTTTTGTCGCTTATGCTGTTGAACAATGACTCTCCAGATTCATTGTCTACGCATGCTTTTAGAATCTATAGACAGAATGTTGAGGTGCCGGCCGAGAAGCCTCCTTTGATTTGCAGTTTTTTGTCGCTTATGCTGTTGAACAATGACTCTCCAGATTCATTGTCTACGCATGCTTTTAGAATCTATAGACAGAATGTTGAGGTGCCGGCCGAGAAGCCTCCTTTGATTTGCAGTTTTTTGTCGCTTATGCTGTTGAACAATGACTCTCCAGATTCATTGTCTACGCATGCTTTTTGAGTCTATGGACAGAATGTTGAGGTGCCGGCCGAGAAGCCTCCTTTGATTTGCAGTTTTTTGTCGCTTATGCTGTTGAACAATGACTCTCCAGATTCATTGTCTACGCATGCTTTTTGAGTCTATGGACAGAATGTTGAGGTGCCGGCCGAGAAGCCTCCTTTGATTTGCAGTTTTTTGTCGCTTATGCTGTTGAACAATGACTCTCCAGATTCATTGTCTACGCATGCTTTTTGAGTCTATGGACAGAATGTTGAGGTGCCGGCCGAGAAGCCTCCTTTGATTTGCAGTTTTTTGTCGCTTATGCTGTTGAACAATGACTCTCCAGATTCATTGTCTACGCATGCTTTTTGAGTCTATGGACAGAATGTTGAGGTGCCGGCCGAGAAGCCTCCTTTGATTTGCAGTTTTTTGTCGCTTATGCTGTTGAACAATGACTCTCCAGATTCATTGTCTACGCATGCTTTTTGAGTCTATGGACAGAATGTTGAGGTGCCGGCCGAGAAGCCTCCTTTGATTTGCAGTTTTTTGTCGCTTATGCTGTTGAACAATGACTCTCCAGATTCATTGTCTACGCATGCTTTTTGAGTCTATGGACAGAATGTTGAGGTGCCGGCCGAGAAGCCTCCTTTGATTTGCAGTTTTTTGTCGCTTATGCTGTTGAACAATGACTCTCCAGATTCATTGTCTACGCATGCTTTTTGAGTCTATGGACAGAATGTTGAGGTGCCGGCCGAGAAGCCTCCTTTGATTTGCAGTTTTTTGTCGCTTATGCTGTTGAACAATGACTCTCCAGATTCATTGTCTACGCATGCTTTTGAGATCTATAGACAGAATGTTGAGGTGCCGGCCGAGAAGCCTCCTTTGATTTGCAGTTTTTTGTCGCTTATGCTGTTGAACAATGACTCTCCAGATTCATTGTCTACGCATGCTTTTTGAGTCTATGGACAGAATGTTGAGGTGCCGGCCGAGAAGCCTCCTTTGATTTGCAGTTTTTTGTCGCTTATGCTGTTGAACAATGACTCTCCAGATTCATTGTCTACGCATGCTTTTTGAGATCTATGGACAGAATGTTGAGGTGCCGGCCGAGAAGCCTCCTTTGATTTGCAGTTTTTTGTCGCTTATGCTGTTGAACAATGACTCTCCAGATTCATTGTCTACGCATGCTTTTTGAGTCTATGGACAGAATGTTGAGGTGCCGGCCGAGAAGCCTCCTTTGATTTGCAGTTTTTTGTCGCTTATGCTGTTGAACAATGACTCTCCAGATTCATTGTCTACGCATGCTTTTTGAGTCTATGGACAGAATGTTGAGGTGCCGGCCGAGAAGCCTCCTTTGATTTGCAGTTTTTTGTCGCTTATGCTGTTGAACAATGACTCTCCAGATTCATTGTCTACGCATGCTTTTTGAGTCTATGGACAGAATGTTGAGGTGCCGGCCGAGAAGCCTCCTTTGATTTGCAGTTTTTTGTCGCTTATGCTGTTGAACAATGACTCTCCAGATTCATTGTCTACGCATGCTTTTTGAGTCTATGGACAGAATGTTGAGGTGCCGGCCGAGAAGCCTCCTTTGATTTGCAGTTTTTTGTCGCTTATGCTGTTGAACAATGACTCTCCAGATTCATTGTCTACGCATGCTTTTTGAGTCTATGGACAGAATGTTGAGGTGCCGGCCGAGAAGCCTCCTTTGATTTGCAGTTTTTTGTCGCTTATGCTGTTGAACAATGACTCTCCAGATTCATTGTCTACGCATGCTTTTTGAGTCTATGGACAGAATGTTGAGGTGCCGGCCGAGAAGCCTCCTTTGATTTGCAGTTTTTTGTCGCTTATGCTGTTGAACAATGACTCTCCAGATTCATTGTCTACGCATGCTTTTTGAGTCTATGGACAGAATGTTGAGGTGCCGGCCGAGAAGCCTCCTTTGATTTGCAGTTTTTTGTCGCTTATGCTGTTGAACAATGACTCTCCAGATTCATTGTCTACGCATGCTTTTTGAGTCTATGGACAGAATGTTGAGGTGCCGGCCGAGAAGCCTCCTTTGATTTGCAGTTTTTTGTCGCTTATGCTGTTGAACAATGACTCTCCAGATTCATTGTCTACGCATGCTTTTTAGAATCTATAGACAGAATGTTGAGGTGCCGGCCGAGAAGCCTCCTTTGATTTGCAGTTTTTTGTCGCTTATGCTGTTGAACAATGACTCTCCAGATTCATTGTCTACGCATGCTTTTTGAGTCTATGGACAGAATGTTGAGGTGCCGGCCGAGAAGCCTCCTTTGATTTGCAGTTTTTTGTCGCTTATGCTGTTGAACAATGACTCTCCAGATTCATTGTCTACGCATGCTTTTTGAGTCTATGGACAGAATGTTGAGGTGCCGGCCGAGAACAGTTTTTTCTCGCTTATGCTGTTGAACAATGACTCTCCAGATTCATTGTCTACGTATGCTTTTTGAGTCTATGGACAGAATGTTGAGGTGCCGGCCGAGAAGCCTCCTTTGATTTGCAGTTTTTTGTCGCTTATGCTGTTGAACAATGACTCTCCAGATTCATTGTCTACGCATGCTTTTAGAATCTATAGACAGAATGTTGAGGTGCCGGCCGAGAAGCCTCCTTTGATTTGCAGTTTTTTGTCGCTTATGCTGTTGAACAATGACTCTCCAGATTCATTGTCTACGCATGCTTTTTGAGTCTATGGACAGAATGTTGAGGTGCCGGCCGAGAAGCCTCCTTTGATTTGCAGTTTTTTGTCGCTTATGCTGTTGAACAATGACTCTCCAGATTCATTGTCTACGCATGCTTTTTGAGTCTATGGACAGAATGTTGAGGTGCCGGCCGAGAAGCCTCCTTTGATTTGCAGTTTTTTGTCGCTTATGCTGTTGAACAATGACTCTCCAGATTCATTGTCTACGCATGCTTTTAGAATCTATAGGACAGAATGTTGAGGTGCCGGCCGAGAAGCCTCCTTTGATTTGCAGTTTTTTGTCGCTTATGCTGTTGAACAATGACTCTCCAGATTCATTGTCTACGCATGCTTTTTGAGTCTATGGACAGAATGTTGAGGTGCCGGCCGAGAAGCCTCCTTTGATTTGCAGTTTTTTGTCGCTTATGCTGTTGAACAATGACTCTCCAGATTCATTGTCTACGCATGCTTTTAGAGTCTATGGACAGAATGTTGAGGTGCCGGCCGAGAAGCCTCCTTTGATTTGCAGTTTTTTGTCGCTTATGCTGTTGAACAATGACTCTCCAGATTCATTGTCTACGCATGCTTTTTGAGATCTATGGACAGAATGTTGAGGTGCCGGCCGAGAAGCCTCCTTTGATTTGCAGTTTTTTGTCGCTTATGCTGTTGAACAATGACTCTCCAGATTCATTGTCTACGCATGCTTTTTGAGTCTATGGACAGAATGTTGAGGTGCCGGCCGAGAAGCCTCCTTTGATTTGCAGTTTTTTGTCGCTTATGCTGTTGAACAATGACTCTCCAGATTCATTGTCTACGCATGCTTTTTGAGTCTATGGACAGAATGTTGAGGTGCCGGCCGAGAAGCCTCCTTTGATTTGCAGTTTTTTGTCGCTTATGCTGTTGAACAATGACTCTCCAGATTCATTGTCTACGCATGCTTTTGAGATCTATGGACAGAATGTTGAGGTGCCGGCCGAGAAGCCTCCTTTGATTTGCAGTTTTTTGTCGCTTATGCTGTTGAACAATGACTCTCCAGATTCATTGTCTACGCATGCTTTTTGAGTCTATGGACAGAATGTTGAGGTGCCGGCCGAGAAGCCTCCTTTGATTTGCAGTTTTTTGTCGCTTATGCTGTTGAACAATGACTCTCCAGATTCATTGTCTACGCATGCTTTTTGAGTCTATGGACAGAATGTTGAGGTGCCGGCCGAGAAGCCTCCTTTGATTTGCAGTTTTTTGTCGCTTATGCTGTTGAACAATGACTCTCCAGATTCATTGTCTACGCATGCTTTTTGAGTCTATGGACAGAATGTTGAGGTGCCGGCCGAGAAGCCTCCTTTGATTTGCAGTTTTTTGTCGCTTATGCTGTTGAACAATGACTCTCCAGATTCATTGTCTACGCATGCTTTTAGAGTCTATAGGACAGAATGTTGAGGTGCCGGCCGAGAAGCCTCCTTTGATTTGCAGTTTTTTGTCGCTTATGCTGTTGAACAATGACTCTCCAGATTCATTGTCTACGCATGCTTTTTGACTATGGACAGAATGTTGAGGTGCCGGCCGAGAAGCCTCCTTTGATTTGCAGTTTTTTGTCGCTTATGCTGTTGAACAATGACTCTCCAGATTCATTGTCTACGCATGCTTTTTGAGTCTATGGACAGAATGTTGAGGTGCCGGCCGAGAAGCCTCCTTTGATTTGCAGTTTTTTGTCGCTTATGCTGTTGAACAATGACTCTCCAGATTCATTGTCTACGCATGCTTTTAGAATCTATAGACAGAATGTTGAGGTGCCGGCCGAGAAGCCTCCTTTGATTTGCAGTTTTTTGTCGCTTATGCTGTTGAACAATGACTCTCCAGATTCATTGTCTACGCATGCTTTTTGAGTCTATGGACAGAATGTTGAGGTGCCGGCCGAGAAGCCTCCTTTGATTTGCAGTTTTTTGTCGCTTATGCTGTTGAACAATGACTCTCCAGATTCATTGTCTACGCATGCTTTTTGAGTCTATGGACAGAATGTTGAGGTGCCGGCCGAGAAGCCTCCTTTGATTTGCAGTTTTTTGTCGCTTATGCTGTTGAACAATGACTCTCCAGATTCATTGTCTACGCATGCTTTTTGAGTCTATGGACAGAATGTTGAGGTGCCGGCCGAGAAGCCTCCTTTGATTTGCAGTTTTTTGTCGCTTATGCTGTTGAACAATGACTCTCCAGATTCATTGTCTACGCATGCTTTTTGAGTCTATGGACAGAATGTTGAGGTGCCGGCCGAGAAGCCTCCTTTGATTTGCAGTTTTTTGTCGCTTATGCTGTTGAACAATGACTCTCCAGATTCATTGTCTACGCATGCTTTTTGAGTCTATGGACAGAATGTTGAGGTGCCGGCCGAGAAGCCTCCTTTGATTTGCAGTTTTTTGTCGCTTATGCTGTTGAACAATGACTCTCCAGATTCATTGTCTACGCATGCTTTTGAGTCTATGGACAGAATGTTGAGGTGCCGGCCGAGAAGCCTCCTTTGATTTGCAGTTTTTTGTCGCTTATGCTGTTGAACAATGACTCTCCAGATTCATTGTCTACGCATGCTTTTTGAGTCTATGGACAGAATGTTGAGGTGCCGGCCGAGAAGCCTCCTTTGATTTGCAGTTTTTTGTCGCTTATGCTGTTGAACAATGACTCTCCAGATTCATTGTCTACGCATGCTTTTAGAATCTATAGACAGAATGTTGAGGTGCCGGCCGAGAAGCCTCCTTTGATTTGCAGTTTTTTGTCGCTTATGCTGTTGAACAATGACTCTCCAGATTCATTGTCTACGCATGCTTTTTGAGTCTATGGACAGAATGTTGAGGTGCCGGCCGAGAAGCCTCCTTTGATTTGCAGTTTTTTGTCGCTTATGCTGTTGAACAATGACTCTCCAGATTCATTGTCTACGCATGCTTTTTAGAATCTATGGACAGAATGTTGAGGTGCCGGCCGAGAAGCCTCCTTTGATTTGCAGTTTTTTGTCGCTTATGCTGTTGAACAATGACTCTCCAGATTCATTGTCTACGCATGCTTTTTGAGTCTATGGACAGAATGTTGAGGTGCCGGCCGAGAAGCCTCCTTTGATTTGCAGTTTTTTGTCGCTTATGCTGTTGAACAATGACTCTCCAGATTCATTGTCTACGCATGCTTTTTGAGTCTATGGACAGAATGTTGAGGTGCCGGCCGAGAAGCCTCCTTTGATTTGCAGTTTTTTGTCGCTTATGCTGTTGAACAATGACTCTCCAGATTCATTGTCTACGCATGCTTTTGAGTCTATGGACAGAATGTTGAGGTGCCGGCCGAGAAGCCTCCTTTGATTTGCAGTTTTTTGTCGCTTATGCTGTTGAACAATGACTCTCCAGATTCATTGTCTACGCATGCTTTTAGAATCTATAGGACAGAATGTTGAGGTGCCGGCCGAGAAGCCTCCTTTGATTTGCAGTTTTTTGTCGCTTATGCTGTTGAACAATGACTCTCCAGATTCATTGTCTACGCATGCTTTTTGAGTCTATGGACAGAATGTTGAGGTGCCGGCCGAGAAGCCTCCTTTGATTTGCAGTTTTTTGTCGCTTATGCTGTTGAACAATGACTCTCCAGATTCATTGTCTACGCATGCTTTTTGAGTCTATGGACAGAATGTTGAGGTGCCGGCCGAGAAGCCTCCTTTGATTTGCAGTTTTTTGTCGCTTATGCTGTTGAACAATGACTCTCCAGATTCATTGTCTACGCATGCTTTTTGAGTCTATGGACAGAATGTTGAGGTGCCGGCCGAGAAGCCTCCTTTGATTTGCAGTTTTTTGTCGCTTATGCTGTTGAACAATGACTCTCCAGATTCATTGTCTACGCATGCTTTTTGAGTCTATGGACAGAATGTTGAGGTGCCGGCCGAGAAGCCTCCTTTGATTTGCAGTTTTTTGTCGCTTATGCTGTTGAACAATGACTCTCCAGATTCATTGTCTACGCATGCTTTTTGAGTCTATGGACAGAATGTTGAGGTGCCGGCCGAGAAGCCTCCTTTGATTTGCAGTTTTTTGTCGCTTATGCTGTTGAACAATGACTCTCCAGATTCATTGTCTACGCATGCTTTTTGAGTCTATGGACAGAATGTTGAGGTGCCGGCCGAGAAGCCTCCTTTGATTTGCAGTTTTTTGTCGCTTATGCTGTTGAACAATGACTCTCCAGATTCATTGTCTACGCATGCTTTTTGAGTCTATGGACAGAATGTTGAGGTGCCGGCCGAGAAGCCTCCTTTGATTTGCAGTTTTTTGTCGCTTATGCTGTTGAACAATGACTCTCCAGATTCATTGTCTACGCATGCTTTTTGAGTCTATGGACAGAATGTTGAGGTGCCGGCCGAGAAGCCTCCTTTGATTTGCAGTTTTTTGTCGCTTATGCTGTTGAACAATGACTCTCCAGATTCATTGTCTACGCATGCTTTTAGAGTCTATGGACAGAATGTTGAGGTGCCGGCCGAGAAGCCTCCTTTGATTTGCAGTTTTTTGTCGCTTATGCTGTTGAACAATGACTCTCCAGATTCATTGTCTACGCATGCTTTTTGAGTCTATGGACAGAATGTTGAGGTGCCGGCCGAGAAGCCTCCTTTGATTTGCAGTTTTTTGTCGCTTATGCTGTTGAACAATGACTCTCCAGATTCATTGTCTACGCATGCTTTTTGAGTCTATGGACAGAATGTTGAGGTGCCGGCCGAGAAGCCTCCTTTGATTTGCAGTTTTTTGTCGCTTATGCTGTTGAACAATGACTCTCCAGATTCATTGTCTACGCATGCTTTTTGAGTCTATGGACAGAATGTTGAGGTGCCGGCCGAGAAGCCTCCTTTGATTTGCAGTTTTTTGTCGCTTATGCTGTTGAACAATGACTCTCCAGATTCATTGTCTACGCAGTGCTTTTTGAGTCTATGGACAGAATGTTGAGGTGCCGGCCGAGAAGCCTCCTTTGATTTGCAGTTTTTTGTCGCTTATGCTGTTGAACAATGACTCTCCAGATTCATTGTCTACGCATGCTTTTTGAGATCTATGGACAGAATGTTGAGGTGCCGGCCGAGAAGCCTCCTTTGATTTGCAGTTTTTTGTCGCTTATGCTGTTGAACAATGACTCTCCAGATTCATTGTCTACGCATGCTTTTAGAATCTATAGACAGAATGTTGAGGTGCCGGCCGAGAAGCCTCCTTTGATTTGCAGTTTTTTGTCGCTTATGCTGTTGAACAATGACTCTCCAGATTCATTGTCTACGCATGCTTTTTGAGTCTATGGACAGAATGTTGAGGTGCCGGCCGAGAAGCCTCCTTTGATTTGCAGTTTTTTGTCGCTTATGCTGTTGAACAATGACTCTCCAGATTCATTGTCTACGCATGCTTTTTGAGTCTATGGACAGAATGTTGAGGTGCCGGCCGAGAAGCCTCCTTTGATTTGCAGTTTTTTGTCGCTTATGCTGTTGAACAATGACTCTCCAGATTCATTGTCTACGCATGCTTTTTAGATCTATAGGACAGAATGTTGAGGTGCCGGCCGAGAAGCCTCCTTTGATTTGCAGTTTTTTGTCGCTTATGCTGTTGAACAATGACTCTCCAGATTCATTGTCTACGCATGCTTTTTGAGTCTATGGACAGAATGTTGAGGTGCCGGCCGAGAAGCCTCCTTTGATTTGCAGTTTTTTGTCGCTTATGCTGTTGAACAATGACTCTCCAGATTCATTGTCTACGCATGCTTTTTGAGTCTATGGACAGAATGTTGAGGTGCCGGCCGAGAAGCCTCCTTTGATTTGCAGTTTTTTGTCGCTTATGCTGTTGAACAATGACTCTCCAGATTCATTGTCTACGCATGCTTTTGAGTCTATGGACAGAATGTTGAGGTGCCGGCCGAGAAGCCTCCTTTGATTTGCAGTTTTTTGTCGCTTATGCTGTTGAACAATGACTCTCCAGATTCATTGTCTACGCATGCTTTTTGAGTCTATGGACAGAATGTTGAGGTGCCGGCCGAGAAGCCTCCTTTGATTTGCAGTTTTTTGTCGCTTATGCTGTTGAACAATGACTCTCCAGATTCATTGTCTACGCATGCTTTTTGAGTCTATGGACAGAATGTTGAGGTGCCGGCCGAGAAGCCTCCTTTGATTTGCAGTTTTTTGTCGCTTATGCTGTTGAACAATGACTCTCCAGATTCATTGTCTACGCATGCTTTTTGAGTCTATGGACAGAATGTTGAGGTGCCGGCCGAGAAGCCTCCTTTGATTTGCAGTTTTTTGTCGCTTATGCTGTTGAACAATGACTCTCCAGATTCATTGTCTACGCATGCTTTTTGAGTCTATGGACAGAATGTTGAGGTGCCGGCCGAGAAGCCTCCTTTGATTTGCAGTTTTTTGTCGCTTATGCTGTTGAACAATGACTCTCCAGATTCATTGTCTACGCATGCTTTTGAGATCTATGGACAGAATGTTGAGGTGCCGGCCGAGAAGCCTCCTTTGATTTGCAGTTTTTTGTCGCTTATGCTGTTGAACAATGACTCTCCAGATTCATTGTCTACGCATGCTTTTTGAGTCTATGGACAGAATGTTGAGGTGCCGGCCGAGAAGCCTCCTTTGATTTGCAGTTTTTTGTCGCTTATGCTGTTGAACAATGACTCTCCAGATTCATTGTCTACGCATGCTTTTTGAGTCTATGGACAGAATGTTGAGGTGCCGGCCGAGAAGCCTCCTTTGATTTGCAGTTTTTTGTCGCTTATGCTGTTGAACAATGACTCTCCAGATTCATTGTCTACGCATGCTTTTTAGATCTATGGACAGAATGTTGAGGTGCCGGCCGAGAAGCCTCCTTTGATTTGCAGTTTTTTGTCGCTTATGCTGTTGAACAATGACTCTCCAGATTCATTGTCTACGCATGCTTTTGAGATCTATAGACAGAATGTTGAGGTGCCGGCCGAGAAGCCTCCTTTGATTTGCAGTTTTTTGTCGCTTATGCTGTTGAACAATGACTCTCCAGATTCATTGTCTACGCATGCTTTTGAGTCTATGGACAGAATGTTGAGGTGCCGGCCGAGAAGCCTCCTTTGATTTGCAGTTTTTTGTCGCTTATGCTGTTGAACAATGACTCTCCAGATTCATTGTCTACGCATGCTTTTTGAGTCTATGGACAGAATGTTGAGGTGCCGGCCGAGAAGCCTCCTTTGATTTGCAGTTTTTTGTCGCTTATGCTGTTGAACAATGACTCTCCAGATTCATTGTCTACGCATGCTTTTAGAATCTATAGGACAGAATGTTGAGGTGCCGGCCGAGAAGCCTCCTTTGATTTGCAGTTTTTTGTCGCTTATGCTGTTGAACAATGACTCTCCAGATTCATTGTCTACGCATGCTTTTTGAGTCTATGGACAGAATGTTGAGGTGCCGGCCGAGAAGCCTCCTTTGATTTGCAGTTTTTTGTCGCTTATGCTGTTGAACAATGACTCTCCAGATTCATTGTCTACGCATGCTTTTAGAGTCTATGGACAGAATGTTGAGGTGCCGGCCGAGAAGCCTCCTTTGATTTGCAGTTTTTTGTCGCTTATGCTGTTGAACAATGACTCTCCAGATTCATTGTCTACGCCATTGTTTGAATTCTCTCATTTCTATCAAATTCAATTCAATATTTTGTGCCCAAACGCTCATGGTTACTTTCTTTCATTGCCAAATTACTCACAGTTGAAAGTGGTGATAAATATGTTGTTTAAATTTTTTTACGTTTTTTTACATTGAATTTGGCTTAAAAAATTGCCGGGTTTTTTGCCGGGTTTTTGAAACATTTGCCGGGTTTTTCAACTGGTTTGCCGTTTTTGAGTTTTGGCGATGGCACCCCTGCTTTGGGCGTTTCTTCAATCCAAAAAATTTATTGGGCCAAAAAAGTTAAGAGATACAACAACTTTCTTAAAAATAACCAAATATTTGAAACTTGGATGGGTAAATAGAGCCAATCAGCACTATTAGACAATGTCAAGATTATATAATTTTGTTGCCTTTGAGATAAGTTATCCCTGTTTTGGGCGGAATCCCTAAAAAAATTGTGGTTATAGAAACACCCATAGTGGCGGATCATTAAGGAACAACCTAGCACCTTTAACTGGATACAGCCGTTCTCGGATTTGAAAATCGAAATTTCGTTGTCCAATTTTTTTGAAAATCGTAATTATAATACAGGTTATGGATCAAAAATATCGAGATTGGAGTCCTTGTCAAATATATTTTTTTTTGTTATTTTTGGAAATATAAAATTTGTTGTTGCGACTTTTCCGGCCAAAACATTTGCGGCCCGACTTTTGCGATTATGTCCTAAATTGGTTTAAAACTTATGTTGCATTAATCCTATATTCCTTAAAAAGTACAATAGAGGCTAATACATGAATTTTGTTCGAGAATGTCGTTCTTGGAGATTTTTGAGAAAAAAAAAATTACAAATTTAAAAAGACCCGAATGAATTACCCAATAGCCAAAAATGCTCTTTTCTCCATTATTAATCCTTATATGGCTTGGGATTAGGCAAATGCAATATGAAATCGATTATAGGACATAGGCGCAAATGTCTTGACCCGAAATTGCTAACCATAAAATTTAAACACGCAAAAAAAAACGGAATTAGCTGGGTCTCCGGGGTAAAAACCCTATTCGTACTGTGCGGATTCGTACTGCCCCGATTCGTACTGTTTTGCGTGGGAGCGCAGACAGCGAAGGTTAGACAGTCCTTATACTATAAACACGTCAACATTACGAATCGGGGCATCAATCCGCCCAGTACGAATAGGGTACCGCCGGTCTCCTTTAGTTACCGTGGATGCTGAAACAATTGCTAAGCTGCATATGCACGTTTGCAGTGACGAACTCGTCTAACAGCTTTTTACTCGTTCGATTTTGCTCCAATGCTATACAAATGTCAGACACCGCTCGGAATCGATCAGCCGAATCTCTGCTTTTTGCCTTGTCCACAAGCTTAAATATTCTTATGGTGGTTGTTGGTCGAATCTCAGAATCCCTCTCAAAAGTTTTAAACATGACTCCGACTCAAATGGCCCGACTCAAACGACCCGGTCCGGCTCGTAACCCCCCCCCCCCCCCCCGCATTATTTTATCAGGTTGATTATGCCGGGGCGGGGCTGGCTCGTTTTCGGCCCCCACGTTTCGGCCCCGGTCGTTTCGGCCCAAAGCCAAATAAGAAAAATCGTACCCTAATTTTTTTTTTGAAAATCTCATGAGCAA